>LPNX010129939.1:763559-829455 GCA_001517045.1 Pseudotsuga menziesii | reverse complement strand
CTTCTCATCTCTTGAGATGACTATGACTAAATACAAGCTTCTCTCCAAGATCATTTGGGAGGATTCCCTTGACTCCTACCACCATACCATCTAACACCACATGTATGTCCATTGCTCCATATACAAAATGACAAATACTATAGTGATGTCCAACTTGACCATAATACAATTTCATCACTTCCAGAGTCCTACACTGATGTCTCCTCTCAACTTCATTCTATTTCTACATACATTGGCATGCCCTCATGTATATATATTCAAATATACCCATTCTATATAACCACAATGTTACCTAGCCAACACAAGCAATACCTTATTTTTTCTTTAGATTTCCTAATGCAGAATGAGAAATGGAAAAGATCAAAGAATTTGTTCACTTTGATAGGGAGTATGTTAGCTCTTATAATTCTCATCTCACTAGCCTATCCTACCTTCCCCAACTTCTCATCCCTTGAGATGTCTATGACTAAATACAAGCTTCTCTCCAAGGTCATTTGGGAGGCGTCCCTTGACTCCCACCACCATACCATCTAACACCACAGGTATGTCCATTGCTTCATATACAAAATGAAAAATACTATAGTGATGTCAAACTTGACCACAATACAATTTCATCACTTCCAAAGTCCTACACCGATGTCTCCTCTAAACTTCATTATATTTCTACAGACATTGGCATGCCCTCATGTATATATTCAAATACACCCATTCTAGATAACCACAATGTTACCTAGCCAACACAAACAATATCTTCTTTTGCCTTTAGATTTCCTAATGCAGAATGAGAAATGGAAAAGATCAAATAATTTGTTCAGGGTGCATCCAATGCTCCAACTACTATACTTGATTGGCCATATATTGGCTCATCACCAGATAATGAGTACATCACATAGGGTCTATTCGACCTGGAATTCTAAAATCTTTTCCCATATGGGAATGCACTACCTCTCCAACCATGTATCAAGAATATTCCACTTGATAGCTACGTAGTACACTTAATGAGATACCATGGCAATAGATTTGGTAGTCATCCCTGCTTCATATACTCCTTGTACAATTTGATTGTGTGCCACAAGAGTCAAGCAAAAACCAATTTCTTTGTGAAGCAGAGTCAACAACATAACACACCAACCACAATTGAGGAGTTGTGCACACATCTACAAGAAATTCCTACAGACAACCTCCGAGAACATGTCATGCACTTTGGAGCGCACCTATGTGGGACCAAAGCATTGTGGACACTGCACAGGAATGAGCTGACAAATATGATCACATAGTTGCAATGTCCTACATTGTTCTTCCCTCTTGGTGAAGTAAACACAAAATGGCCAGACCTGCATGCACTTATGCAAGAGGGTCACCTTTTTTACCCAACAACTCGTTAACAATGGTGTAATCGTAACGCCATTGATAGGCCCCACACTATGGCTACATACATGCATAAAATATTTTCAATCTTCCATGAGGAGATGCTTAAAAAACACACACACACACACCATATTACCGATACATGTACACATTATATTATACTTGCACGTGTCTTTGCAAAACCTTTTTACATATTTGTCACTTGTTCTAATCCTCTAACATTCCTTTTATAGGTATGAATGGAAAGATTGTGCCCCTACACATATACATGGTTTCCTATGGCTTGATGGAGCTCCTAACATGGAGCCATTAAATTGACACTAGAACGGTTTCTATTTATTGCTTATTAGTAATTGCACTAGGATTTTTCTTTAAATGTCAGAGTACTATGCCCTCCATAGTATTCTAACATATTGAAATTCTCTTCGGTGTTTCATTTCCCCCACTTTGGGGGTATTCTAGTTTATATAGGAGAACTAGTGTGCTTAACAAGATAAGGCACTTTTGTGTACCTAGCCTAAAAGCAAAGAACTAGTGACGAAAAAAACATTCAAAGCTCTAGTATTTTTAATTGAAAGTGTAAACACTTTAAACTAATGATGACTTCGATTCATCTGATCACTTAGATTTTATTTACTCGTACTTATTGTACTTTTTGTTGACTCATACTCATTGTACTTTGAAGTTGGTGATATCACACGGCTATAAAAAATCTTCATTCATTATAAAAAAATATTCATTCATGATTCAACTATGAGCAAATTCCAAGTCCACCAATTTTCCCCATACCTCTTGCGATATAGGTCACTTCTATTTATGATTCATTTGTTTGATACGTTATTAACTAGCAATTGCACCTTGGGTTGCAATAAAAGAACATTGTATTGCTTATGTAAAGTGACCATGTTCCACTCTAAACAAGACTCTAACAACTATTGTGAGATTTTCCAAGTCCTGGACTGCTTCCTCCATGCCATATTTTCCCAAAAACATCGAATTCGCAAAAAAATGTTCCCATAAAGAGACAAATTGCAGTATATTTTTCACATAGTCAATATAGTTCACATAATATTAATCATCCGAACAATCGTAGTATTTACACATGCTTGGTTTTTATGGACAAACACAATATCAAGCATCCAAACAACCACATTAATCTTCATATGCTTGGTTTCTACGACGCTCACGTTAAGCCACTAACACTGGTCTTTTATGCTTCCTTGCATGGTGGCGATTAAATGTTGATACAGAAAGCCTGTGTTTAATGCTAGTCAACAAGTGTTCAAATTAATAGGCATTCAATGGCAAGGCAATAGGCGTTCAATGATAGGCAACAAACATTCAAATCTATTGGTGACCTCTTTGAATGACATTAAAACATAAAGTGAAATTAGGAAGTCTACTCCCACTTGGAAAATTCCTTATTGTGTAAATATTAATTAAGGATGTTTCAATCACAATCCACTTAAGACTCACCAAGATAGTGCAATTAATATTATATCATCCACTTTGGACAAGATTTCACTGAAATACATCTAGTAGGAATGATGCAGAAATTCCATCTACCTCGTGTGTTTCGTATTTTCCACTTGTGCATTCTTCATAATAAATGGAATATTTCCTCAACAAAATTAAAAACTTGGTCAACTAGGAATATGGTTAGGAGCCATAATTTTATTGTAAGCACATAAATCTTTACCAATCTTTATAATTCGAAAATAAATATCTAATTCTTTATAATTCTCAAAATAAATATCTTATTTTTAGAAGACCATAGAGCTTCGTTAATTTTTATAATTCTCAAAATATCAAAATACGAAAAAGTAATAAATATAAATGATTTAAAATAAGTAATAAATATAAAATGATTTAATGATTTAACATAATATTTAATGATTTAAAATAATATTTAATGATTTAATATTTTCATAGAAAAGAAATGGCCAATTTTGAATTCAATTAATATCATTCGATAAGACTAGACTTTAGGTCGATTTAAATATTGATTTTCAATTGGTAAATCTTTTTGGTTCAAAATTGAAAAAGAGAGCTAAAAATTAGCATAGGATGTAAGGTCTCATTCTCATAAATGGTTGCAGATTGATTACATTCGAGTTGCCACCATCATAAACCTAGATATTTTTTTGTTCATGGAAATGGGTTTCTGCAATTAAGAGGCTTCTACAATTTTTTACAAGATGCATACATCCATAAAAACCAAAGCAACTAATCCCAAAACCTAATTTTCATACTTAGAAAGAAAATAGCAAAGAAAACAAAGTAATCTAATTGCCTCTATACATATGTTTGTTCAAGAATTGGAGTTGGACCCTCTTCTTCTCCATTTTCAACAAACTCCTAATCTTCAGGAGGGTTTTGAGAGCATTGTAGTTGAACGAAGAATTAGCTAAACCATGATTAAGGAATCCTCTGCCATAATAAGAGGCGTATGAATCCATTTAAATGCTTGCAATTAAATCAAAGCAAATCGAATATGAAGAGCCGCAAAGCTAAAAGAAAGAGCAGATGAAACAATTGTAAGAATGTGAATTGGGGATGAGAGATCTAGATTTATGGATAAGGGATTTAGCTAGCTAGCTAGAAGGTTCTTTTACTTCAACATTACATCATGGAAGGAATGGAGAAACTTTCTCGTTGCCACCACGAAATAATCCTTCTCTCATTTTAAATCAAAATGGTAATATTTCTATTTAAGAATATGTGTTTGCTCCTAAGAAATTGCATGTTCAAATATCGAGGAGGTAAGGTATGCAAACCTCATCATTTAGGACAACAAAGTTTACATGTGTTGTGCTAATACATGATAAGCCAAGACATATTGATTTATATGATAGATTATTATAAATAGGAATAGTGGTGAAGTTGGAATCGAATCATAAATTTGTTTTACATTAATCTTGTATTATTTTTCCAAAAGAAAAATATCACAACTTTATATTAGGTAAAACCATATTGTTTTACTTTAATCTTGTAATAAAATGGTCATCTATTTAATCAGAAATTTGATAAAAATTCTACATCATTTTTAATCGTAATTAAAATTTTATATAAAGTTAAAAAATATGCCTTTACTAATGTTGTTCAAAAGTTATAAGACACCTCATTTATAATTCTTCGTTGAAAAAACAAATTTGGACAAAAAAAATTAACTATTGTAAGCAAATCCTTCTTTACCACTCTCTCATAATTTCATTCAACTTTGTTCGCTTTTCTATTGTATTTTTCTAAAATGTTTTTTCTTTGTAAGCTAGTAGTAAATCTTTCTATTGCCAAAAAAATATAATACTTCACATCAAGAAGACAACCCTCCCAACAAAGGGAAAACAAGCCAAAATGAAAGAATTTGGAACCTCCCAACAAAGGGAAAATAGATCCAAATTCTTTACAGAGAGGTCTTAATCAGTCTGCCTCTAAAGGAAATTAAACTGAACCATTTACACACACAGCTTTTGTGAATAAGTCTTCTTTTGTTCTTCATAAAACAAGATTTAAAAAGGCAATAAAAAACACACAGAGAACTAACTGAAATTACTCAACTACTTGCTTGAAACCTGGGCTGGAAGGAGCTTCAGTGTCGGAGTCCAATTTGATGCCTAGATGGAGGCAATCTGCTGCACATTTCTGGTTATCTCATCCCATTGGAGGAGCATAGCTTGACGAGCTTCTCCTCTTTCCAGCAGGGTGTTTCTCATAAGAAATTTTTGGTGCCAAGCCATGTCCAGCGTTTTCATGTACAAAGTGACTCGACCCGGAGGGTAGCCTAGATATGGGAGCAGTTATTCAAACTCCTTGCGCAAATCTTTATCCGGTGTACATTGCCTGGTTACTCTTGTGTCCTCTTTGACCTCCTCAATTTCTTCTTTTATTTCCTTATGAGTCTGCTCTCTATGGAGACGAGCAGTCTTGACGATAATTTTCATAATTCTTGAGGGGGTGGATGGGGGTAAGGTCGAGGAGCCTGCCTCCTTGGATTTCCTGTGTCTGTAACGCCGAGGCTTCCAAAAGGGAGCAGATACAAAGCCGGTGCTCTGAGACGAAAGCACATGCCAAAGGTTCCTGGGAAAAGCCAAAGCACAAAGGGAAGTGGAGTAATCAGATAAGAGCTCTGGAGATAAAATATATCATGGGATGGAGTGTAGCGCTGAGGAGAAAAGAGAGGTGTTCGAACAAGGAGAGTTCAAGGGATACCACTGAGGATGTTGCAAGCGCACAATACCATCAACATAAATACTAAATTGAGAAAATCACAGACTATCAATGCCATCCAACGAAGAAACCAATTTTCATATAAATGCAGGCTTACCATTATTACCCAGGATGGAGGGTGAGGTCTAGTACCCAGGCTATTGTCCTTCATGATCTCGGTCATGATTTCTCGAGACAGGAAACTCTATTCGCACATGTGCCCCTTCTTCCCGACAGCTCTCCTCCAGCGTCATCCTTAGATTGTAATGATTTACATTAGTACCTACTCCACTGCCTGGACTTAAGCGCACAAGAGGTTCATATGGCACAGGTCGTGCTGGGGGATGCAAGGTGGTGGCATGAGGCTAGGCCACATGCCTCCCATGTGCTCCTCCATTTTCTCTAATAAACACCCGTTGTGGGGAATATTTTTCTAAAATATTTATTATAAGGAAAATCTTTATTTACTACTGAATCATAGTTTCATTCTACTTTGTTCTACTTTCTATTATATTTTTTTAAATGTTGCTTTTGAGTATTTTTTATATAAAGTCCCTAAAATCGTTTGTATACAAAATACCAAAACTCATATTTTTTAAAAACAATTTGCATATTTAATAAGAGATAAGTAATGTTGGGGGAGGAGTTACCGGGGACGACGAATTTGTAAAAAAAGGATCGTTGCATGAGCAAGCACGTGGGTTTTTGAAGGCGACCGCAAGCGCGGGCTCATGCCATAGTTAACTTGGGATGGATCCTCCCTCGGATCCAAGGTCGAAGGAACGCAGGCAGACTCTAGATGCGGCCTTCAAGGCTCTCGTGGCATCCACGCCTCCCCCTCCCCCTTCGACGACTGATGCAGGTGATGGATTTGTTAAGTGGGAAAATGCTCCAAGAATTCAGAGAATGCTAGCTGCTTTAAGGTTGAAAGCCCTCGCTCTGAGTAAGAGGGGTTTCATCGGACAATTTACAGGTACTTGGCCATCGCCAAATTACTGGGTTAAAAAATACTAGATGCCATTAATCTTCAGGGGCCTGCAGCATTGATTCTGCGGCAAGGGCTTCTTCACCTTTTTGTTAGAAAACAAGGATGATAAGGACCTGATATTTAGAAGTGGGCCTTACTTCATCGGCCCTCAGGGGTTATACCTAAATCGATGGAGCTTATCTTTCAATCCAGAAAAGGATGTGCCTTCTGTAGTTCCAGTTTGGATTCACCTCCCACATCTCCCATTACACTGCTGGAATGATGAAACACTATTTGCAATAGGAACTCTCTTGGAAAATACATTGACAAACTAGAACTGAAAGGCCCTCTCTTCTCTTGTGCAAGGATTTGTGTATAGGTCGATCTAGAAAAGGATACCTAAAATTGTAACCCTATGCATGGATGGCTAGGTATTAAAATTGAGCTCACAGGAATATATGAACCAAGACAAAACTCACAAATAGATCAAGCAATTTTACTCAAAATATGATATGAAACAGTGCAATAATGATTTGTAGTTGTATATCCTTTCATTAATCAAATTTAAAAATGGATAAGGTTTACAATGTAATACACTAGTATTAATAACGAGACAGTTCGAATTCATGAGTGGAAATCCAAATTGATTGACTCAACCTAACTGAATGAATAACTGGACATGTCTAAATCACTATCAGAGCCTAATTAGTTAGCTATAGTTCTCTAAATCAGTGGCTCGATCAGTTAGAATCAGTTAAACTAGTCTAATTGATGTGGTAGGTGAGGAAAGGTGCCTTCCCACATGCATTTAATCAATGAATGGTGCTAATTGTATATATATGGATGTAATTGAATGTAACTAACTCCTAACTAGGCTTTACTAGTCACCAATTGAACTCAACTGAAGGAGGTTGGTGTCGACACTCCCAGTGGCTCCTAAATTATAGGGATTGGTCTAGGAGGCGCCTAAACTGATGCATGCAAGTGCAGTTAGTGGAAGATAGCCTCAATCATTGTTCCCCGCACTCTAATGGCTGGTACATGTGACCTAATTAGGCCATGTGGACCCAATGGTACTAGTGACTAAATAAAGAATGAAAATACTCCTAATTTGGGCATAATTGACCAAATTGGACATTTGAGGATTATAATCCTAACACCCCCCTTGAATGCTAACTTGGACAATTTTTGGGCCCTAGTAACTAAGACCATAAGTCACCCATTACAGCTAAAATGAAAAAGTAAATGCTTAATAGAAATAAGGAAACGAGGAAAAACCTCATGGGAAAAATACCCCCCCTCAAACTAAGCAGTGAAAAACAGGATTCAAGCTAAAAAACTTGAGAAAATGTTGTTGCAACCTTCATCTCTGTGGTGTAGCGAAGCAACATGCTTGTTATTCTGTGCATAGGTATCATGGGGCCAGCAACTTTCTCTATGATGTTCCCAGTAGAGATATCCATCATCTCCACTTAGTCAAGACCAAATATCACTTGCTTTGGAGGGCCAATGTGAGTCATCTAATATACAGATAATAGATTTGCAGCTAAGGAGGGCACATAAAGTACATCATTGAACTTTCCATGTTCAAACTTGATAGAACCCTTCCCTACATCTCGAATTTGACTGTCATCACCCATGTGAACGCTAGGACCATCAGTAGAATGTAATGAAGAAAATGATTCTCTGGATGCAACCATATGATTGGAAGCTCCTGAATCAATGAGGAAAGCATGGGTTTTTGAACAACTCGCCTTCAGTGCATGGAATATTTCCTCATGCTCTTTAGTCTTTTCTCCATAGTCATCCTTCCTTGCGCCAACTGGTAGAGTGATGTTATGTTGCTCTAGGAGAAGAGCCATTTGATCTATTTTTCTCCTCATAGAGGGGCTTTCTATATGGAAGCCCCTTTCATAGTAAGAACAATTTACTTTCTCTTTGCCCTTCTTCTTGTTTCTCCTCGAACCTAAGGACTCATCTGACTGTTCTTTCTCCTTAGGAAGCTCAATCTGTGTCTTATTTTGCTTTCCCTTTCCATTCGCAGCTTTGGGTCCTCCAACAAACAATGCTTGATCTTTGGAGGATCCGATTATCCTCATTTGGACAAGCTTGTTATGCTCATTGGTGAAGACTCAATGAAGGAATCGAGGGTGGGAATTTTGCAATTCGGGATTGTGAGCTTCCCGGTATCAAATGTGGACACAAAAACTAGATAATATGACCAAGTTTTGAAAGGATGGAAAGGATGATTTGATCATCCTCCTTCTCAACTTTACACAACTACAACTGGAGCACCGGGTGCTTGAATTTGGTGAAGAAGTCATTCATGGATTCGAAGGTTCCAGAGTCCAGAGGTATCAGCTCATTCTCTAGCCGATAGATCATCAAGTCATCTTGCTCATCAAACAGAGTAGCAAGATGGTCCCAAATCTCCTTGGGAGTCATCAAACCAGTGACGTGGACGATAAAGATCCTTAGAAATTGAAAGGCAAAGAAATCCATATGCTTCATCAAGCTTATTCCAATATTTTGCTTTGTCTTCAACATGGTTCGACTCTATTTCTGTGTCCATTGTGACTCTGTAGATTCCTTTGGAGCGAAGCTGGATCTCAATGTCCTCCTTCCACTGATGGTAGTTTAAAGGAGTGAGAGGAGTCACAGAAGAGGCCATTATTCTGTTATAGCGAATGCAGTGAAGGAGACTGAAAAACCAGCAAATCACAAGAAAATAGACAAAGTAAAGTTGACAACCTACACTTTTGGAGTTTGCTTCACACCCGACTTAGTCAATCAAGCAAGCATGAACAACAATTCCTTTTTCTAAGAATTATGTGGTAAACACTTCACTTCTGGTGCAGAGTTGGAAGGAGCAATTTTGGTCAAAAAAGTTGATCCAGGATGAGATCTGTAGAAAGGAGAAATGTCTTGTCCTACCGAGGCTCTGATACCATATTAAAATTGAGCTCACAGGAATCTATGAACCAAGAGAAAACTCACAAATAGATCAAGCAATTTTACTCAAAATATGATATGAAACAGTGCAATAATGATTTGTAGCTGTATATGATTTCATTAATCAAAAGTAAAAATGGATCATGTTTACAATGTAATACACTGGTATTAATAACCAGACAATTCGAATTCATGAGAGGAAATTCGAATTGATTGACTCAACCTAGCTGAATGGATAACTGGACATGTCTAAATCATTATCGGAGCATAACTAGTTAGCTCCAGTTGTTTAAATCAATGGCTTAATCCGTTAGAATCAGTTAAACTAGTCTAACTGATGTGGTAGGTGAGGAAAGGCGCCTTCCCACATGCAATTAATCAATGACTAGTGCTAACTAAATATAACTGGATGTAACTAAGTGTAATTGACTCCTAACTAGGATTGACTAGTCACCGAATGAACTCAACTGAAGGAGGTTGGTGACGACACTCCCAGTGGCTCCTAAGTTGTAGGGATTGGTCTAGGAGGTGCCTAGACTGATACATGCAAGTGCAGTCAGTGGCAGTTAGCCTCAATATGTCTTCCCCACACTCTAGTGACTGGTACATGTGGCCCAATTAGGCCATGTGGACCCAATGGTACTAGTGACTAAATAAATATCGAAAAGACTCCTAATTTAGGCATAATTGACCAAATTGGACATGTGAGGAGGAGCATGCGCAAAAGGTTGATTATGACCAATTGTCTTTTAAATGTAAGAAATTACACGATTATGGCCACTTTGTCAAAAAAATCCCTAAAGCAGTACATGAAATCCCTGAAAAAACTCAAGAAGAAGGTTGGAAACAAGTGAAAAAAGGAAGGAAAATGGCATCCTCAAATCCTGAGCCAAAGGATCCAAAGACAAAGAAAGGAAAAGCACCAGCGCAAGGAGAAAAGGAGGGCACAAAAATCAACAAGTTCAATGTTTTGAATGCAGAATTAGGTGAAATCATCATGAATAAAGTGACCCTAATTGAAGGCATTCTAGAACCCCATGACACCTTAGCAGGCAACAATATCCCTTCCTCTTCTCCCAGAGAATATCGGATAGATACTGCAATTGGGGACTCCCCAACGCCTGGAGGATCTTGGGTAGAAAGGGTAAAACAAAGCAAAGTTTCATTATTTGCACTCTCTCTTGAATCTTCTTCAAATGGGTCAGAAGAGACTCTTAAACCAGTCCCAAACAACAGAGGAAGAAAGTCACAAAGATACCACAGAGAGCAGGAAGCAGAGAGAGAACTGGAGATCGAAAGGTAGTGGAGTATTAAAGAAACAAATCTCCTTTAAAACTCCAAAAATGTAGGGAAACGGATGTAAGGTCTAGAGCAGGGCCTCAATCAGCCAAGAAGTAATGAAAGTTGTCTCTTTGAATGGCAGAGGGCTGGTCGAAACAAACAAACTGGAAGCAATAAAAGAGATCATCAAATATGAAAGGCCAGACATCTTGCTTATCCAAGAGACAAAAATGAGTTATGTGGAAGTTTTGGCACTTTCACATCGCTTTTGAACAAACAACCAGGGAATCACTATAAGCTGGAAAGGTGCCTCAGGAGGAATATTGACCTTTTTCTCAAGTAAGTATGTTATCAAAAATATTAAGGAAAATCAAAACTGGATCCTCACAGATTTCGGGAAAAATATGATTCAAATGTTAAATTATGTATGCAATGTGTATGGTCCAACACATTACAGAGACAAGCAATCGTTCTATAACAACCTCGCAGCTCTAAAAGAGGACCTGAAAGGGAAAGATCTCATAATTGCCGGTGATTTCAATACTACCAAAGCACAATCAGAGAGAAGAGGGGGCTCTAGAATAAGAGACCCCTATGGGGAAAACATGGAGGACTTGATATCTAAGCTGGATTAGCTAGATCCTCCATTAAAAAACATAAAGTATACTTGGAGCAATAAAAGGTTGGGTGTGGGATACATTGCGGTCAAGCTTGACCATTTCTTGGTAATCATCTCCTTCCTACAAAAATATATCATTCCCACTTCCTTTGATTTACCCTTTGCGGTCTCGGACCACAAGGCGATCTCCTTAGTGCTCTCTACCTCTGCAAACCTTGGCCCCATTCGCTTTCGATTCAACTCCTCTTGGCTTCATGAGGAAAAAGTCACGAGCTTAATTAAAAATGCTTGGAGATGGACTTGCGTTGGTTCTCCTAGCTTCATTTGGGAGGGCAAGTTAAGAAAGGTACGCTATGAGCTGAAAGAATGGGTGAAAACATAGTATAAAAATACTAGTAGTAGGAAAATGCAGCTGAAATCTGGACTAGTAGCCTTGTAATCCAATATGGAGAATGAGGAAATTACCCCTCTTATTACCAGTCAAGAAAAAGACTTGAATCTTAAGATACTCAACACAACTAGAGGTGAGGAAGAGGATTGGAGGATGAACTCCAGGCGGCTTTGGTTAAAAGGTGGGGATAGTAACATGAATTAATTCCACAAATAAACAAAAGCAAGGCTTAGTTTCAGCGTGATCAAAGAGTTAAAGGATAAAGACGGTAAAAGGATGGTGGAGCAGGATGAGATTCAGACCCACATTTTTCAGCATTTCAGAGACCTCTACTTGGACAAGGATGAGACCGATCCCATAGCGTAGGAAGATCTCCTCTCCATAATACCTTCTCTTATTTCGGAACATGACAACAAGGATCTTTCAAAATCCATAATGGAGTTCCAGATCAAAGAATCCATTAGGGAATTGCAAGCTAACAAGGGTCCTAGGCCGGATGGTTTCACCATCAATTTTTATAGATCAACTTGGGAGATCATAAAGGAAGATTTGAAAAAAATGCAAAACTAGATGAGGAAAAAAGACAAGGTTGGGTGGGCCACCAAATCTTCCTTCCTCATCTTGATACCAAAAGAAAAAATAAACCATGACAATAGACCACTTCAGGCCTATTTCACTTTGTAATACCTCTTACAAAATATTGTCAAAAATTCTGGCCACAAGAATGAAGAAAATCATGGGAAGACTAATTTCAGATTCACAGGGAGGATTTGTTGTTGGGCGTCAAATACTTGACAACATCATTATTGTCCATGAAGCAATCCACTCTAGCATGGAACGCAAGCAGCAAGGTATGGCTATAAAGCTCGATATGGTTAATGCTTTTGATCGAGTAAATCACTTCTTTCTGTTCGAAATCATGTCAAAGTTTGGTTTTTCTATAAGGTTCATTAGATGGATTAAGTCTTGCATCAAAAGCCCCTGGATTGCTCCACTGGTAAATGGTAGGCCAACCAAGTTCTTCCAAGCCTCCAAGGGCATCCGCCAAGGCTGCTCTCTCTATCCATATCTCTACCTCTTGGTTGCCGACTCTATCGGCAGAAAGATGCAACAACAACAAAAAAATGGGGATCTCAAAGATTTGAAAATCGCAAGAGGAGTCAGATCTATAAATCATGCACAATTCGCTGATGACACAATTTTACTTGGGGGCACATCCACAGTCATAACAGAAAGGTTTAAGAGAGTTCTCTCCACCTTCCTCAAAGCATTAGATGGTAAGATCAATGCTGCTAAATCAAAGGCTCATGGCTGGAATTACCTACCTGGAAACATGGTGAGGATATCAAGAATCCTTGGTTTCGAGGGACATACATACTGGAATTCATTCGATTATTTGGGCATTCCCATATGCCAATGGAATTTTGGAAATATTTTATGATCATACTAGGCTAGTTTTACTCTATGAGCCATAATTTCTTCTATTGGTAGCTTTCCCTAAAACACCATCTAGTTTCTAGCCCACCAAATTCCATAGACAAAAGGCAAGGAAGAGCCTTATATGTTAGGACTATCTTATATGATAGCCAATGAAAGAGATAGTAAAATGAGGTCCTCTTATCCCAATGAATTTACAACTATGACTTAGGAAACACCCCTCCAAATAGTTATGGAATAAGAACAAGCCACAAACAGATGATTCATCAATTCCTCACTAAATTTACATATAATACATCTACCTTGATCTATGCAGTTCCTCTTTTGACCCATGTTAAAAAATGATTTCCGAGCATATTTTCCAAACTGATATCCACCACCATACTCTTTCATCACTACATTGTTCTTCGATCCTTGCAAGATATCCCATTTTTACCATATAATATCCCATGCTCATGTTTTTAGAGCACTTAAGCTTGTCTTCTTGATATTTTCGTTTGATAGCATTATCCTTAAGTAAGTTTGCATATAACTCCCATTCCACTACTAGATCCCCTTGCAGATTCAAATTGTCTATTGATTTCCAACCTTGTGCCCAGATATTTATGTCTATATTAGAGGTTGCATTTGTTAAATATTATATCCCTTAATTATATAACACATCCAACAAGACATCATATAACTTGTAATTACATGTGACTCCTATCCAAGGATCCTTGCATATTCTTGTGTTGCCATCATTTACAATTTTACAAGCTACCCATTCATCTATGTAGGGAAATACTTTTACAAAATATTTCCAAACAATAGGGTCACCTTGAACATGTTTCCTTTCTAATCTAAACCAGCATTCCATCGAAATCTCTTTCAAATAATTTGATTTCATTACTATGCCCCATAGGCCATCTTTGTATACCAAACTCCAAAGACTTTTGGATGCTAGCATTGAAGTGAAAAGGCGGATCTTTTTAATCCTTAAGCCCCCTTTTCTTTTGCTTTTTCCAATTTGTTCCATTTAACAAAGGGAATGCCTTTCCTTAATATTTTCCCAATCCAAAGAAAAATAAAACATTTATTTATGATTTTATTTAAATTTCCTATAGGAATCTTAGGAATGGTCATCTAGTAAACATGTATACCTTCCAAACTGCCTTTACCGGGACTAGTTTTCCTCCACATGTTAACCATTTGTTGCACTAAATAAATATTATATTTTTAATTTTTTTGTATAACCAAGACCAATATTCAGAACTATTTGTTCGGTTTTAAGTCAAAATCAGGTTATTTAATCCCTTGATCCAAGTCACAAAATTGCATTGGGAATATGGATTCATGTTTCTCGTTAACTGCCTCATTGTATATATTAATTGGAAGAGTATACTTGTTCACACGAATTACCATGCTTGGTTATGTGCAATATAGCTCCAATAACTCCTTTATAGTTTCCATCTCTTTAATTTTACCATGACAAAAAATCATGATGTCATCCGCAAAGAGTAGATATGTGATGTGTACCAAGTTTAATATTCAAATCCCCTTCAAATTTTCTTTGCTTCTAAACTCTTTAATGAGCATGCTTAAGCATTTTGCAACAATTATAAAGAGGAAAGGAGATAATTGACAACCTTGTCTTAGTCCTCCATAGGTTGATTTTTTTTAGGAGACCCATTTATTAACACAACAAAGGAAGGTGAAGAGAGACAATCCATGATCCTAATAATGACCTATAGGTTCATGCGTATTTGAAGGAGGACTAACGTGATAAACATCTAATGCACCCTATCATATGCCTTAGCAAGGTCAGTTTTAATGATGGTTGTAGTAAGTTTTTTATTCTTGACTATGTGCATTCCTTCTTGTTTTTTAACTTGTGGTGTAACAATTGTTGGAGACATTTACCCAACATGCACACTTAATTTGGTCAATTTGGCCTTGTTAAACCACTATCCTAAGTTTTATTGACTTAATCGACATCAGATGAGCACACTATGACATCATCATGAGCACACCCATGCCTACCTTCAGTCAAGGAGTCTACCTAAGCCTTCTGCTTCATTTGGGGAGGCTAACTGGGCTTCCTCCTTCAAACAGGGAGCATTCTAGGGGTGATTTGAGTGTCATAAATGCACCTAATTGCTAACTGATTGTTACAATCAATTAAGCTAAGTGTGAAGACGCCTCCATTCATTATATTGATTATTTTTATTAATATTTATGAACTGGAGTCAACTAGAGTGCCTCCAACCAACTCTGATGACCAATTTGACTTCAGTTAACCTCATCGGGGTTCATTGGTGTTAATGATGTGCTACCACTTGTTGATTGGCATGCAGTGACATGTGTCTGAGCTAGTTTTAGTTAGACTCAGTCATCCATTGCACTCTGACTTCAGTTAGGACTCAGTTGAGTCAATCTGGACTTGATCAGTGCGTTAACTAGGTGTGTTTACTGTGGCTTACATTCAGTTAAGTTACACCCATTCATTCAATTCGAATGACCTCCTTGGGAATTAGAATTGTCTTGGAATTCATGCACCTTGCATGATCATTGTATTGTATTACTCATTCTTTATTGATTATACAGAGCTGCTACTCATTTTGCAACACCATTATGCCATTTTCATGCTTAATTGTCTGAAATCTCTTATGAGACTGTGTTTTAGTTGCTAGATTACTATGACAAATTAATAAAAATAAATACATGTTTTTGACATGCGTACTCTTAGAAGGTTCATATGGTCATGTGATTTCAACCTCAGCAAATGTTCTTCTACAATGAAGCAGCATCGTAGAGTATACCCATATAAAGAAGGCACCTTCACACCCAATATAACTTCATTTTCGAAAGAAATGCCATCTTTCTTCAAAATCCATGGGACATCACATTCTTTAAAAGACCAAGAGGGACCAACCTCCTCTACATTCTTGTCTTGGCCATTATTTCTTTATAGTATTTAAAGAAATAAGATCTCTCCTAATAGCCAATGTGTCATTGTGTTTTGGAGATATGCCCCTTCATAAAGAAGATGAAACATTTTTAAATATATACATGGGATCTAGTAAGTGGGAAATATTAAGATGCTCCCAATATGAGAGTTCATAAAATACTGATTTTCTCTTCATCCCAAAGGGCATTATCTCAACATAGGCATCGAAGAATTCAATATCATTGACCATAGGTTCATTATTTTAATCAAACTTTTTGCAATTTCCTTCTCCTTCTCTCTATTATATTCCCTAATCCAATCAACTAATGCCATTTTTTGTGCATTATTTCAAGACTTTAGATTCTATTTGGTTTACCATTGAAAGAAAATGTTGTTCTTCTATAAGGGTGTTTTTCTAGGAGGAATACCCTTGAGCAGTCATACACTAGATTTCATAGGTGGTTAAACCACCTATCCTTCATAGAAGGTACGCAACTTTTATATCCGCGATACCCCTTTTGTTACAATACCTATGATGTTTGTATATAAAGCATGTTAGCTTTGAAGATCAAGACTGTTGCACCGAATTAACTATCCCAAAAAATATTGTTACAAAAACAAAAAATAATAATCAATTAATATGTTTAACATAGAAAATTCCTAATCTTGGATAATCATATGTGGTGTACACACATATTCCATGCAACGTAAAAATCCTCTCTATTGGGATGGGTCTTGATACATCGTATACGTGTATCCCTTCCCATAATTCATTCAATACATCGATTAATGGTTGTAGGTAAACAATTATATTCTTCACTTGTCTTCTACTAGGGACTATAAGATCCAACACAAGATGTCCATTTGTATGGACAACCATGGGGTAGTATTGTTATTGATTACTACTGTAGGCCAAACAAAATAGTTGGTGTTTTGGAGGGAATATAGGTTAACACCATCCATGGCTATGGTCAATCAAAAGCTTTGTACTTCATCCTTGAATTTATTGAGCCATGTATCCTCCATATGCTTCGTGGCTATTGAATTTGTTGGTATTAGCATAAATCCTAACTCACTTCTATATGAAGTGTGCCATCCTTGCAACATAACTAATTCTTTGCAATAAAAGAGCCTTTAAATCCTTGGATTATAGGCATGTGCCTCAATATATTATAAGGAGGGCCATGTGCTCTACCCTTGTTTTTTTTATTTATGGTACCTTTCATGCCCATATTTTGGACATATCTCTTTGTCTGCATATTCACCTCTACATAGAATGTAATCATTCAAACATGCATGATATGATATGTACTCAACACCCAACATTTTATTTTCATCTTTGCGGTTGTCGTGCAATATATTATCACTCAAAATTGCCTTATGTTTGAATAACCTATAGTTTGCGGGCAATAGCAATGTACAATGTCATTTAACGTTAATAAAATGGACCATTTTCAAAGTTGATTCTGTGATAAGATTCCCCAAAATAAAAGAGACTTTATGGTCAGTTACCTCAAAATTTTCAAGAAAATATGTTTGACATACCATACATTGCTTTCAAGTTGCATAATAACACAGTTGTCCCCACTTGGATAGACTTTGACTAGCCAACTTCAAAGAGAGGGGTGGTGGAAGCATATTTTAGGATTCTGAATAAGGTATCAATGATATGATCATCATCCCCTAACTCGTCCTTCTAGAATGAAGTTAACAACATTGTCTCCATGGCACTCGTATCCCATAACAAATCATCCATACCAACCTCTATCTCATTGCCTTCATTGCGAACATGTGAAGAACTGGTGTTACTGTAGACATTCCTATTTGGTGAATCTAGACCTAGTGGGAATTGAATAGGTGGTTGATTCAACCATGCTCGGTATGCTTCCTCTCTAATCTGTGCTCTTTTTCCATCCTTCTCTCTATTTGATTTTTAGGGGGGTGCTCTTTTTCCATCCTTCTCTCGATTTGATATGGTAGATAGGTTGCTTATTGTCATAATCCTAATATAAAAAAATATTGAACATTAAATTGATGATATTAGTATGCACAATGGAATTGGTTTGTTCAAGCATTATACCAAACATTTATTACAGAAACATGAGAATTTTTTTCGATAGTAAATTTCCAACTGCAAGCATTTTATGAAACAAAAGTTCAAATTGAGTGATATATTTAGTTAAACCCCAATGAAAATACAAATTAAATTAAATTAAACAATGTTTTTTGTCTTACGCCCCAAGGGGACATCTAAAGGTAGTGCCAATGCAAGGTGTCTTTGACGAGTAGGTTGTGATCTACAAAAGTTATAGTTTATTGACAACTCACCACTAGGAGACAAACTATGTAATGCATGCGCAACAACAAATTTGGATGCTTTCTTTTTCATACAGGACTCATGTTCATTGGATTTTTCCTCAGATGAACAATTTACATAAAATAAAGAGCACCTATAACTATTTTTGAACGTTGCAATGTTCCCATGAGTGCATGGATGACCATCTATATATAATAGGTTCTTTCTGTTAAAGCTTCTAGAAGCATAATCTTTCATGTACGTACTATACATGGAAATGCTATGTACGTATTTAAAAATATACAAGTAATCATACTGGCAATAAACAAGACCACAAAATGGCATAAGTGCTACTGGATATTTGGAAGGAATTAGTGCATGTGAAAGGATAGACAACCCAAGATTTGCAACATCTATCTTAGTCTTGGCAATCATAAAATTATTACCACAAAAGGACAATTCAGTTCCAACATGATGCATAGGTGGAGAAGACAACCAAGCACCATACAAAGCGTAGTTGTAATAGGTTTGTTACTTACTTTGCAAATGCACAGGAAGAGAGAAGTCATTGCTACCCTCCAATAATTAGACCGACCTTGGTGTGTATTTGGACATTTTTTCTCTCAACTCGTACACCTTTTTGGATCTTCTAGCAGATATGTTTTGGGTGGTATCAATATCATACTTTGAATCACTAGAACTTTCAATTGACTAAACAAAGCAGAGTTGATTGTCAATTTAGGATGAAACATAGTTGTTCTAGCTTCCAACATTTCAAAAAATGAGCATAAGGAAGTGTTCCTATGTGTCTTTTCTATATCACCTATTGGATGTTTTACTATAGCAAGAGGTATTAGACCATAAACATTGGGTAGTCGATTATTATTAAAATGGGTGAGTGTGGCATGTCGATGGTTCTCCTTCAACCCTTGACATTTTGAACAACCACATAGTATTGGGGTGTCATAACAGAGATCTATCGCAAGATAATTACCATTGATGATCCACGATTAAGGAGGTTGTCCTTTTTCATCCACCAACTGCTTGTGGCATCTTGCCCTCAATAAGAGATTGTGGCATTTCTTAAATGGTGGGATATCTTGTGCATTTGAACTTGATCCTGTATCAAAATCCCACAAAATTGAATGCATTGTTATTCAGATCCACATGGATAAATAACATAAATTCAACTAGACAAACAAAATATAAATAAAATCTTAACTTACTGGAGATGGAAAGGGAGCACTTGAAGAACTTTGAACAATATGAAATGAGCTGGAATTTGCAGAATTGGCCATTTGATATGATAACTTTTTTCTTCCTACATGTGAGCCAAATCAACAATCAATACATGTTTACATTCCCAAAATAAATTTTGGGACCCATATCACAATCTAACTTTCAATATAGTTGTGAAAACATTTTTTAAGAATATGGCGAGTTTAAGCAACACATGCATATTATGAAGTATTGCAATTGAGGTGGTTGGATCCTAAAAGAGAATTTGAGATGACTATACCATTTTAAGTTCAAACATACATTCACAGGGATTTGTAATGCAATTATTGTGCTTTAATAAACAGAGCACACTGGTGCATCTGAAACCATTAAACACACTGGTGCATAACAAGCACATACACCCCGGCACTAAACATTTGCAAAAAAAATCCACAAAACAAAATATTTGTTATGTTTGATAGTAGATATTTACATATATGCATTTTTCAATATTATCACCATTCATGCGCTTATTATATTATCGCATACATGTGCACTCATATCTTTAATACACATCGATAAACATGAAACACAATAGAAAACTATCGATTTTGAGTATTTTATGTCTACCTAATGCTTGCTCTTTGCAAATTATATCGCACTAGTGCTTTCATATAACACAAGTGCACCATTGCCCACTTATATTATGATCCAAGTGATAGTCACATATCTCAAGATGAAAACATATTTTGTGCATGCTTATTTTCCTATTATGCCTATACGAAGCACTTTAAAACTAAATCAGATAAGTGTAATCATATCTTATAGGCGCACCAGTTATGCGAAAAAATAGTGCAAATTTATATGTGAATGCAACATTATCTATAAGGTTGCACTAGTGCACTTTGTTAGGATTATTAATTAATCCTCCCTTAACCACCATTGTCTATTTGTCTTTTCCTGGCTTAGGAGGTCATTTCCACTTCACTAATGCATGGGGGACTCACCTCGGGGCCACCTACCACTCAATGCACCTGTCTCCATGAGTTTAGGAGCTCCAGGGACCAATCCCTATAATTTAGGAACCCACTCTAAGTGCCACTAGCAGTCTCCAGTAGTTAACCCTAGTATTTGTTCATTTATGCTCTGATTCCCATCAGTTAGTTCACTCTCAGTCATCCTAGCACCAGTTTGCATGATTTAAGGGAGGTAGGGCGCATTTTCTCACCTGCATACATCAGTTAATTGGTTGTGAACTGATTCAATAATCCATAGTTGCATTTATGAGATCTAGTGGTGATTTTCCCACATCGAGTTAACTCTAAATTCAATCCAGGTTGGTAGATTCAAATCCTATCTAAGGCATTAAAATTCTCCTATTTATAGCACCTTTGTAATACATATTATTTATTGATTAACGGATGTAATGTTATTCTTCCAATTATTGGTCTCATGTGTGTTTTATTTGCAATCAATTATTTATCAGAATTTATTGTATTGCATCTCTCTCTTCTGCAACCTTCTTTTCTCAGTGAATTCATGTAGGCTTGAAGTTCCTTTGCTTCATTAAACTTAACACACTTTAATACATCAGTGCACTAGTATGCTGAAAACATGGAAAAAAATGAATGAGCTTTTTTTCTTCTGTGAGCTGAAAAAAGGAGGGAGAATTCCTTTTTCAAAAAACTATTTTGATAAAGTGATTTAAAAAATAAAACCTAATATTTATTTCATTATTTTGCCGAGATTTTGAGGGGAGAGTTTTGCAATAAAGATTGATTGGGGATAACTTTAGAGCAACTGGAATTTTCAGAAGCTCGAAATTTGTAAGGTATGGTGAATCACACAAAACTTTACATGGTAGGAATTTCAAGTATGTAAATTCTTACTATTGATCTCAATGCATGATTTATTTATGTTCCTATTAAGATTTAAAGTAAATTATGAAAGAAAGAAAAAATCATAGTTACATTCAACATTGGAACCCTTTCTTTCTTGTTGCTTCCTTTTGTTTTATATCGCTGCAAAATTTAACATTAGGGTTTAACTCCCTATATTATTTCACAATTAGGGTTTTTATTTTTAGGAACTTTAGATATAATGGGTTTGTACTTCTATATCTAATGCAATGGGGTCACTTATTGTAGCAGGTCCGAAGCCTTGTCCTTGTTAGTGCTTTTTCTTAAAAAACTATTTCATGCTTTTCATTGTGGACAGTTTCGTAGAATGCATTGGTGCACATATTATTAAAAGCATGTCGTTATAATATAAAAAAAATTAAAATTTTTTAGGGATTTTCTGGTATGTTATGCATAATAAGTCACATTGATGTTGTTGAATAAATTTATCGCACTGAGAAACTTGTAGTGTAATTTTTTAAATTTATTTTTTGTTATCGATGTGTAAATATTTCTTATGCGCTCGTGCATCTATACTGTAGACACGCCAAGGTGTTTTAATTCATAAGGCGAATGAATATGATAGACTATTTTTTTAGCTTGAATTTATGTAATTTATTTGAAATTTTTATTTTATATCTTCTCTATTTAATGGTCCAAGTTGTTTATTGATAGAAATTGTGATAAGAATGAAGAGGAATTACCCTCGAATATCGTGTTTTTGGGTTTTTGAATTTTCGCTCCAAGAAACCATTAATTTTGCAAGTCTGGTGGCTCGACTTTTCTAGCTTACGCTCAGCCCTTGCATGGCTTCAAAGGCTCGGTCTAGTCACCTGCTGCTTCGATCTTGGAGCTCTCTCCTTCTAGAGCAGGGTTGATTATATTGTTTGGTGGTGTTCTTTGTTTTGTAGCAGTCTTAAATCTGTTGTTCTCGGTGGAGGATTTGTGATATGGTGGATCACGTTGAGTTTGGTTGTTAGCTATTGAAATTATTTTTCTTTATGGGAAGCCTTTGGATCTATCTGATGGGATGTTGGAGCTCGCTCCTTTGGTGTTGAGCAAGGTCTTTTGCAGTCTGGTGGTGTTGGTTTCTAGATTGTGATCGGAGCAGTCTTGAACCTGCTGTTCTCAGAGGAGGTTTAGGTGGACCTCGCTGAGGCTGGTTGAGAGTCCTTGTTTCTATTTTGCAGGAAGCTTTGTGTTCTTCTGTCATGGATTCCGAAGGGGGCTCCTCCCCTCCTCCTGAAATCTATGTATTCAGGAGTAGTCGAAACAAGAAACCCTCTCAAATTCAACAAACTTTTGTCAATAAACTTGAAAATATTCCCTCGATTGATCTCCCTGCAGAACAACCATGTCGTATAGCCTTCAATATTATAGACCGGGGTCTGATAGGCCAGTTTATTGGTCTTTTTCCTCTCCCAAGGCTATTGACGGGTGGGTTCAAAGAAATTGGAAACCCCTAATCTCAACAGGCATTCAAAGTAATATGATTGGAAAGGGATACTACGTTTTTCTCTTTGAAAACTCCGAAGAAAGAGATTTAATCTTATGAAACGGATCATATTTCATGGGCCCTCAAGGTCTTTATCTGAACAAGTGAAATCCAGACTTTAATATGAATCAAGATGTCCCTTTCGTTGTTCCTATATGGGTCAGGCTCCGGTATCTTCCTCTTCATTGTTGGAATTTAGAGTCTCTCGAAGCTTCAGGCAACACTTTGGGAAAGTACATTGATAGGGTTGAAAGAAGAGAACAATATACTTGTGCTCAAATTTGTGTCGAAGTGTTCCTAGAGGTAGGGCTTCCTGAAGCGATTAAGTTGACAGTAGCAGGTTGGACTCATGTGCAAGATCTAGATTACGAGCAATTACCTTTCGAGTGTAGACATTGTCATGAATATGGGCACTTTGCCAGATCATCCAAGAGGAAATCTGAGGAAGAAGCGGTTAAAGCGAAGGGAGATCAATGGACACAAGTCTAAAAAGCTAATTGAACAAAGCAGGGCAATAATTCAAAGGGGAAAAAGTAGAATTGGGCTCGGGGAGTAATCCCCAACCAAAGGAAAATGCAGAAACAATGAAGGAAATAACAACACAAAACAACTTTGAAGTACTTAGTACTCCTCAAGAACAAGATCTTTCAAGAGGGAGAAATTCCCCAATCACAAGTTCAGATTCTAGAAGAAAACAAATATTTATGTGTCAACTCATGGTTCTCCTGTTGATGGCCACTCTCCCACATATGCAGAAATGGAAAAAAAAGAAACCAATGGATAATACTGGTTCATGTGATGAAGACTCTCTTGAGAGGTCCTCAAAAAAACGATGCAAACCTCTTAAGCAAGTTATGTAGGAAGAAGCATAAGATTGAAGATGCAAGGAAGCCAAGCTACAATTGAAATTTCAATTGCAAGGACCACCAGGGCTAGACCTTCAAAAGGAGCCCCTCCTCCTTCTGTCAAATAATAAACATCATCTCTTAGAATTGCAGAGGGCTCGAAAATTCTTCGAAGGTGGTAACTGTAAACGACCTCTCAAGAATGGCTTCTTTGGATGTACTTCTGCTCCAAGAGACCAAAGTTGAAGAAGACTGTCTTCTCTCCTTAAGTAATAAGAACTGGAAAATGAATGTGAGGATAGGAGTTAGTGCCAGAGGCTCTGCTGGTGGAATTGCTACCCTGTGGCTAGAAAATCTATTCTCATTGGTCAAATCTCATGCAACACAGCATTGGATATTCTCAGAGCTGTGTCATTTTCCAAGAAAGACTTCTCTTGCCCTTTTTAACCTTTACGTTCCAATCAATTATCAAGAAAAAAGAGAGTGTTGGACTTCTCTGTCACACTTTATTTATGTTAATTCTTTCTCCAATATAATCGTGGCTGGAGATTTAAATATCATTCTGGATGTTAAAGAGAAAAAAGGAGGCATTAGTGGGAGAGATCCAATTGCTTCATACGGTGGAAAATCTCATTCTAACATGGGATTTGATCAATTTTTAACCAAAAAAAAGAAGATTCACTTGGATAAATAATCGATTTGGCTCAGCAAACATCTCTGCCAAACTGGATCAGTTTTTGATTCAGAGTTCATTTCTGACAGGGAAAAAAATAATTTCTTCTAGCATATTGGCCAAGCTTACTTCTGATCATAAGCCGATCAAACTATAGATTGAAAATGAAGAAAATTTAGGTCCAATTCCCTTTTGGTTTAGCCCATTGTGGAAAGATCAAGATGGTTTTATGAGTACTCTATCCACGTCATGGGAAATTCCAGTTGTAGGATCGTCAAATTATGTATGGGAGAGGAAACCCAAAAATACAAAAGCAGCGTTGAAGACTTGGGTTAAAATCTCACAAAAAAAACCCAATCAGTGAAAGGAAAGAGTCCCTGGAGAAATTGGAGAAGATATAATTGGAAATGGATGAATTGAAAATCACCCCTGCTCTGTTGGAAAAAGAGCAAAGAGCTTAGTTCAATTCCTTTAGAGCATTTAGGAGAGAAGAAGAATATTGGAGGCTGAAGTCTAGGAGTACCTGGCTGAAAGTTGCAGATAGGAACACTTCTTTTTTCCATAAGTAGTACAGAGCCATAATATCCCAAAATCACATTTCGGAAATAACCTCTTTGTCTGGTGAATCTATTAAAGGAATTTCTAAAATAAAACAAGAGGCTGAAGCTCATTTTCAAAACCTTTTTAGGGTAGATGGCACCTCTGATGCTGATCTAACCTCTGATTTCTTGTCCAACATTCCCTGCTTGGGGAATGAGGAAGAAAATATTGAGTTACTGAAGCCTTTTTCAGAGCAAGAAATTATTGATGTTATATGGGCTATGGAGCCAGATAAAGCCCCAGGCCCTGATGGATTTTCCTTTCATTTTTATCGAGTGTGTTGGAAATTAATTAGGGTTGATCTTCTACAGATGATAAAAGCATTCCAATTAAAAGCCAAAATTGGTGGATGTACAAATTCCACATTCCTTGCCCTAATTCCAAAAGAAGTCAATCCTTCATCTTTTGATCGATTTAGACCTATATCTCTTTGTAATGCATCTTATAAAATATTCTCTAAACTCTTAGCTAACAGGCTCAAACCTCTGCTTGAGAAGCTGATTTCACCTCTTCAAGGTGGGTGTGTAAAGGTGAGGCATATTTTAGACAATGTAATTCAAGTATAGGAAGCCTTGCATTCCAACTTTCAAAGGAAGGAGAACGGCATGCTAATCAAAATTGACATGGAAAATTCATTTGACAGGGTAAATCTTTCCTTTCTTTACTCAGTTCTTCATTATTTTGGCTTTAGCCCATCCTTTATAAATTTGATAAAAGCATGTACTGATAAACCTTGGATATAGCCACTAGTAAATGGCATACCTACAAATTTCTTTCAAGCATCCCGGGGTCTTCGTTAGGGCTGCCCTCTTTCGTCGTTTCTATACATCCTTATGGTTGATTCTTTAAGTAGAAAGTTACCAGTAGGGAAAAATGATGCGATCATTCTGGGCATAAATCATCAGTTGGAGTAGAAGCTATTAATCAAGCCCTCTTTGTGGATGATACTATGCTTCTGGGAAGGGCTTCCTTAAATCTGGCAAGAGCCGTTTCAGACATTATGAATCACTTATGTATTATTTCAAGGGCACTTATTAACATCCGATAGAGTGTCGTGTATTACTGGAATGTAGATCAAACAACAGTGTCAAATGATTTCATAGATTTAGGGTTTTGAAGGATTTGCTTCTTGGGAGAAGGTTAAATATTTGGGTCTTCCAATAACCCTGGGGAAAAACAATCCTTCCCTCTGGCTGAAAATCATTGGCAAGATAAAAACTAAGATAGTTTCGTGGGGTGGCCTCTGGCTTACGAAGGCAAGGAAACTCATTTTGATAAAGACAATTCTATCGTCCCTTCCTATTTATCAATCTTCACTTCTCCTCGCTCCAAAATCAATTATGGATTATATTTCCAAGATGCTCAGAGATTTTCTCTGGAGAGGTGGGAAAAAAATCAGAATCGTATGCATTTGGTTAATTGGGAAAATGTAAAAAACCTGTTCTTGAAGGTGGTCTGCAAATCAGAGACTTGGGACTATCTAATCTAGCTATGGGAGGTAAATGTCTCTGGCAGTTGTTTTCTAATAAAAAACATCCTGTAAGTCAAATACTCTGGAAAAAATATCTACAAGGAGGTACTCTAAGAAATCTTCAATTGGAAAACACTCTAAAAGGATCTATTATTTGGAATTTGTGCAGAATTTGTCTTGATTTTTTTCCTAAGCATCTCTACTGAATTCCAGGTAATGGTAGATAGACTTATATGTGGGAAGATAAAATAGCTTGAAACACTCCTTTAAATTCCGATGCATCTTACAACGAGTTTCAAATATGGTTAGTGAATAAAGGAATTTTAAAACTATCTGATATCATTTCGTGGGACTGCAATGGAAATTGGGATGCGTGGTCAGTCCCCAAAGTGCCAGATCATGATCCTCTTCTCCTTGCTTAGCAGACTACGTTGATGGAAAAATTTGTTGGTATGGCTCCCATTCACCTTTACTATAAAGATACGTGGGGATGGGATCCAGTTGGAGTATATATGGCTGCGAATTGATACAAAACCTTACATATTTCAATGCATAAGTCTTTGCTTCCCTTCTCTAGCACACTCTACGCAGCTTGGTGGAAATTGGTTTGGAATTCTCCCAGCATTCCAAAGTTGGATTTTTTTACATGGACTTATATGCATCAGAAAGTTTTAACCGAAAAGAATTTGACAAAAAGAGGTTTCTTGGGTCCTTACAGATGTTGTTTCTGTCTTCAAGATATCGAGACTTCAACACATATTTGTAGGATGTGCTTTTGCTCAGAAAGTATGGGCTCAATTAATGCATGGGTTATCTTATTTGTTGGCCCAGGGAAGCGGCATAAGGAAGAAGTTTGTGCGCACAACCAAGGAAGATGCGTCGCTTGCACGACAGAAACAAAGGAAGATTGCGAAGGAAGCAAAGGACCCGTGTAGGTAGAATAGAGAGGTGCGTGGCGAAGGAAAGGCAAGCGCAGAAGCACACAAATGATAACGACTGAAAAGCGACAGATGTAGAATCCAAATCATGGTCGTTTATGGCAGCGTAAGCCTATAGCTACGCATGTATGAGGGGATATTTGTAAGTCAGGCCGATAGTGCCTCGTGTTAAGTCATGATCACCACAACTGTAGCTTGAGGGGCGGTTGATGGTGACAGTTAACTGAATGCCCGTATGCAGTCGGCCCTGCGGGGTCATGTAAAATACTATAAATAGGAGGGATGCAATAGTTAGAAGGTTGGATTTCGTTGGATTTTAGTGGCCTTTAGTTGTTTATCATTCATTGTGATTATGATTTAGGTTAGTTCGCCAAGTAATAATTGTCTGTTCAGTGGTAGTCCATGGGGAAGGACGCCAATTTGGTTGTAATGTTGTAGAATATCAAAGAAGAGGAGACTCAAGAAGAGTCTGGTAGCAATAGAGGGGCTGTTGAGCCGCAGATCTAGCTATTGTGTGCATAGACCGCTAGGAGTAGATGTAGGGTAGAAGAGCAAACTAGAGAGCATGAGAACCATAAGTCTGAGGCTTAAAGGCATATCTTAAGATTAGTCTGCATCCTGCAGACTGCAAGGTGTTGTATCCTTTTCTCATTCCAGATGAAGAGCACCTTGGTGGTTTTTCCCGGATGGGTTTCCACGTTATCTCTTGTGTCTGAATGAATGATTGATATGGTGAATGTTATGTGAATGGTTACTATCTGCTTTCTGTACAAGGTTAAATGTTGTTTAAATCTCTGATGTTATTCTTTAACCGGTAGATGAATGATTGGAAAGGAGTCACTGAAATGGACATGTATTATCGGCATGTTTGCTTCTATCTTGAATCACGACTTGAGCTGTAGGTCCGATTGGTATGAGTTAGCTGCGACGCACAAGTTGCTCCAGTTCGGAGGTGGAAAGGAAGGTCAAGTCACACGTGATGACATGTATTTGTGCTCGTTCGCGCAAGACTAAATCCTCTCTCCAGCCATCATGTTGCCTTCGTTGAGCTCCTTGCCTTCGAGCCAAGGGACTATAATCCCTCGATAATAGAGAAAACATGGTTCCAGCAGTTACCAATCTAAGAGATATCTCGGGTGAGAATGCGCCTGCTTCGCAGGCGTTCCCGATGGGGCTTGATCAGTCGGGCCGGTATCTCAGGTAGTTGTTGGATAGGTGGGGTATGCAGAACTTGGGTTGCGCGAGTTAGGAAAAGTGGCCAACAAATGGTTCCGTTGTCTAGACCCTATTGATCAAATCGAGGGAAATGTTGTGGTACCCAACGAAGGAGATAGAAGATTGGATGGATTCTAAAACACTGGCATTCGTGCAAGAAGAGAGCGCAGATAAATGGATAGATGAATATCTATACTCTGATATTCATGAGATATTCCTTGCTAAGTTCCCCATTTTACTACATGAATGGTTATTAAAATTGGCGACTAAGCAAACCAAGTTCCAGAGAAGGGAGACTGTTGAGGGAAGCGACCGATTGGTTCATGAGGCAACCAGTCTCAGCGGTTGAGTCGCGCATTCTATGAAGGGGATATGCTTTGTAAGAATTAGGAGTAATATGGAAGGTTGTAAGAAGAAATGTTCCACATAAGTTTTGAGGATGAGTTGGACACTAGATTCTTGAGAAGCGGAAGGAGGTTCCGGTCAGGAAAGAGGACAAAGGTAGCAGGAGGTAGGAGGGCCTATAGCCTACCTAGGAAAGGTGAATATGGATGTGAGTCACACCTAGATGAAGGGTCCTACAATGAAGAGGAGGAGTGTAGTCATATTTCTTAGAGAACAGAATCGAGAGAGTCTGTAGAATAGCCAAGGATAGGACATGACTACGACATTCCAGAAAGATCACTTGAAGCGAGACCTAGAAGTTCCTCACCTGAACCACTTGTGAACACTAGCAGTCCTAGTATTGGGACTGGGGTGCAATGAAGCCCATCAACGATCCCAGTAAATTCGGTAAACCCGGGGAATCCAGTGAACGATCCTAGCGCCACCCTAATGGCGTGGACAGATGTTAGGATACCTACCTTTAATGGGAACGAGACGGAAGATCCAGAATAGCATTGGTTCCATTGTGAAGCTGTCTAGATGGTACACTTAGTCCATAATGCAGATATAAACAAGGCATAGATGATCACGACCTTAAGGGGTCGCACGTTGGATTGGTTCATGAAATTTTGTGTCATACCAATTGGAACACCACAGAAGACTCTTAAGGATATTCGACGAGCAATGATCTTAGAGTTCAGAAAGCTCCAATCTAAGTCCCAATGTTTTACCGAGATCAAGGAGATTAAGCAAGCTCTGTTAGAGACCGTATGGGACTTTGATCAGCGGTTCAAAATGCTGATGGCCAAAGTTAGTTTCCAAATGTTGGATGTGCAACATAAAGAGTGGTTTATTTTTGCGTTGCTACCACACATTAGAGGACCACTCATGCAGCAAAAGATCGCGACACAGACGGAGGCACTGGAGTTGGCAATGAAGCTAGAGGCCTCACCTATTGGTGATGGCACAGCAGGAATGATACAGATTCCGCCGCAATTCGATAATTTGACAATTCAACTCCAAGAGATAAAAAGAGGAAAAGAATTACACGAAGATATCTTGTGTATGCAATGTCGGACCAATGGACATACCAAAGATGAATGCCCGACCTATATGAACTACATATTGTCCCGTGCGTCAAACACATTGGGTACCCAAGGGTTGCTCTGGTGTAATATCTGCCAAACAAGGGGACACCGTGATGTAGATTGCATGTTCATGCAAAAGACGATATGTACACCAGCCAGTTTGTATTGTAAATTTTGTAAATCTGTAGGCCATGATGAAAAATATTGTAGGGATTACCAACTCATGAGAGAGAAAATGGTAGATGCATATCTAAGGAATACTAAGGAGCAAATAAAGATTGAATAGGCTACGCCTTAGTTTCCACCTGCACCTCAGTTCTAGGCTACGCCTCAGTTTCCACCTGCACAGCAGTTTCAGATGGCACCACAGTTCCAGAATATGGCATCGTATAACTTTTACCAACAACAGTACCATCAACCGCAATACTTGCTATAACCACCTCAAATTTAGGTAAGGGGGGTGGCAATTACAGGGGACGAGGAGGAGGAGGATTTGGCCAAGGGAGACAACCAGCAGTATGTTACAATTATGGAGTACCGGGCCAGCAGTATGGAACTGCCTTGAACCTGCGAAGACTTGCTCATATTGCAGACAAGAGCACAATGTGGAGCAATGTCCATAACTCATTGCTCGATGGAAAGCCCAGATGGTCGAAGCAGCTAACCCGACACCAAACCTTGCACCAAATCCTGTGTCGAATGCTCCCAACCCAAATGCTAATGTCAACATACAGATGATAGTCGTCTAACCACGAGAACTAGATGTAGCAGTGGTAACAAGGGATGGTGCTGCAACAGGTGCGGACCAAGATATGCAGACAGAACCTACGACATAAGCGCAACCACAGGTGCAACCTTTCGTGCTGAAGAAGGCACCATTTAATGTCCAAGAATAGAAACGAATATTCATGTACGTATGCCCATAGTTCGTAGGAATGGAACAGCCATCCACCTCAGGCCAAGTAAAAGATATGGTTGAAAGATTCCAAAATATATTCGAACAACAGACTACGAACAAAAGTGCAAATAAGGTTAGTAAGCTCAAACCATTTCTGTCAAGTTGTTTGGCACTAATTCAGGACAAGGATGCACTTGCAGAGTTGGGAGCCCTTATCAAAACGTTTTCAGAGAAAGACCCACCAGTAAAGAAGGTTAACAATGTCAAGACAAAGTTCAAAACGGGACGTGAGCTCAGAATGTCAGCACAAATTGGTGAGTATGACATGGACTATATCTTCCTTGACCTGGGATCTCATGTTAACATTCTAACACGCCAAACATGGGAAATAATGGGCAATCCACCCCTCAAATGGCCCCCAATTCAATTAAGACTTGCTCATCGGGCAAAGGTCCTTCCTGTTGGTAGACAGAGTCCGGTCCAAGTGGATATTGAAGGATTGTGCACTTTTGCGGACTTTAAGGTCATCAATATAGTAGATGATACTAACCCCTATCCCGCGTTGCTGGGAATCGATTGGGTAATGGAAAATCAAACAATCATAAACTTCAAAGAAGGACCCTATCGTTTGAGGATGATGAGATGAGTGTGGTTGTGCCCCTCAACGCACTAGAAGGACAGAGATACGTTGAATCGGTGTTCAACGAAGGGCAAGGTGATCACCTCGACAACATTTATAATGTCACTGCCCTTAAGGAGGACTACATCAATCCTACTGTGGATGGTAACCTGAGCTGGAAATTCTCAAGTTAATGTACATCGGACTCAGGGGAGGCACTTGAGAACTGGCAGAACCGATTACATGAATTGTCCAAAAGGGCATGTGCCCGGATAACTAAGTCTGTCCTGTGACTGGGAACTCAGTCGCAACCGCTACTCACATATGAAGGATTGCCTAACTTGGCATCATTCTTGACTGAGTTTGAATAATTGGTAACAAAGCCTCAGCGACTATCTGCATTGGACTTTGCATTGAAAGCTACGCCCGTGCGATGGTGGGGTATGCATAAAAGTTCTATAATTGAATGGCCGCAGTGCAGAAGGCTGTTAGAGGTAAGGTTCGGAGATGAGGTCACAATTGGGACACAAAGGCATAGAGGGTTATCAGACCCTGTTGAACACTTGGAGCAGTGTTCCGTAGCATTCTCGAACTACCCTCGTCAGGAGTGGGTTCACCACTTCATCCATACCCTTGAGATGGCACAAAGAGGCTGGTACGCATCTATGGAGTTGCGTTAGGAAACAAGGGAATGGGAAAGAGTTGCAGATAATTTCAATTACACATTCCAGTTTGTGGACGAGCAACCAACAATTGATATTGCATTAAAGTCTATTACGGAAAAGATATTCGTTGAGATCCCGCTGGAGGTTGTGTATTCTCAAACTTGCACTGTGCATTCCCACCAATGCTGTGAGAAAGTTCAACACTGGATGACATGCTATAACCTTTCTGGAGACCTAGATGATGATCTGATTAACATCAATATTCCAGAGTCGAAAGGCTCGCGTACAGTAGAAGGAAGCGGCATTTCCAGTGAGTAGTTTGTTAAGCTGCTAAAAATCAAGAAGGTTAACATCGGGTCAAAGGACAATCCAAACTTTGCTAACATTGGAGGTTATTGGGATGAAGAGATAGTAGCTAAAATAACTGATCTATTACATGAATTCCAGGACCTATTCTCGACAAACTTTAGGGAGATGAAGGAGATAGAAATGAAAATTCCACTCAAACCTGATGCAAGCCCTGTAAAACAACGCCCATACAGACTAAATCCGTGCTATAAGGAAAAAGTGAAAGCAAAACTGGATCGCATGCTGGAAGCAGGAATTATTGAACCTGTCGAAGAATCGAAGTAGATAAGCCCTATTGTGATACAGGACAAGAAGGAGACAAGCGAGGTCAGGATCTATGTTGACCTTAGGAAACTAAATGATGCCTGCTTACATGATCCATTCCCAACGCCATTTACAGATGAAGTCTTGGAAAGTGTCGGCAGACAAGAAATGTACTCATTCACAAAAGGATTCTCAGGTTACCATCAAGTCTGAATTGCACCAGAGGATCGTCATAAGACAACCTTCCTAATAGAATGGGGATGCTACCAATACACGGTAATGCCCTTTGGCCTTAAAAATGCCCCTGCTATTTTCTCTAGAATAGTAGTTTCTGCTTTTAAATATTTCATTCACAAGTTTTATTGAAGTATACTTTGATAACTGGACGGTCATTGGTCTAGTAAGAAACCATATTGAGAATATGCACATGATGCTGGAAAGGTGTCGCTAGTATCAAATTCCGTTGAATTTGAGAAAATGTATATTTTGCGCACCATTTGGTGTACTGCTAGGCCATGTGGTATGTCGCGACGGGATATTGGTCGACCCCTCGAAGGTGACAATTATTTTGGAGTTGCCCCCGCCTACATCGGTCACGCAACTCAGATCCAAATTGGGACATACTAGATATTATCGAAAATTTATCAAAGATACGCTAAGATAACCGCCCCAATGGAGAAACTATTGAAGAAGGATGCCAAATTTGAGTGGAACGATAACTATCAGGACAGTCTAGATAAGATAAAGAATAAAATGGCTACTGCACCAATATTAATATTCCCAGAATGGAAAAAGGAATTCCATGTGCATGTTGATGCATCATCAATTGCGCTGGGTATAGTATTAAACCAACCAAGAGATGGAGCAATTGACCATCCAAATACATTCGCAAGCAGGAAACTATCCACAATAGAGAAAAACTATAGCACAACTGAAAGAGAAGTTCTTGCAATGGTCTACACGCTATAAAAGTTCAGACATTATCTATTGGGTGGACACTTCAAAATGTTCACCGATCATTCTGTGCTGAAGTACCTGGTCAAAAAGCCAGTGTTGGGGGGGAATATCTGCTAGTGGCTCCTCCAATTTCAAGAATTTGACTTTGAACTCAATGTGAAGCCAAGCCGACTGAATGTTGGGCCTGACCACTTATCACGCATTGAAAGTGGGGAGGAACCCACTAGCCTAGAGGATAATCTACCAAATGCACAATTGTTTGATATCGACATCATCGATAAATAATTTGATTCTATTATACATCTATTGAATACAGGGTATTCACCTGAAGGTTATTCAACATGGAAAAATAAATAAGTAGTTATCAAGGCTTCAGGCTACACGCTGATCGCGGGACAACTCTATCAGTTGGGACCAGATGAAATACTGCGTATATGTGTCTTTGATCATGAAAGAAAGTGGGTAATGGCTGAAGCGCATGCAGGTGTTTCAGCAGGACACTACGTCGGGAAGGAAACGATGCAAAAGATTTTGCAAGCGGGACTCTAGTGGCCAACGATACATATGGATACAAGGAAGTACTGTCACGATTGCGATAAGTGTCAAAGAATGGGGAAACCATCCCGACGTGACGAAATGCCACTTGCGCCATAAATTACACTGCGGGCCTTTGATAAATGGGCAGTGGATTTTGTCAGCCCTATCAGTCCACCGGGGAAACGGACTGTTGTGCGCTATATTATAATCGCTACAGATTACATGACAAGATGGGAAGAAGAGGCATCTGTGAAAGATTGTACTGCCGCAATTGCGGCAAAGTTCCTTTTTGAAAATGTAGTCACAAGGTTTGGTTTCCCGAATATCCTTATTAGCGACCAAGGTACGCATTTTGTAAATAAGATAATTGTTGAACTCACTACAGAATTCCAAATCCAACACAAGAAGACAACACCATACCATCCTCAAGCAAATGGAACCGTGTAGGCCTTCAATAAGATACTGGAGAATGCATTAACCAAGGTCTGTAATGTACACAGAGATGCCTGGGACCAGAAAGCCTCAGCAATATTATGGGCCTACAGAACAACATGCAAACAACTAACTGGATACACTCCTTTCTGCTTAGTTTATGGATAAGAAGTAGTCGTACCCATGGAGTACATTATGCCGCGCTTGCAAATTGTTGCGCTAACAAAGATGACAGATACCGGTGCTATAGAAGAAAGACTCGCACTGCTGATTCAAATGGAGGAAGAATGCTTCATTGCTGGTTTCCATCAAAATGTGGAAAAGCAACGGCAGAAAGCATGGCATGACTGCCACATTAGAAAAACGCAGATCAAAGTTGGTGGACTCGTTCTAATGTATGACAACAAATTTCTAAATCACCCAAGTAAGCTCAAAACACACTGGTTAGGTCCGTATGTAGTTGCGCACATTATTGGAGAAGACGCAGTAAAACTACATAAGCTAGATGGAACAACGGTTGCATGTATTATCAATGGCAGCTGCTTAAAACCATACCGCGGTGACTGCGGCATAACCCCATAATGTCGAGGCGTGCAGCAGAAAAAAATAAAAATTATTTGCGCTATAACTTGGTTAACTAGCTAAGAGACAACTGGCGGGAGGGGGCAGACAACTAGCAAGCATAAAAGATGGGGATATCCAGCAAGAAATACAAGACTGGCCAAAAGAATGGCTCACCCATCATGTGGAGGTGCCTGCAGGGCAGCAAGTGCCGCAAGGGGATCCACAAGAGAACCTACACCAGGACCGCACCATTACCAGTACCAGGGAGCATCAGGATGGCTCCCAAGCGAAAGAAGCAGAAGAAGAGGACTGCTAATCACCCACTATCGACAAGGAAACCCCTCCTACTGATGAAGAGGTGAGCGCCGAAAGAACCAGAAAAAGGAAGGGTAAACAACCCATGAAGGAATATGATGAGGACCTTACCATCTCGCATAGGAAGAAGCAGAAGGCTAACCGATCTCAAGTAATGGGCATAGCAAATGAGGATCTAACCCTTCTCACTGAGGCAGTCGCAGAAGTAGCCGAGAAAAACTAGGGTAACCTCAAAACCCGACAAACCAACTGGACAACCTCCATCACTACGAAAGTTAACTAGCTGGTCAAGACTGTCGCAGAAGTGAGCGACACCATGTAGGCTAAAACCTATGGTGTGGACCCTGCAGACACTCTAGCGATTACAGTGCTGCTCCCGCCCTTAAGAATAGAAATGCATGCACATGCATTTTCTACAGAAGAAGCAACACAAGATGTAAGTGTCCATAGATTGGACACTTTGATCTTGGATTTTTCGAAGCTCACATTGCCACAGATATATTCCATTCAGCATGCCGCTACTACAGAAGTCAGAATCCAAGAAAATGCGGTTTCATACCAGGAATCCAGGGCAACTAGGAACGCAAAGGAGCGCAAGCAAGTTATCAAGCGCCAACAGGAAGACCTAAAATCCCAAGCCCAAAAGCAGGCTTCATTGGAACAAGCTATAAAGCAGGCAGTCGCACAACTATCGAAAGAGGAGAAAGAAGTCAAGGCAGAATCACTGCACCAGCTGAAGCGGCTATCTAAACTGGCCACAGACCTAAAGAAACAAGTCTAGGAGATGGCCACCAACAAGTAGCTGAGCACGCCCCCTGAAGTGTTGCAGTAAAGGCAACAATCGACGAATCGGGCCATTTCCTGGCTTAGGGAAGCCGAGAACATCTGCACATAAGGTAATGGAAACAATCATTGCGACATGGGAACAGCTCATTGACGATGAAACTACAGAACAACTTTCCAAGCAAGCACAGCAAGTAGACCTACAGATATTGGCAGTAAAGGCATAGATTAAGAAGCTGCCAACTAAGGATAAAATCGCCAAAGGTACTGAGCTTAAGAAACTCCTGGACAAAGCAAGAGCTTTGCGTGACCAGGAAAACATGCACAATAAGGAGACCACTAGCCAGCAGGTCGAAGCAAAAAAAGTGACTGGGCTACTTTAGCCTGTCTAGTAGTGAATCCACGAGTTCACTGAGGCATTGGCCAATACTTCATTAGAGAACCCTAGCAACGACATAGTGCACGAGCACGAGTAACAAGCAGATGAAGCTTGCCAGGATATAGAATGGCTTACTCCTGTTGTGGTCCAATTCCAACACAAGGTTGGAAGTACAGAACAATCTGCACAGAAATATGCAACCGAGACTATGAGCGTGGAAGAAAAAAGGGAAGAGACAAGAGAAGAAGAGCAAAAGGAAGACAAAGACGGGCAGCATGATGAAGCGGAGCAAGAAGAATGCCATCAAAAAGGCCCGAACCATACCTAGAACAAACCTATGGACATAGACTTCTCACAAGAGGCTGAAGAAGAAGTTGTATAAACCCATGCCTCAGCATCTAAAAAAACACTTTTTTTTTTTGTGCAAAAAGGTGTCGTGCAGATTGCACCTCTTCATATATCTCTTGCTTCATCGCTCAGGACAAGCCACAGGTGAGTGTTGGGGGCTTGTTGGCCCGGGAAAGGAGCATAAGGAAGAAGCTCACTCGCGCAAGTAATGAAGATGCGCCGTGCGCGTGACATAAACAAAGGAAGATTGCGAAGGAGGAAAAGGACACGCACAGGCAGATTAGAGAGGTGCGCGGAGAAGGAAAGGCAAGTGCAGAAGTGCGCAGATGATAACGGTCGGAAAGAAATAGGCGCATAATCTAGATCATGGTCATTTATGGTGGCGTAAGCCTACAGCTACGCATGTATGAGGGGATATTTGTAAGTCAGGTCGATAGTGCCTCGTGTCAAGTCATGATCACCACAACTGCAGCCTAAGGGGTGGCTGAGGGTGACAATTAACAGACTGTCGGTATGCAGTTGGCCCTGCGTGGCCATGTAAAATAGTATAAATAGGAGGGATGCAATAGTTATAATGTTGTCTTTCATTGGATTTTAGTGGCCTTTAGTTGTTTATCATTCATTATGATTATGATTTAGATTAGTTCTCCAAGTAATAGTCGTCTGTTCAGTGGTAGTCCATGGGGAAGGATGCCAATTTGGTTGTAATGTTGTAGGGATCAGAGAAGAGGAGACTCAAGAAGAGTCTGGTAGTGATAGAGGGGTTGTTGAGCCGCAGATCTGGCTGCTATGTGCGTAGACCACTAAGAGTAGATGTAGGGTAGAAGAGAAAACCATAGAGCATGAGAACCATAATTATGAGTCTTAAAGACTTATCTTGAGATCAATTTGCATCCCACAGACTGCAAGGTGCTGTATCCTTTTCTCATGCCAGATGAAGAGCACCTTGGTGGTTTTTCCCGGATGGGTTTCCACGTTATCTATTGTGTCTGAATGAATGATTGATATGGTGAATTTTATGTGAATGGTTACTATCTGCTTTCTATATAATGTTAAATGTTGTTTAAATATCTGATGTTATTCTGTAACCGGTAGATGAATGATTGGAAAGGCGTCATTGAAATGGACATGTATATATCGGCCTGTTTGCTTATGTCTTGAATCACGACTTGAGTTGTAGGTCCGATTGGTATGAGTCAGCTAGGCCACACAAGTTGCACCAGTTGCGAGGTGGAAAGGAAGGTCAAGTTGTGCGTGATGACATGTATTTGTGCTCGATCGCGCAAGACTGACTCCTCTGTCCAACCATCATGTTTCCTTCGTTGAGCTCCTTTGCTGCGAGCCAATGGACTATAATTCCTCGACAATCGCGGAAACATGGTTTCGATGGTTACCCATCTAAGAGATATCTTGGGTGAGATTGCACCTGCTTCACAGGCATTGCCGATGGGGCTTGCTTTGTCGGGCCAGTATCTCGGGTAGTTGTTGGATCGACGGGATGCTCAGAACCTGGGTCGCACAAGTTAGGAAAAGTGGCCAACAAATGGTTCTGTTGTTGGGACTCCCTTGCTAAAGTCGCCAGGCTTGTGAAGATTGCGCAGGATCTTCAGCAGCAAGTGGAAGATCTGCAAACCAGGAAGATACCAAGCACACTCCCGGAGGTGCTTCCATAAAGAAGAAGAGCAGCGTCTGAAGCTGCTGAGAAAATCAAAGAAGGCGAGGCACTTTGCGCCAAGGCCGCAGATGCTGTTGCGGCCATTTGGGGAGCACTGCTCGAAGATGGCACAGCTGAGAAAATAAGGTAGAGGGCATGAGAGGCAGATGAGAAAATCAGTATTGAAAAGGCAAAAATGCAAAAGCTCCCCCTAAAGCAGAATCTCATTAGAAATGCAGAGACCAAAAGGCTACAACAAGAAGTGCAGACCCTTCACGAACAAGAAAAATCTAGGGAAGTTGAGGCTGAGGCATTCTTGTCGCAAGCTGAGTAGCTCACAGACCATTTTCAGCTGGTTCAGCAAAAAATTCAAAGCATAGTGCAGTCAATAGAGGCGGAATCGTTGGAACATGTCCATGTCAATCGTGTGGAGCAGTTGGCTGCGCAAGCAAAGCAAGTTGCTAAGGTTGAAATAATGGTGCAGACATTCCAAGACAATGTCTGTACTGCTGCGTAGCCTGAGCTGGCGCCAATAGCTTAAAATAGTGCAAGAAAATATGGTCGAGGTGCGCAGCCAAAGCCACAACAAAAATAAAAATAAAATTGAAAATCAGCAAGGAAGCATCCCTAGCGTAGCATGCGCGGAAAGATGAAGTGGCACCGAAAGAAGAAGTTGCGCGGAAAGGATGTTGCCCTTTAAACCTGCCATCAAACCAGTTATGAGATGACTTGCGGGAGGTCTCAGACAACTGGCAAGCACTGACAGACCATTAAATGCATCAAGATTCCACAAAGATTTGGCGCTTGTGACAGCACAACAACCCATGTGGATCAAGTGTGGGAAACTTTGTAACATTAACCGTCTAGCTCATCAATACTTGATCATGACTGTCAGTATGGGGAAGTGATGACATCAATAATCATAGCAAATCTGAGAATAAAATTCGGTACACCAGATGAACGTCTTGTCCTAATGATGCACCTGGATAAGCCTACACGGAAAGTGACCCGATGCTCCTCGTATAATATCGGAGTGCCCCTGCAGCAAGCATACATCACTTAGTCATGTTGATTGAGCACTAGTGACAGTTCCAAATGGGTTAGGGAGTGTCATGGTGAGCAGCCTTGTGGGTTAAAGCAGTGGTTGCATCCTTCAACCTGTCGGGTATTTCCAAGGACAAGAATAAGAAAGATGGTAACAGTCTGCAAGTTAATTCGACCCAGCAAGAAGTCTCTGGTGAAGTCATCCTTGGATATTAATAGATCAGTCGACTAACAGCCATGTCTGTGGCACCAGAGTGGACTTCGATAGGGACCAGAGTTCTTACCCAATTTGACAAACTCTGCGGGGTAGAAACCAAAGCCCTTGTTGTATTTGACAAAGGCTGCAGGATTGGCGAGCGAGCTCATCTTCCAGCGGTCCAGGTGGGATCTACAGGTGCCAAGAGACCGGGGAAGGGCCATAGGGCCAATTAAGGCTTGTACTCTATGCTGCTCTGGTGAAATTCATCAAAGTTTGGTGAATTATTCACCTCGACCACCCTTGCTTATGGGGATTTTATAGTTTTCAATATGGACAGGTCTTCGAATTCCATATCTATGTCAGGAAGGGTGGTGAAGAGCAAGATGCAGAAAAGATGAAATCGAGGAAGAACATCAAGAGAATGGAGGAAGAACCAAGGCCACCTAGATTGCTGCGTCGGAATGGGACACTAGCCACCCTTGGTTAAATTGGAGGCGAACTATGATAAGATGATGAAAAAGTCCCAAAGCAAAGACAACATTACTGTTCGCTACGATGTTGGTGCCAATAAGAAGTGCATAGCTTACTTTGTCTTCCGAAGCGAACTCTAAACTTGAACCCTCCATTACGAGTCTTCCGATGGTGCCAAGCAAGAAGTTGTATCGATACGGTAACCTCACAAAGGATCTAAGTATGGAAAGAATCCGCGATGCAGGAAACGTAAAAAAAAGGAACAAGGTGTGCAAGCCAGGAGAAAGAAGAAGTTGTGCAAGGAAAAAAAATTTGCAAAAGGTGTCACGTAGATCGCACCTTCGCATAGGTCCCTTACTTCATGGCTCGGGATGAGCCACATGTGAGTGTTGGGGGCCTGTTGGCCTGGGGAAGGGGCATAAGGTAGAAGTTCATGCACGCAACCAAGGAAGGTGCGCCGCGCGTGCGATAGAAAAAAAGGAAGATTGTGAAGGAAGCAAAGGACCCACGCAGGAAGAATATAGAGGTGCGCGATGAAGGAAAGGCAAGCGCAAAAGCGTGCAAATGATAATGGTCAAAAAGTGATAGGTGCAGAATCCAGATCATGGTCATTTATGGCGGCGTAAGCCTGCAACTACGCACATATTAGGGGATATTTGTAAGTCGGGCTGATAGTGCCTCATGTCAAGTCATGATCACCACAACTGTAGCCTAAGGGGTGGCTGATGGTGACAGTTAACCGACTGCCAATATGGAGTCATCCCTGTGGGGTCATGTAAAATAATATAAATAGGGGGGATGCAATAGTTAGACGGTTGGATTTTGTTGGCTTTTAGTGGCCTTTAGTTTTTTATCATTCATTGTGATTATGATTTAGGTTAGTTCTCCAAGTAATAGTCGTCTATTCAGTGGTAGTCCATCGGGAAGGACGCCAATTTGGTTGTAATGTTGTAGAAGATCAGAGAAGAGGAGACTTAGGAAGAGTCTGGTAGCGATAGAGGGGCTGTTGAGCCGTGGATCTGGTTGTTGTGTGCGCAGACCGGTAGGCGTAGATGTAGGGTAGAAGAGCAAACCAAAGAGCATGAGAACCATAAGTCTGAGTCTTAAAGTCATATCTTAAGATCAGTCTGCATCTCACAGACTGCAAGGTGTTGTATCCTTTTCTCATGCCAGATGAAGAGCACCTTAGTGGTTTTTCCCGGATGGGTTTCCATGTCATCTCTTGTGTCTGAATGAATGATAGATATGGTGTATTTTATGTGACTGGTTACTATCTACTTTCTGTATAATGTTAAATGTTATTTAAATCTCTGATGTTATTATATTACCGGTAGATGAATGATTGGAAAGGCGTCATTGAAATGGACATGTATATATCAGCCTGTTTGCTTCTGTCTTGAATCACAACTTGAGTCGTAGGTATGATTGGTATGAGTCAGTTGTGCCGCACAATTTGTGCCAGTTCCGAGGTGGAGACGAAGGTCAGGTCACGCGTGATGACATGTATTTGTGCTCAGTCATGCAATACTGACACCTCTGTCCAGCCATCCTGTTGCCTTCGTTGAGCTCCTTAGTAGTGAGCCAAGGGACTATAATCCCTCCATAATCATGGAAACATGGTTCTGGTGGTTACCCTTCTAAGAGATATCTCGGGTGAGACTGTGCTTGCTTCGTAGGCGTTGCCAACGGGGTTTGCTTTGCCGGGCCGGTATCATAGGTAGTTGTTGGATTGGCGGGCTGCACAGAACCTGGGTCTCGCGGTTACGAAAAGTGGCCAACATTATTCTTTAAATTTTGACCCTGTAATACTCTTTAAAATATGGCAGTCAAGGTTGTCACGTCCCCATCCCTCAGACCGGCGAAGAGGACGCGACGAACACCACAATAACCGGGAAAACAACCCCATGAACATATACAATCCATCAATGCTGAAAATTAAAAGCTTAACATGATGCATAATCCAGCATACAGGGATTCATAATTCCTATGACATCAATATATAGCGGAACCAACAAATATACATTTCCAGCATTTAACATGTTCATTATAATTCATAAAACAATAGATTCAATTGCAAGGATCACACGGTCAAGATTACTTATCTTTTTTATGAAGATTTTACCCCGCAACCAGCTACGTCACTGCAATGTTCCACCCAACCATAGGCCAGTGTGCTCATCAATCTCTCAAGAACACTGCCACCCCCGAGCTGGGCATGATTCCTCCAAGGATAAGGGTCAATGCAAGCTTACACATAGTCGAGGGACACAATTAGCAAACCAACACCACTGGGTTTACCAGGACATCAACAGATCGGCCAAGCCAACACAGTCCAAAGGACAACCACTGCATACCAGCAGCAAAACAACCCTTCACAACCCTGTGAAGAAGCAAAGGCAACCAATGACAGTCCCAAACGAAAAGTGAGACACAACTCAAGCCCACAAGGCAGTTCAAAGTTGTTCTTGGCCCTATCGTGGTCAAAACAACTCAGCTGCAACCCAACCAGGGTCCTTCAGCAGCCACAAACACACAATGAATGATAGCAGCAATCCACGGTCCAAAACAGGGGAAACTCAACCGACAGATTGGAAATCAACAGCCCATAGCACACACCATCCCTCAAGGTAATGGCTGGGCAACTTACACAGTCCCAAACAGAGACATTGTTGATGACGGACAACGGCTCACTAAGAATCCATAGCGGCCACAAAACACAGTTGGACACCATAGCCAACAAAACGTGGGAAGAAACACCCATGCACAGTCCAAAATCGAAACAGAGATCGGACTCTCAATAGCATCCAACAGTCGTGGAAGAGCAACAACAACCCAAAACGTGGGTTACACAAACAGCAAGCCCGAATCACGGGTTAAACCAACAGCAAGGCAGAAATCGTGGATTAAAGCCACGGTCATTCACATACCAGCAGAAATTGTGCCCTGGAGGCCGTTTCACCTGCTCGTTGCGTGCACAATCAGAAAAGATCCGCGACTGGTGCGTGAGGAGCATAGAACAAGAATCCCAGCCTGCGCGAGGGTGAACAACACGTCTCTCCGCGTGAGGCGAAATGGACAATGATCTAAGCACGCGGATGAACAGAACAACGGTGCACAGGAGGAAGTCGAACCCGTCTCTGCGTGAGACATAAACAGACCAAATCCTGCGTGAGGATTACAAGCAATCGGGAGGACGGACAGACCATAATCCTGAAGGTTGGAAAACGTGGGGAAGAAGAGCGAATGCCGTCATGGGTGGAGTGGACGTGTGGGAAAGGGACTGACAGTCCTGCCACCCCACTCCCAAAGACAATAACTGCCTCAACCACCAGCAGCCATTCAGCAATAACTCCCCAACTAACAAAACAAGCAATAAAGAGGTTGGATAAGACAAGAAAGGTGGCAAACACACAAAGTAGTAACACATGGGTTTTTCCCCCATAAACCAAGGTTTGACATCCCCCACCCCTTATCCTTTGGAACCATGCCCTTTTCCTTCAACGTTGCACTGTCGTAGCTGGTTGTGGTTTATTTTATTTGATGTGCGTATTTACATGATGTCAAGTTATAATGTGCCACATAGCAAGATAGACCATCGGCAACTACCCCTATTGCCGAAACATACACGACCAAATCGATGGTGGGGCTTTTGCCTTGAGCTCCTCACCATGATTAATTACATTTTATACATCATGCAACTGGGGTCAAAACTGGAGGTGTGACATTCCCCTCCCCCTTGGAATAACACCGTCCTCGGTGTTCCATTACATGTATACAATACATATACAATTGCACATCAAAATTTCAAAATTGCAGATCTGTCCCACGTCCAATCATTTACTTTGAACGTTCAAGCCCAAGCTCCTCGGCTTCCATGGACTTCTCCTGCTGGTTTTCAGCTTCCAGCTGATCCCGAAGTCTAGGAACTTTGCGGCTATTGCCTTCATCATGTTCCCTCGTTGGGCAGTCCCAGCGTAAATGATGTCCTCCGCATCTCCAGCATCTCACTGGCTGCTTCATCTTTACCTGCTCAATTTCCTTTGAGTCTTCATGCCCGGACCATTTCTTATCGGGTCGCTTGGACAATTGTCCCATTACTGATCCACCTTCCTTTCCTTTTCCGATTGCTCCCAGAAGGCTTTTCAACTCCCTTTGCAACCCAATAGAGTCTTGCAAAATCTGGTGGTTCATTTCACTCTGCCTCTTCTTTATCTTGAGCATCTCCCCAAGATTCTCTTGGGTCTTGGCAATCACTTGAAGGAGACTTCCAGCTAAGTCCAACAACTTTTGATCTGCTGCCATGATCAATGTGCACCACCAGGTATCACTTTTCTCACCTGTGAAATGCACCATTGAAATCCTATCAAACCGAGCATAATATAGTCATTAAAATCAGTCAATTAATTACCCAATTGGCATGACAGTCCAAGTCTCATCAATGAGGCTTTCATATTTTTCATGCCTTCCCAATAGGCACATGAGCTCATTCATGTCCATTCCTGGGCAGGGAATTAACTATTCCAGCATTCACAAATTTACTTCAGCAAATACACACATTTCATTCTCAATCATACATGCATTCAACAATCCCTTGTTTTCATAATGCATAAACATATATATATGTAATCAAAAGGCAAGAGAGAGCAGTAAGAGTTTTTTTTTTCCCCTCTTTGTTTTGTTCCATTCTGGAACCCACACCACTGCCATGGCTTTTCAGCTCTCAGCCTCTTTCACTTCACCGTGAATGCTTGACCAATCTCTCTTGGTCATGACACTTAGTGTCTTCGGTCTATTCCAGACCTCTAAACCATGGAGTCCCTCCACATGGTTAGTCTCAACTGCTAGGAACTTCACAGTGTTACTAGCACCTTTTTCATTACCGCTCATTCCGAGCTACAAGGACAGTCACATGTCCACATGCACCCCCAGGATGCTCTCATAGTCCTCGCCTCCAGCGATACCTATACTCAAACAGTGAATAGATTCACATGTTTATTTTATTCTCATCAGTTTTATCTCTAGAACAAGAGGTTAAAACATCATAACCAATCACATACACATGCATATTCATAAGCAAAATAATCCAATACTTATCTGTATTGTGCGTTTCCTCGTTCGTCCACAGGATCCTGCTTCGCCTTGCAAGCCTTGGGATCGCCTATGGACTTAGATGTTAGGTCAGCACGCCGGCTACCCCACAACATCAAATAATTAATGTCCATCCAGTACACAATCATGTCAACTGGGCTTGGAACTTTTATCATGACCATTTCCAGGTCTAGGATCTACTATGGATCCTCAGGCATATAATAGCCCAACATACACGTATACCAACAATAACACATACACTTATACCACCAATACACTTATATCAACATACACTTATATCAACAATAACCCTTACTCCGCAACCCCTCACAACAACAATTTACCATTGTACCTTTACCTTTTACTTTTAGCCTGTCAACACAAGCAACACAAGCAATACAAGCAAACTGATTAGCGTTATTGCTCAAAAACTGTAATCACATTTCTCATCATTCACTATCAAGTATTGAGACACCAGGAGTGCGTCCACTCCCTAGAGTGTAATCAATATCGACAACCCTTTCATGACTCAACATCGGAAAAGTGTGCACTCTTCTTCGGTGTGTGCCATGTAGGCCCTATTCATACTCAAGCGACCGGTCATCATGTAAATAAAATCAAACGTGTTCTGCATATGGAATTTAACAATTAAACATGCATATTCTTAGTAAGGGTCACATAACACTTATCCATTTGCCGTCGCAGTATGCCTTTGTTAAGGAGGAATGGAGGCTCCTTAACAGTCCCTCAGTTTTCCATCCCAACTCCTTTTTACATTTCCCATTCACACATGTCTAACCGACATAACCCATACCATCTCACTCATGTTATTACCAAACATGCAGTGCAGATGAGACATTTCCAGAATGTCCAATGGTGTTTCACCCGAAACCCATTTCCAAGGGAAAACCTTCCCATGAAGTTTGGCTTCTGCAGGCCATCACCATGGTCTTCCTACAGTGTGTACCCCTGACACATTCATCAAATAGCCAAACAGTCAATCATCACCTGATACTACAATCCAAATTGATCGTTCCATAACCAAGCAATGACATTAACAACCAAATTCAATAAGAATTTACAATTCTATCTACTACAGAAATTGACTTGCTCAATTGTGGGTCTCTTGTAAGTAGCACTACTATGCCCCTTATAATTTTATGCTTACTATCATAACATGAATACCCACTTACCATGCGTCCCTCCTGACACAATCTTATACAAGCCAACAATGATTAGTAGACGTTAGTACTTTCTTAAATCCGAAATCCACAATTCAAATTTAACACCCATTATGCATATCAACTATTTTCACAGCCATGAGACTTCTTCTCATAAATGGTAGATTCTGGCATTGGTTAAGGTCTTACCTCTCATTGCCATGCTCGAATAATCTACCTGAAACATGAGTTTCAATCAACCAAACACAATCTTATGCAAGCCAATAGTGGCTAGTGGTTGTCAGCAATTTCTCAAATCCGAAATTCACAATTCGAATTTCAACAACCTATTATGCATACCAACTATTTTTACAACCATGAGACTCTTCTCATAAATGGTAGATTCTGGCATTGGTCAGGGTCTTACCTCTCAATGCCATGCTCAAAATAATCTACCTGAAACATAAGCTTCAACATCCAAACACAAGCTTATGCAAGCCAGTAGTGACTAGTAGTTGTCAGCAATTCCTTAAATCTGAAATTCACAATTCAAATTTAATAAGCTCTTTCACATGGTAGATTCTGGAATTGGTCAGGGTTTTACCTCACACTACCATGCTCGAAATAATCTACCTGAAACATAAGCTTCAACATCCAGACACAAGCTTATGCAAGCCAGTAGTGACTAGTAGTTGTCAGCAATTCCTTAAATTTGAAATTCACAATTCAATTTTAATAAGCTCTTTCACATGGTAGATTCTGGCATTGGTCAGGGTTTTACCTCACACTACCATGCTCGAAATAATCTACCTGAAACATAAGCTTCAACATCCAGACACAAGCTTATGCAAGCCAGTAGTGACTAGTAGTTGTCAGCAATTCCTTAAATTTGAAATTCACAATTCAAATTTAATAAGCTCTTTCACATGGTAGATTCTGGCATTGGTCAGGGTCTTACCTCTCATTGCCATGCCAGAAATAATCTACCTGAAACATGAGCTTCAATCAACCAAACACTTGGTAAGTTTGGATGCATATAACCTTTTCATTGCTACAACCATCACTGAATCATTTTCAGAATTTATAAAATTCAAATACTTTCAGCGGTTAGTCACGTCAACATTACCAAAACTCATTTACTTCATGCAATCATCATCAGACTAACATTGCAAGGTATAGTCATATCATTCATGCAATTAAATGAAATGTTTATATACTCCTTACTTCATAAGTGTATCATTCATACCACCTTGCTCTTCCATAGAGCATTTCTGGTAGCCAATTGATCATGACTATCCTGCATTCATAACAACCTTTGAAATGGTTCCTGAATTGTCATCAATTCACCATTTCAGTCATTAGTTAGTCCGCATATCACATGCATTCATCTCAATGCATTCATGCAATACATCACAACATTGCACCTACACTTATGCAATCAGTCATTCACACCCTTCATATGCATACATCCAATGCATAACTATAAGATTCATAAAATCTTCTTAATGCATGTCCATTCAACGCTACCTTGCATTGATTATGCATTCAACCATACCATGGCCTAACCACGACTACCTCATATAGGATGCATTATTATAATTAAGATCATCAGTACTTCTTTCCTTGGGCTACTAAGCTCAATCAACATATACAGGCATAACACCTTTCTATATTCAAATATCCACACGGTATGAGGTCTCTTACCTGTACCAATCCATGGAATTTGTCATAAGCAAATTCTTACCTGCATGGGTTGTACTTACACCCTTGATATGACCAATTTGGTTGGTCCTTTGCAGGAGTTTGCAGGATTTGCTCACCAACTTTTGCTATGGACTTGTTGCCTTATCCCTTTCTCCATAGGTTTGCTGGTCTCATTCATCAGCATCAACATCAGCAACATATTCATCCGGGTCCACGCCATCGTTGGTTTTTCCCACTAATGCCAACATCAAAGCAAATATTATCATTAGTGGTTCATTATAAATATATGATTTCCAATATTCTTACCAACATGCAATATCCTATGCATGCAATACATATCCTCATGCATTTCAAGCATAAACTTAGGAAATGTAACACATTCAACAGGACAGGGTTTTAAGGAAAACTTCCCTTTTCAAGTCTTTCATCCTGGCATGGAACTCCTTTTTCACACAGCAGCTAGTTGACTTCATAGTCCTTGCTGCCCTTGGGCATGCAACTGTCCAGATTTGTCCATTTGATAGCAGCGGTCATCATTAGCACTTTGCTGCTCCATGCTCAGATTATGGCCACTTATCCTTGTTCCCTACCGGATAAGCTTTCCAACGCCTATCCACATGCTTCATTCCGATCTCGGGTGTAAAAACCACATCACTTCTAAGAGTGAATACTTTCACCAAATCTCAAGCAAAACACACAACTGTATTTTGGTCCAGAATGCTAGCTTCAGCCACCTCATTTTTGATGCACCATTCATCTTTTATGAATTCTGGGTTTGACTAATTTGCCCAATACATAGAATTTTCCTTTCATAAGAACGACTGTCTCAGAGGACGATGGGGGTCAAGGGGGCTTAGACCGCTGCCACTTTCTCAATTTTCAGCCCTGAAAATCCACTGAAAATTCCTCTGAAAACAACTAAATTTTCCTTTGTCCAATCGGGTCTCTTCCCCAATTATTCTTCCGCAGAATTGGCTCTCAAACCATTTTCTCTTTCGTAGAATCGGCTCTCAAACCATTTTCTCTTTCGCAAATTTGGCTCTCGGAACCATTTTCTCTTCCGCAGAATCGGCTCTCGGAACCATTTTCTCTTCCGTAGAATTGGCTCTCGGAACGCTTTCTCCTTCCGATCGGCGTCGCCAGCCTTTCTGATCGGAAGCTTCAATGCTTTTGCTTCCGCAACGGCAGCTCACGAAACACTTCCTCCTTCCGATCGGCGTCGGCAGCCTTTTTGATCGGAAGACTTAAGGCTTTCGCTTCCGCGACGGCGGCTCACGAAACACTTTCCCTTCCGATTGGTCGCTCCTTCCTTAAAGAAATTTTTAGCTTCAGGCATCGGCGGTCTTTTGGATCGGAAGCCTTAATGCTTTCGCTTCCGCAACGGCGGCTCACGAAAACGCTTTTCCTTCCGATCGGCGGTTGTTTACTTGGAATAATTTTTAAACTTTCTGCGGCGTCTGTGGTCTTCATCATCAGCTGGCTAATGACTTTGGCTTCCGCAATGGCGGAACGCCAAACCACTATTTCTTCCGACGTTTCCTTCCAACGGCTTCTCCGTCGGGCAGGCTTCCGCCTAACTCCTCTACAACGGCGGAAGTCTTTCCGCCTAACTCTTCCGCAATGGGGGAAGTTAACTCCGTTAATTGTTTCGATGTGAAACACTTAGACGACTTTTCGCGGCCTTCTCCAAACTTTTCCGGTGTCAGTGGTCTTCATCATTGAAAGCCTTAAGGCTTTTGGCTTCCGCAATGGCGAAAGTCCCTTCCGCTAAATCTTCCGCAACGGCGGAACACTTGGGCAAAATTTTTCCGCGGTTCTCTTCGACTGCTCCATCAGCATGCTTCCGCCTAGCTCTTCCGCAACGGCAGAAGTCTTTCCCTCTGGTTCTCCCGACTGCTCCAGCACTTGGACCAATTTCTTTGAATTTACAGTCATTCCAACTATGATTCCTGCTAGGCAGAATGAAAGACAACCTCTGTCAGTTGCTCCTTCTTGGCCCATAGAGGCCCATTGTTGCAACCTTGAGCTCTGATACCATACTGTCACATCCCCATCCCTCAGACTGGCGAAGAGGACGCGACAAACACCACAATAACCGGGCAAACAGCCCCATGAACATATACAATCCATCAATGCTGAAAATTAAAAGCTTAACATGATGCATAATCCAGCATACAGGGATTCATAATTCCTATGACATCAATATACAGCGGAAGCAACACATATACATTTTCAGCATTTAACATGTTCATTATAATTCATAAAACAATAGATTCAATTGCAAGGATCACACGGTCAAGATTACTTATATTTTTGATGAAGAGTTTACCCCACAACCAGCTACGTCGCTGCAACGTTCCACCCAACCATAGGCCAGCGTGCTCATCAATCTCTCAGCAACACTGCCACCCCCGAGCTGGGCATGATTCCTCCAAGGATAAGGGTCAATGCAGGATTACAGATAGCCGAGGGACACAATTAGCAAACCAACACCACTGAGTTTACCAGGCCATCAATAGATCGGCCAAGCCAACACAATCCAAATGACAACCACTGCATACCAGCAGCAAAACAACCCTTCACAGCCCTGTGAAGAAGCAAAGGCAACTGGTGACAGGCCCAAATGAAAAGTGAGACACAGCTCAAGCCCACAAGGCAGTTCAGAGTTGTTCTTGGCCATATCGTGGCCAAAACAACTTAGCTGCAACCCAACCAGGGTCCTTCAGCAGCCACAAACACACAATGAATGATAGCAACAATCCACGGTCCAAAACAGGGGAAACTCAACCGACAGATTGGAAATCAACATCCCACAGCACACACCATCCCTCAAGGTAATGGTTGGGCAACTTACACAGTCCCAAACAGAGACATTGTTGATGACGGACAACGACTCACTAAGAATCCATAGCGGCCCCAAAACACAGTTGGACACCACAACCAACAAAACGTGGGAAGAAACACTCATGCACAGTCTGAAATCGAAACAGAGATCGAACTCTCAACAACATCCAACAGTCGTGGAAGAGCAACAACAAACCAAAACGTGGGTTACACAAACAGCAAGCCCAAATCACGGGTTAAACCAACAGCAAGGCAGAAATCGTGTATTAAAGCCACAGTCATTCACATACCAACAGAAATCGTGCCCTGGAGGCCGTTTCACCTGCTCCCTGCGTGCACAATCAGAAAAGATCCGCGACTGGTGCGTGAGCAGCACAGAACAAGAATCCCAGCCTATGCGAGGGTGAACAGCACGTCTCTCTGCGTGAGGCAAAACGGACAATGATCTAAGCACGAGGATGAACAGAACAATGGTGCACAGGAGGAAGTTGAACCTGTCTTTGCGTGAGACATAAACAGACCAAATCCTGTGTGAGGATTACAGGCAATCGGGAGGACGGACAGACCATAATCCTGAAGGTTGGAAAACGTGGGCAAGAAGAGTGAATGCCGTCATGGGTGGAGTGGGCGCATGGGCAAGGGACTGATAGTCCTGCCACCCCACTCCCAAAGACAATAACTGCCTCAACCACCAGCAGCCATTCAACAATAACTCCCCAACTAACAAAACAAGCAATAAAGAGGTTGGATAAGACAAGAAAGGTGGTAAACACACAAGGTAGTAACACATGGGTTTTTCCCCCATAAACCAAGGTTTGACATCCCCCACCCCTTATCCTTTGGAACCATGCCCTTTTCCTTCAATGTTGCACTGTCGTAGCTGGTTGTGGTTTATTTGATTTTATGTGCGTATTTACATGATGTCAAGTTATAATGTGCCACATAGCACAATAGAAAATCGGCAACTACCGCTATTGCCGAAACATACACGACCAAATCGATGGTGGGGCTTTTGCCTTGAGCTCCTCACCATGATTAATTACATTTTATACATCATGCAACCGGGGTCAAAACCGGAGGTGTGACAAAGGTACCCTGGTTCTCTCTCAATCATTCATGAATGGAGGCAAATTTGGCAAGCCAAAATTGATTTGGTGGAAAATCAAGCTGGCAAGAAATGATTTGATCTTTCACAACAAAATTTCGAAACCTGAAATTGTAGCTTTAAAAGCCAAGGCGTTTCTTTTGGAAGTAGTTGGAAATCCTCAAATTGATGAAATTAAATTAGAAGCTAAGTATAAATGTCTGGGATTGGTGCAAGAGGATAAAGTTTAGTTGGATTTGTGCAAGCCAGTTATTAAACCAATTTGGCAGATTAGAATTGCAGAAAAGGAATTTTAAGAATGGTGGCAAATGAAAAATAAATTTGCAAACTTCTTCGATGGAGCGTCAAAAAGGAATACAGGGAAAGCTGGAGCAGGGGAATTGATCTTCTATCCAGGAGGAATCCTAGAAACAAGCTTCAGTTGAGGAGTAGGAAATCTTACAAACAACCAAGCAGAATTATATGCACTCCTAAAATCCTGTCAAGTTGCAAAGGAAACAGGACATAATAACATTCAAATATTTGGAGACTTTGAAATCATCATAAAAGTTTTAAATTATGCTTCAGAGTTCAACAATCTCAGCTTGAATGTGACCATGCAAAGGCTGCATTACATATTGATAAATTGTTCTTCAGTCACCTCTTATCACATTCTTCATGATTTGAATAAGCTGGCAAACTTTAAAGCAAATCTAGATTGCCTACTTCCTCTAGGAATGCTAAGCTTAAATGAAGGCCCTTGTTCGATGAATCCGATTCCTTAATTTGTGAAAGAGAATTTTGAATTTGAGAAACTGAGTTTTGGATTAGATATAATTGGGTGAAATCCCAATCAATTCTTTAGCAATAAAAAAAAAATGAATCGTTTTGGTTATAAAAAAAAGAAACTATGATAAGAGTTTAAAGAACAATAATTCTAATCGGCACGATGGGAGAACATCCAAAAATGTGAAGAACCAAGTTCTATGTAATCTTAGTATAAAATTAATATGTTTGAATTATATTTAAGTTTAACTAATGTGTATTCATTAATTTGTGTCATTTAGAGCAAAAAAATAAGCAAACTCGATAAGATTCTTTGCAATATAACATTTAATAATACTAATAATAATAACAATAAACTTTAATAATAGTAAAAATTATTATTAGTATTTAATAATTGTTATTATTACAATTAGCCCCTATGGGTGTGGCTCATTGGCATCACTTGATATGAAGTCACTTGTTGTAAAGGAGGTCATGAGCTCAAATCCCACCTGTGTCCCATGGCTTGCAGGTTGTTGTGGGGAAACTAGGGGTATAGTGGTAGTGGAAATGGATTCATGGACCTCATGTCACGTGAGTACCAACCAACCCCAGTTGTCGATTCTCCTAGTCTAAAAAAAAATTGTTATTATTACAATTATCATTTATAAAAAAGGATAAAGAAGAACAAAAAAGTCAAAAGGAGATCTGAGATGTTACATAAGAACCACATTGGGGTTCTTTGCATTTTTATGTCCATTCATTGTCAAAGAAAAAGAATAGGAGTCAAAATCGTGAACCACGTAGTATAGTTCACATTTACAAAGAAAAAAATTTAGAAGATGAACTAGTTAGTTATCAAAAAGAGAATAGAAGATTACAAATGGCAGTTGAATTACATAAAATTCAAATGGAGCTCAAAGAAAATGCTATTTCCGATGAAAAAATAATATGAAAGAGTTGTTCACATGATTGAGAATTAAGGGCTGTAAAGCAACTCAATCAAAATTTACAAAATTAAGATATCAAGAGGAAATTTGACGAGAACAAAAGTAGAAGGAGAAATATCGCAATTGAATAAACTCCTTAGCGACAAAGATAATAATTATGCGATCCCAAAAGAAATTGGATTGCCAATTTTTAGAGTTGTATCAAATTCAATAACAAATTAAAGATCTACATCAACAAAATAATGACCTTAAAAATGGTCACAGATTAGAGAGTACAAAGATCAATAAACCGACATTGAACAATAATGATGAGATCAATTGGTTGAGAAATCATAATAAAATTCTAGTCACAAAAATAAGGAACTTAAAGAATAGTCAAAAGATGAAACAAGCTAATTAAGGTATTAGAGGGAAATTATTAGAAAAGGGAGAATAGAATTGCCACGTTAGATATCGTAATCAAGGTATGATGGAATGGATTAAGAAGTTAAATGATGATGAGAAGTCGCAAGAAGAAACATTCAAGAACCTTAAGAATGATAATAAGGTTTTAGAAAACAAGTTAGAGCAAATCCAAAAAGAGACACCAAAACTTTCAGTAGTAAAAATCCAAGTTGTGGAAAAAGAAACAAACATAGATCTAATCCACATCACTATTCAAGAAGGTGTCAATCCCTTTGAATAACAAATATAAAATTGGAGTACAAACCTTAGGAACTCCTTATCGACATCCAAATAATAAAAGCAAACATCTCAAACAATTAGAGTATTAATATCGAAAAACAACAAAAAATATTGCTACCAACGCAAACAAACCTCATGGTAACAGTTCATCGTGGAAGTGCAACATTTTGCAAAGAATTGAATTAGGATAGATCAATCCTTTTATGTTTCGCTTTTTTTTTAAGAACTTAGAGGTTCATATCATCTCATATCATCCATTACAACATAACACAGAATGATGGGACAACATTACAAGCAAAAGGTGTAAAGCTTCTCATCAATATGCTTTGAGGACAAAGCATTTTTGCAGAGGAAGGCAATGTCATAAACAAAATGTATATAATATCAAATAATAATAAACATATTAACATATAAATAATAAATATTTTTTAATTATTGTTAGGACGCATTATGTTAGCACGGATTTTGTTTCACGTGGTTGGAAGGAGTTTAAGGGAAAGAGATGAAGTTTATTTCAAAATTTTGTTCTTAATATGACCGAGTAGTTAATCGATAAGGTGCTAAAAAGAGAGTGAATATCTCATAGGACCGCAAGCTCGGTGAAAAGTGGCTAAGAAGAGAGGATGAAGTGTCTTGTAGCACCTTGTAAAAAATCAACGGTTGTGCTCTGAGATGAGATGAGATCAAGTACGGACATGGAATTTGCTAAATTAAAGTGCACAATTTATAACTCTGATAAACATTGGTGAAATGACCATTGGAGCATGTTAAAGGTCAGAATAGATCGACGATGCCCGATCAGAAGAGATAAGATTGACGGCTGGAGTGCATTTTGCGATCTCAACTTGTAAGTAAAATAGAAAAGGTAAGAGGTAGCATAATTTTTATCGCTTTCCATATGGTGAGTGGAGAATCATTCCGCTGGATGAAAAGCAATAATAAGAAACCACCTCTCGCAATCCAGAAACCACCTTGTGGAATATTATAAAAGGAAATTTCGCGTGAAAAGATGGCAGTTGTCATCTTGCACCTGAGGAAAAATGTGGCTACACATTTTGAAGCTAAGTCAGACTAGTTCTTTCCAACCGTCAATTTCCAAGTAGGCCATGTATCTTAGGCCATCAAATATTTTTAAAATTGGAGGGAGAAGGTGAAGTGGAAGCACAAGTTAGGGTGTTTAATAAGCTGGAAGAGATCTTTGAGGACTGTGTTGGAGATGTTTTTGACACAGTACCGTCCTTTGTCCTTGTTCATGAACTAAAGAACAAACTAAAAACCTTAGAAACACAGGGAAATGATGTACACGACGTCCATAGGTCCCATTTCCACCATTTTTGTCCATACCAAACCTTGAATTTTCTAGAATTTGTTGTGTGGTGTGCATTTAACTATTATAAATCAAAGCGAGTCAAAAAGGATTCGAACTAGTCTAAAATCCTTTGCCCTATAAATTCACTGGTAATTAGAGATTCGTTAGAGGCATCAGCATCATTTTCCCAAAACCGTTAACATTTCATGGAAAAAAGTGTAATTGAGTTGTACAGACATGCTACAACAAAAGAAAAGTAAGCCTTTTGTTAAAAAGCCTTAATCCTGATGTCTCCATTGAAAATGTACCTTTCCTCTGGATATTGACATTTTTAATGAAGAATCAAAGTGTGTTCTTTCCTTCTTGTGTCAGTTTTTATGGTTGGATAGTGATAGGTTGTTCCTGAAGTCTTATTGAGTTTATTATTTAGGTTGAATCTGCATTGGTTGGAATCTGATCCTAGTCAGTATTTATACCTTAAATTTGATGAATTCCTAGCTAAAAATATTCATTTACAGTGACTGAATTTCCACATGACCTAGCATTTCATGTTTCAATCCTGTTTGGTCAGGATGTTTATGTTTTTCAAGGAAGAGCATTATAGTTTCTAGAGATAGTCTTCATTTATTAGATAAGAAACAATACTTTCAATTATATGAATCTCATTATGTCAGAAGTATACAGAGTGATTTATCTGGATAAGTTACCCAGAGTTCCTCCAGAGATGGAAGTACTACAGTTCAGCCCTAACAGAAGAATTGGAGACTAGTTCCTTTTAAAGGAACATACTACCATCAGGGTTTATTATTTTGTTCATGAACTTTACATTCTCCCTGTATTTTTTACGCTAAGAACTTTTGCCCAAGAGTTTATCAAACAAAATCTCATTGTGGAGAATGAACACTTTTTGAATTTCAGGAAAGCTTCAGAGATCAAATTTCCATTAAAAGTGGTTCCTTTCATTGTGAAGAATAAAGTTGCTCTCCTAAGGATTGAAGGATTGATACAAGACATGAATTTCATAAAGGCATCAAAAATCAACTATGAGCCTCATTGCATTATATCATAGAGGAGACAACGAAATAAAAACAAGGCATTTGATCACCAGGAGATAGAGGGATTGGATGAAAAAGATAATTTGATGGAATATCATCCAAGTGCAGAGAGCTCATAAAGTTCGCAAGTAAATCCTTTTGGCTTAATGAAATCTGTTGCCATGATAATACCAACTCCCAGTAAACCTGAGATTACTAGTAAAAGAATTTTTTCTTAAACAATTGAGATTGAAGATGAAGACCAAGACTCTACAAAAAGAACTACACTTGATTCAGACAAAGAGTTGGTTGAAGTTGAAGACAAAAATATTTAAGAAAAGGGAAAATTTCAAGGCCCGGGCATTCAAATTCAAGAGTATAGTTTTGCATAGGTATAGGAGTCTGGTTCAAGTGACAAATACAAGTATAGAAATTACTTGTATACTAAATATTGATAGGATAAGAAGCCTTATTCTGAAAAATCTTAAATTTTTTTCCCTAGAGTAAGAAATATTTCAAATAAAGAGGTTTCACTGATAACTATAAAGGACCATGTGAAAATACTTTGAACTTGGCAGTGTCCTCTCATGACAGGGTGTCAGAAATGAGAATTTTACAAAAGATTCTAGTCCTAGACAAAATTCATTTGCATCAAAAGACTGGAGAGGTAATTGACACTGATATGTTAAAAGCTACTCTGAAAGTGTCTAAGTTGCAGTTCATAGTGTCAAGATTGGAAAACCAGTTGAAGCAAGGGAAGATTGGAAACAAGACCTATCAAAAGTAGATTAAGAAGATTTAGGGTGGCCTTTTGGCTATGGATAGTGAACCGGACAGGGGATAAGCCACAAAGAAAATCTTGGTTGAAAAAGAGAACACAAATCAACTGTTGAAAAAGAAACTAAAAATTCCAGCCATTCAGTTAATTCAGGCATTTGAATTAACAATTTTGCAGAAAGAAAAGGATACCTTGTCTCAAGAGTTGAATGATAGTAGAGAAAAATTGTTGAAATTTGTTGAGGAACAAGGTCAATGGGAAAAGGAAAGAGCTTTCCTCATATCCAAAATTGATGTTTTGAATGAAAATCAAATGATTTTGGATAAAGAAAGAGAAAAGAAGGAAAAGAAAAGACAATTTGAAACAAGCCAACCAAGTGAGAAAACAAGTACAAAGAGTATAGTTCAAGCTATGTCCCAATATAGCTTTAAATAATAAGAGATAAAAGGATTAAAGGTAGAAAACCAAAAACTAGCTGAAGTAATTAAGAAAAAAGAAGAATAAAGAATGAATTTTGAGAATAAAAGTAATGAATTACTTGAGAAAAATGAAAATCTAATAGAAAAAGTTTCAGGACAATTTCCAGTTCAGAGGGGAAACATCTAATTTGGGATGTGATTCTAACTAAAGCTACTAAGATGAGGCCCTATTTGAATTTTATAAAAGACAAGGAAACTATGATATGTATAGCAAGACATAGTTGTGCAGTCATGAAGGAAACTCTAGACAAAAGCTCAACAGAAACAACTCAGAGTACCATCAATTTCCTCAATACTCTGTCAGAAGAGGAATTGAAAACAGTGGGGATAAAAAATAGAATCACAGTAATAACTTGGGAAAGGAAGGTTATTGGAAAACATCATCATGTTGAGAGTGTCCAAGCTAAGGCAAATCAAATATTATAGTAGGTTAATTCTTTCAAAGGCCTATTTATACAATTATTTCATAAAGGACTTCCCCCTTTTTGGGATGAAGATGGAAAACTGGTATCTCAGTCCGTTTATCAAGCTCTGTTGGTTAAGGCTAGGATGGATCATAAATTTTTTGAAGTTATGACCCAATTCTTGATAGGGAAGGTTATAATCGATAAGCTTGCAATAGATTCTGAAATTTTGGATCAATTCATAATTATTGGTGCCAAGATGTCTCCTATTTCTTATGTAGATCATGTGGAGTTAAGAGTTTTGGCTAAAGAAATGACCAATCTTGAGGTACCTTATGGAGAATAGTGGAAGACAATTGAGAAGTTTGGGAGGATGAAGTATAAATTGCATCAATGAAGACACTCATCCCTAATAATCGAAACAAAGGATATGTTAAAGTCCACTTTAATGTGGAGTTAAAGGATTCTAGATATTTAAGGAGATTTAATTTTGTTTAGTTATATGACAAATGTAATAGGGCAATTGAAAATTTTCTATTTTTAGAAATAGGCAGTTAGGTATAAGCTCGAGGAGCTTTTGATATATAAAAACATGTTTTGCAATGTAATTTTGGTTAGAACCCATGAGAGTGAGACTCATTTTGTACTGAGCATTTTCAAGTTTAATAGAATTTTGTAGATTCAAGCAAGAACTTTTCAAGGCAGAGATTCTCGTGTTGTTATTTTATAGTCTATATTTCATTTTCTCCTGTGCATGTTATTCATGTTATTTACTTCCATATTGGTATCTTTTCATGCTTGAATGAGATTGTGTTGAAACAAAATTCACACTCCTATGCTTTAGTTCATAGGGTTCAAGTATTCACAAACATATTAATGGATTGCCATCTTTCTTCAATTACCACCAACAATCAAGAACTTGATTGTAAAATCATAACGATCCTGCCTCTATGGAAAAAACTGTATTGCTAAAGCCCTTTTCATCTTTAACAATTCATGATTTAGACTCCATGCCCAATGGTATCCTCTTGTTTCATCCATTTTCATTATTGATTCAATTTGTATAAAAATATCACTGGTTATTGTATCTATTTGTTGAGAGAGTCCTCTCTGGTAGGAAAGAAGTCAGGTTTCCTCCAAAAGGTTGGTTTGAAATGTTACCTTGGAACTATCCTTCCACAACCAAAGGGTAAATTTTGAGTGATAACACATTCCTTCGTGAATTGCCACCTTAAGTGCCCTTAGTATTTCTATATGAATGGCATTATCATAGACATTGTAATCATCTTCAAATTATTCTTTATACAATTATTTCCATTATAGATTATCCTTATTTGTCCATCAGATAACTCATGTGTAGTCTGAACCAGGCTAGTTCACTACATATTCATTAACATGTTTCAATCATTTTATTTCACATATGTTGAATGTTATGCATGGACTAACAACAAGGGAAGGTAATGCTATCCTAAGAAAAAAAAATTATGGACAATATAAATGATGATGAATTGGTAATTAGCTCATCTAGAGTAGTGTTGGAAGCTATGTAAAGGGGGGAACTTTTATAAAACTATAAGGGATACAGTGGAAATGACGTATAGACATACTTTCCATTTATGGTACATAAATCAATCCAATGACACCAAGAATCAAGTTATATTTAAACTATAGGAAGCATTTCCAAAGCAATGGTCCATGAGACCTATCGGACTTGCAACAACAAAAACGTACAACAATAAAAAAGAATCATTGAAAAAGTAATATTCCTAAACATGATTTTCTAGAATATGTATATAGTACTACAAAGAATTGCTTTATTAATATTAATTATGCTATATTTATTTTTCATATCAATAAAAAAATAGTCTAATATTATTTTAAAAAATTAAGGAGATCATGAAAATCCCGAAGGACGAATGAGGCGATATACGAAAACTTCCTGTAGGGATGTCGAAAAAATGTACAAGGATATGGTCAAAGAAACATAGATAATGGCATCATGGGAGGATCCATCTCAACAACAACATGCTTCAAATGTTTGCAATCATTGATTTTTTCTATTATATACATATAATTCATTACTTTAGCATTAAATATAAAATTTCGATTGTTTTGTTGCAGAAAAGAAAACAAAATGGAACCCATTAAGCACATAAGATAGGACGACAAGGGAAATAAAAGGGTTGTGAGTAATTGTGATTTCCTTTTAACAACTTAAGATTTCATATTGGTTGTGATCCTTATATTTTAATTTTTTTAACACCTGCCAACCTTGGATGCTTTCAAACATGTGCTAACATACAAACAAGAGCCATAAGAATTGATTGACATTCGGTTAAGTATGGTTTTGAGTATATGTTGGTGCATCAAAAATTGATTGTGGAATATCAACTATAGTGTATGGATAATATTGATATTAGAGTAGTTTTCTTTCTGGTTTTGTAGGAAGTTGTAGGATTTAGTTGTAGAATAAAGAAAAAGTATTCAAACCCTAGCCACGGAAGACAAGTATAGTGAAGAAGCAAAGAGTGACTATGAGTAACTATTTACAAAGTTGGAAATACAAGTCACCAATATCTCACGCAATATGGCAATCCTCATGGTGTCTCTAGAAAGCAAGTTTGGACCTTTTAATGATTTTGGAGGCTCCAACTTAGAGATACGATAAGAGGGGAAATCGTAAGATAAAGTCAACCTAGAAAAGGAGTTGAGGAAAGAGCCCGAGAAAGAGCAACCAAGTTCCAGTGTCATTAACCCTTCCTAGTCTTTATTTAAGATGGAAGTAAAAGTTGATATCAAGTCGTGCCAAGGTGATATTGATGCTTTAAAGTTGAATCATTGGTTGCAACAATTAGAGGTCTATGTTAGTATTCATCAAATAGATGACAAGCAGAAAATCTCATTTTCTATATTGAAATTAGAGGTCCATGCATTAAATTGGAGGGAAAGGCACATGGAGCCACTTAAGCGAGAGGGTGATCCACCAATAATTTGGGAGGATTTCAAAACCCTTATTAAGTCCATTGGCATTAATTTCGGTAAAGGTAAGAGCAAGTGTGCAAGAGTACACCACTGAATTCTGGAAGATGGCTATTATGTTGGGTATCTCACCCAAGAAGCCAGATGTACTCCTCAAGTATTTAGGGAGCCTACACAGTCATTTACGAAAACAAGTGGTTCTCTTTAATCCCGAGACAATTAATGAGGCCTATGTGCAAGCACCATACCTGGAAAATATAGGTCATAAGAAATGACATTCAAGTGGTTCTAAATAGAAAAAAAAAACAATACAATTCCAAGGAGGGAAAGAATAAGTGGAAGGGAAAAGACAAGAAGACTACGACCATGTCACATCAGTGCAAGGATCCCGAAAACCAGTGTAACCCTTGTAAAATATAAGGTCACATTGAAGAAAAGTGTTGGAAGCTACATTGAGAGCTAAACCCTACGAACCACATGAAGGATGCTAAGAAGTAGGAAGGATGTTATTCATAAGCAATTCCCTTCATTTAAAATATTCATTAAATCATATATGTATTATAAATTCTAAGAGTCATTTTTCCATTAAGAAGTTGTGAGTGAGGATATCTATTATATCAAAGATATTTGGGATTTGTAAGAGGTTGTGAGTGACTGGTATATATTATAATCAAAATTACTTAGAATTTATAGTTGGTTTTAATAGTAAATGTAAGTATTGGCATGCATATATGTATGAGCAAAACCATAATATGTTTTTTTATATATGGGGAATTGATAATTGGTTGAGGCTACTACAACAAGAATTGGGTTCAAATTCGACTGCATACCACTATAAACCCTAGGACAATTCCAACATCTTGCAAGTCAACACCTAATAGGAAAATTGTGACTTAGTAAGGGCAGAGACATTTGGAGACAAACTCAAGATTGGTGTCCCACTAAAGGGGGTATCCTACCCTTCTAGCCTTATCACATGGGCCAATGTTTCATTGGGGATTTGAACTTGGGTGGGGAGAGTGTGAAAGCCACCTCCTCACATTCGAGCTATTGCCCCTAAACAAGCACAACCACAATATGTTATTATACATATTTGAATTTTAATGTACGTTAAAACAATACCCCACTTTCACCGACCCAACAAATTATTTTACATTATTTTGAGGTCATTACAAATATAAGATTATCGAGAAACCCCTAGTGCTAATTATTAGTACAAGAGAACAAACATTTAAACAAAAGAAAAGACATGGTAAGTATCACAAATAAAGTTAAGGGTGATAATTGGGTGTAGTTCGAGTGGCTTAGAAGAAAGTTGTTATCCTCCCTCCACCAAGTTTAAATCCCAGTTTCTGACATGCTTACTCTCTTTGTGAGTCAAATATTGACTATATACTTAACATTGAACCCTAAAATATTTGGTTTACCTTGAATATCGTGCTTGAAATGAAGAAAAACACTCAATAAATTTTATCAAAAAATATATTTAAAAATAATAATTTAAGCATAAATTTTCCTTTATTTTTAAATTATATTTGTCTACTAACAACAACATTTTGAGTATTTTGATGCTTCAAAATGTCATATTCCTGTAAGTAAATTGCTTGTATGAAGATTGAAAATTTTAATTTAGTTTTTAAATGTACATTGATTTCATGCCATGCTAATGTTATAAAGAGCATATCATCTTCTTTGTCATACTTATTCATATATCTGCTTCGTGGTAGATTCATTAAATAACACAATGCAAATAAATAATTTAAGTATCATATAAGATTCCTTATGTTACTAGCATTTTTAACTAGTTTTTTATTATTTCCATATATGTATGGGAATCATTGATGCTATTTCATATAAATATTCAACCATCATTTAACACATTCTCTTTGTATATTTTGATTCCACGATAAACCTTTCTACATATAAGATTCCTTATGTCATTAGCATCTTTAAATAGTTTTTTATTATTTTATTATAGGTATTAAAACCATTGATGTTATTATACCTGCCTCAGCAGGTATATTGTAATCGATTGCAAGTCAAACTCTTTTGACTTTGTATTAGTTGCTCTCTATCAAAAAAAATAAAATCTGTTTTGTAAAGTATAACTTAAGGATTTGTAAAATATTTTTTTTTTAATTTTGTTAAAAAACTATTTTGTAAACAACTTATTGGTGGATAGGAGATGATGTAAACTTTGGAATTTGGTATCTGGATTTGAGTTGACATGTGGCAACATGACATCATAATAATAAAATTAAAAAAAAAAATTATATCCCATTGCCATCTGTTATAGCAAGTGGTACCATCGGAGCCAGCTGTTCTGGTTTTTTTCAGACCTCGGGCCATGAGACAAGGGTGCATTAGCTTGGCAATGTCATCCACAACAACTAAATCGGAGTCGAGGTAAATGATTCTCTTGAGGCATGACAGCAAGATATCGGCCAAGTAAGTGCGAGCGTAATTGAGTGGCTGATCCAGAGCCTGCCTAATTGAATACGATATCTTGTTCTTCACAATATTCTCGTCAAAGTGATATAATATGAAGCGCAAGTATGGAAAAGTTGCCTGAAGCGTAGCCTTGAGATCACATTGGCGCTCGGACACCATGAAATGGAAGACTACATTCTCGGGACAAGCAGCATGTTGGAGAATCGATAGAATTCCGGCGACCAATCCTCTCAGATAAGCAGCGTCCAGCGTCATGGCTATATGCACGGCCGTGCTATCACATAGCTCTGTATCATCATCTTCTTCTTCTTGAAGTTGAGAATAGCCTGATCTCCACGACGAAGGTGCCGAGACAGGAGCTATTACTTACTTCTGGAAAGACGAGCAGAGCTCCAAACTGAGGTGCGATGTCCCACATAAATTCAGTGTTTACAGCAAACCAGTCAATGTAGCCTTCATTCCCGCAATAATAAAAGATAGGCCCCATACGTTCTGCTCCCAGCCACGACTTGTCATTTATGAGATAACGCTGCTAGAACGTTGAGTTCTTATGATTCTTGAAAGTGAAATGATCAAGCCTGTGTGTGAAATACTTTGTCTCATACTCGTACTGTGATGATTGTAAAAATGACTTCTCTTGGTTAATTATTGAAAAATTGCCGAGAGTTCTGGGTCTCAACAAGGAAGGACGCCATGCGTCCCCTTCACAGCTCATCATAAACAACAAGGCCAATAACAGCAAGCCCGTCCATAGCTTCTCCATGGTCATAACTTCTACAGACTTTAAATTATTGTCTGCCAAACACACAGAAGTTCAGATTTTTCAATAGGCTTCAGTTAGATCGATAATATAGTAGATTTCAGCTAGGAAAACCGGTGACAGAACTTAGTGGTAGCCGAGACATCCATGTATACGGCACAGATGCTTGTCCATCCATGAACTCGCACTATGGTATATGCTGATTTCATCTATAAGCACTGCATATCATAATAACGGTTAATTTCGTTAAGCGCTGAAGGTGCGCGGACATCGATCAGAAGCTGTCCAGATGTCCATGCTTGAAACCCTGAGGAGAGCTGGGTGGCTAACTAGAAACATAATTTCCCAAATGAAAGAAAGTGGATGGTAGTTTTTGAAGGGCACTTCAGACTTATAATTAAATCTGAAACCAAGAAATTATCACGGACTCTGAGAAGCAGTAGAGAAGCAGTCAAACGCTTCCAAGGATACAGAGGAACCAGATGGTTGATTGATTTGCGAATGTTTTCAGTAATATTATTTTAATTTGGAATATCAAATTATATTATTATTAGCTGTTGCCAATAATTTGGATTCAAAGTAAACTATTTGAAAAACATCAAACAAGGAAATTATAGTCATTTCCATGGATAAACATCAAAAAATGAAATTATAGTCATTTATGTGCATAATATACAA
>LPNX010129939.1:722723-762153 GCA_001517045.1 Pseudotsuga menziesii | reverse complement strand
TTATAGCAAAATTATCCTATTGCTATATATTTTCAATCTCTTCTTAGGAGGCAGGTACTAAGCAACTTTGTTGCTTATTCCACTTGTTTCATTTAGATATTCAATCATCATTCAACACATTTTTTTTTAAATTTGATTCTATAATAAACCTTTCTGCATATAAAATTCCTTATGTCATTAGCTTATTTAACTAACTTTCTATTATTTTAATATAGGTATTAAAACAAGTGATGCTATTTCATATAGATATCCAATCATCAATTAACACATTCTCTTGTATATTTTAGTTCCAAGATAAACCTTTGTATATTTTGATTCCAAGATAAGCCTTTCTACATATAAGATTCCTTATGTTATTATCCACTTTAACTAGTTTTCTCTTATTTTAGGTATTGAAACCATTGATGTTATTTCATATAGATATTCAATTATCATTTAACGCATTTTCTTTGTATATTTTGATTTCACAAATCTTTCTACATATAAGATTTTTGTAGCATTTTTAAATAGTTTTCTATTATTTTAATCTGTGAGAAGTAGAACACTTGGTGGCGGGGTATGGTTAAAACGCCTCCTAAGTGGAAAGGTCATCAGTTCTAATCTCGCGGATACCAAAAATTCCAACCATGTTAAGGGTTGGTGCGGTCCAGGCCGGGTGCAATCCCCAAGTGATTTTGACGGCTTAGATGCCTCTGGTTCGTGGTAACTTAACCAATGGCAAACCTGCTAGTCGGGGGTTCAACCACTTTGCCAACAAAAAAAACAAATAGTTTTCTATTATTTTAATATAGGTATTGAAACCATTGATGCTATTTCATATAGATATTCAACACACACTCTCTGTATATTTTGATTCAATGATAAACCTCTCTACATATAAGATTCCTTCGCATTAGCATTTTTAACTCGTTTTCTATTATTTTAATATAAATATTGAAACCATTTATACTTATTCCATATAGATATTCAATCATTATTCAACACATTATCTTGATATATTTGGATTCCACTATAAACCTTTCTAGGTTCAAAAGTTTTAATTAATTGTGTTGTGCTTAACTATGCCTTCTTTCACATAACTATGCTAACAAAAAATTGCCTTCTTTCACGGTACTATGCTAACCAAACACCCTAAACTTTTTTTTTTTCAAATGTGGTTCACCATTTGTTAGAGGGCTACTCCACGGAAAATCCCAACACCTGATATTCAAACTGAATCAAGGTATGGCCAGCTAGCTCATCATTCACACATTTATTGCAAAGGGCTCCACAAGAGCATCATGTCACTTGCAAGAGTAGAACCTGGGTGGGGTGGGTAATATTCATTCCTCCCAACCACCCAAACTACATCCATTTAACACAAGAGCATCATGTCACTTGCAAGAGTAGAACCTGGGTGGGGTGGGTAATATTCATTCCTCCCAACCACCCAAACTACATCCATTTAACACCAAACACCCTAAACTTGAAAGTAGGAAAAATACCTATAAAATTTTAACCTTGTGTGTGTTAAATTATTTTCCACATAATCTAAATGTTTTAAAAGCTAAATAAATTGGTTGCCTAAGCTATAAGACACACACACTTTGCAATACATGACAATAGCATTATTATGCATTACCAACAACGAAAAAAGCCACTTATGGTCGTTCCACTAGGATCCTTATGAAGAAATAAACGTCCTCTTAGGTTCCAAATGATGATTTACAAAAAAGTGACGTAAACAATAATAAGTTTGTGGATGAAGACAAAGCTATATTTTGGCACGTTGATAAAAATGTTATTAAGGAGGTGGATCCATGATCTTGTAAGGAATGTTACTCGCAGTAGGGCGGGGTGGAGCTATTTCTTTTTGAACTTTTTGGATATAAGAAGTTTTTAGTAGATTTTATAGTGAGGATATGAAAAATAGACATTTAAAAAGTTTTTTTTGTTGGTTTATGTAGGTGGTGGTCTATAAACAATATGGTCCATATTTTTGTTCCAATAAAATTGGTGGATTGTGATTTTTTTTCCTTATAGTATCTTTTTTTTCAACAAACATTTAAAAAGTCTTTTTTTTTGTTGGTTTATGTATAGCTATCTTAGGTGGTTTATAAACAATATGTTTCATATTTCTATTCCAATAAAATTGATGGATTGTGATATTTTTTTCCTTAAAAAAAGTTCATCTATAAAGTTAAAATATACAACAAAATTGTTACAACAACTTTTTTTATTTTATTTTCACAACTATTTCATGAATGGTTTCTCTATTTGTATATAACTATAAGTTCATGTATGAAGTCAAAACATACAACAAAATTGTTATGGCGACTTTCTTAATTTCCTTGGTCAAGGGTTTCATCAATGGTGTCCATATGCATGTTCATTGTTGATGAAATAAAGTCCTAAGACTTATCTTATTCAACCCTCTCATATATTAGACTTGCATTACTCAACTCAACCTTTATTGGAGTTTTCTTTCTAACCACTCCCACCATCATTAGCTAGAGTGTTAGCTAGAATACATTGAAGACCATTATTTCATTTTTCATCAATGGTGTGCATATGTGTATATGGAGGAAATTGACATGTCCATTGTCAATGCAATCATGTCGTAAGACTTAGGCCCACATCGCGAAGAATAGACCATGAATGAGTGTATTGTTAAAGCACTCCTTGCTTAAGGTCACTAGTTTGAAACTATGTGGATACTAGCTTACAAAAAAATATCATGTCCTAAGACTTATATTATCCAACCCTCTCATATATTAGACTTGTACTACTCGACCAAACCTTTATTGAAGTTTTCTTTCTAACCACTGCCACAGTCATTAGGTTTAGTGTTAGCTAAAATACTTTGAGACCATTATTTAGTATTTATATTTTAAGAAACATGTTACAAATTTAAACGTTTTTGTTTTGCCATTATTGGAATTCAATCATAAATATTTTTCAAATTTGTAATATATGTGTGTGTGTGTGTGTGTATACTTACATACATACATACATAGAGATATATATGATGTGAGTGGTTAGAGATTATGCTAAAAAGGAAAATGGTCGTGGTCTAATTGTATAATTATTTGCTACAAAATGGGAATTACCAATAAATTATTCAAAAAAACACTGAAATATTGACATGAACTAACCTTGTTCTTCCTTGACAAAACTTTGATTTTAACACAGATAAAATGATGGTGTTGTAATCAATCATATTGTAAGGTTACCAATGATACATATTACAGATTCATATAGACAATGATATAAACAAGAGACAAGGAATGATATGTAGAATAACAATGGTTATATTATTCAAGAACACATGGGGGTTCATACATCCAATCTACCCAAGTCTTTATCCGACTCTACAACCTATATATATGATTTACAATCAATTACATAACTACTAGTCGGTTCAAAAAACCAACGTGACCTATGAGGTCAACATAATCTATTGTTTACAATTAGTCGGCTGAAGGACCTAGTCGGCTGGCTGGCTTAGGCTCCTCTAACATCCCCCCCACCTCAAAATATTTTTTCATCCTGAAGGAATGGAGAGATTATAATCTTTATGTCTAAGTAGCTACGATCATGTATTGTTCTTCACTATGGGTTGTTCTGACTGGTGGATGGCTATTGCAGAACGCACGCTTCTACAATAGCCTCAACAAATACCAATAATTGATGTTGGAATTCTTCCCAAGTGTGGTGGGAATTTTGTATGTCTATGGTAAGAGTAGTAAGACTCGACAAGTTCTCCATCTTTTTATGCATATAATTCTAGAATATTAATCATGTTGGTCCCTAGGAGTTGCGTCTTTTCCTCAACAGTGGAAAGCAGTCGTTGCAACTATGGCCTGATTTTGTCGATATTGGATAGACTAGCTCGTGCCTGGTTGATCCACTAATGTTCCTCTCTCTCCAGCTTTTCAAGTTTAATACTTTCCAAAATGATTTGGCCATCAATGGTCTGTGCCATTACTTCACCGGTGATTGGTCGACAGTTTTGTAGTGAACTGATGAGTTCATGGGTCTTTTGCATTTCTTCAAACACTCGACCATAGTAACTGTATCAGTTCTGCAAGACGTCTATGGTGAAAGCAAATTCTGTAACATATTGTATTAACATGTTGTAGGCTTTGATAAATGCTACAAATTGATTTATGAGTAAAACAATGGCTTCCTTGGCCTGCTCTTGTTGCCTTTCTTTCAACTGATCCTGGAATGTTGACAAAACGCTTTAAAAAATGAGGTATGCTTTATCGAGGGGCTTGTTAGAGTTGGTCCCTGCTGGAATTGTAATAATTTGTTGTGCCAAGCTACTTGATTTGTTCTTTGCTTTTCACTCTTCTGTCTTTATACTCCCTATCAATTGCATCTGTCAATAGATCCATTTCTTCTTCTTTGGCTTTATGTGGGTTAAATGTAATTGTTTGACCAAGCTGATCGAGATGAACTAATAGGGGTGTTTGTTGATGTGACTTCCGTAGATGTTGTTGTTGTCATTGTTGTTCTTTCTCCTATTTTTTCTTCTCTTTTCTCTATTTCCTTTTTCGTCATTCTTGTTCTTTACTCTGTCTGTCGGTTTCTTTCAATTGTTCTAGTAGGATTTCTAATTCTGCTTTCTGGCTTTGCTCGGTAGCTGGGGTTGTAATAACAAGACTAGGGTGGTTGGTGTGGGTAATGTCGGGGGAATTGACGATATTGGTGGGAATAAATGTGGTGATAGGTGATGATAATGGAAGGGGTGAAATAGGTGAATGATGTAAGTTGGGATCGATTAGTAAGCTTATTGCCTCTTGTGGTAATGGTTCGAAAGTCGGTGGTCATACAGTATCGGTGGGTTCGATAATGGGGTCGGTGGTGTAAGGTTCAATAAGTGGAGGGTGTTGTGGTGCAGTCGGTTGGTCGACATGTCGAAGGGTAAACGAATAAGTTTGATATGCCACAATGTTGCTGGTTGAGTCGAGATTTCTTTGTAGGATAGTTTCAGCGTATCCAACACCTTGTGCTTCAGGTATGGATGAACGTGGAAGGTCGACAATTTCAGGAATGCTTAAGGTGGACTGCGGTGCTTCCTCGGATAAGAAGGGTTTTTTTATTGTTAGTTTTTTCCAGTCGCGGAGAAGAGATGGCAGTTGGCTGATAAATTCTTCAAGGTCGTTATCTTTTTGAATGTGAGCTCTGGGTGGTGTTGGTGATTTCTGCGTATATGGATGAATTAGGGATAGGGATGTGGTGGTTGTCGAAGTTTAGGGATAGGGATGTGGTGGTTGTCGAAGTTGCTATAACTTCTTCTTCAACAACTTGGGTCGGGGATGGAGGTGGTGGACTATGGGTGAGATCCACAGATCATGTTGTAGCAAACTTGACTTTCTTTAGGTTGTGTCTGGTCAGTCTAGTCATTGCTCCTCCTCTGTGATAAATTTTCCTATTTCTTCATCGACTAGGACTTTGTTTTTGGCTGCATCCTCCAAGATTTGAGTTGCACTATCAAATAATTATGTATTGTCATCTTCAGTTGGCTCCTGAAGAATGAGCTTGTGTTTCCCCTTTCCTTTTATTATACTCTTCACGTTATGTAGGGTTTTAGACAATTTGTCAGCCACTCGACATATATTCTTCTTGGTGAGGGCATATTCTGGAAAAGGAGTATCAGATTGAGTGCTTTCATCAGTCTGATATGCTTGCTCTTGTCGCTGTTGTGGGGTTCTTAATGCAATCCCCAATGGGTTGATGTCACTAGTGTTGTCACGATCGAGAGTGAATGTGTTGAGATGAACATGGATTTCATAGTCTTCTTCTTTTTATGCGTCGGTTAAGGGTTTGACCATTGCTTGATTAATTATTTTTTCTATGGGGGGTGTATCCAATATGGTGTTGGATTGCCGACTAAGTTCATTGAACATCTCCTCAACCGAAGGTTATAAGTGAAGTTCTCTTATTGTGCCCCCAACACCTTGTAAGTACCAAACCGACGTGTAGTCCAACTCAAGTTGGATGTGTGTCGTCGGTGGTATAATTATTCAGATCTTCCGGGGTACCCTCCATCTAGTTGTTTTGATTTTTAAGTCATGGAACCATGTATCTAACCATATTTTTGTTGTTGTTTCTCCTAGTTGACAACCATTTGGAGCGAGTGATTTGAAATTCAACATGGGTGATCAATTTTGTGCAGTGAAGTCCTTATCTCTGACTGGTCGAAGATGGTACATAGCTAACCAGATTATCAGGGAAGGAAATTAGATTTGGGCTCCCTCCTCTTGGCATTTTACACAGATATCCTTAATATTATCATCTAGGAGGTCATCCCAACGGTATAATTTCCATGTTTTCACCACATTTTGGACTGCATCGAGCATGTTGAGTTTGAGGTCAGAACCTCTTCCCGTACTTGTGAGAGCCATTGAGATCATTTTTGTGGTTATCTTTTGCGTGCCATAGATGATTTGGTTAACTATTAGTCCTCTTGAATTTTTCCCTTATGGTGTATTGGTTAGTTCTTTGGCTAGGGTCGGGTTTAATTGAATAGTAATAGGTTCTCCTTTGTTTGATAATCCTATGATCTTATAAATTAGGTTTCCATTGACTTCAATGGGCATGTTGAAGTAGAACTTACCATTATGGTATCGACTGATGATGAGCTACACAATAATTTCGTTTGTCCCTACAAAGCTATCCATTAATGGTGCATTCATATAGGTAAGGATTGTGCTAGCATTTAATTTATGAGCTTCCTCTCTCCATCAACCACCTGCTTCTGATCCCCGTTCTTTGATTTCCTTCCAAACCCTCTTCCATTGTTGCTCGACCACTTTGGCGTTATGAATGTTATGCAATCGAATTTCTAATGATGTGTTGTAGCTTTTTTCAGTTTGTTTTTCACGAACATGGTAGTTGCAGCTGTGTTCTTCGATGCCATTGTGTCGGTTAGATGCTTTGGTTCAAAAGGTGGTAAGATGTGCTCTAGTGTTTAAGTTCTTCGCAGAATGAAATCCAAGTCTCTTCCAATGCGGTATTTATAGTCGAATTGTTTTGGGAGGGAGAAGGCATAGTGGTTGGTGGTATTAATTGTGGTATTGATGGTGGACTTAAATGTGAAGGACAGGTTGTCAGTGTTTCTTTTGAGGCATGATGGATTTTTTGCTCTAGGTGTTGGTGTTCATGGTGACTTCATTAGACTGTTTTTTCTTCTTTGTGTCGACGTATTTTTGGATCGTGATGGTGTCGGTAGTGTCGAAGTGATTAGAATTCCTCATGTCTGCTATGCTCATGTCGATGATCGTATCTCCCAGTTTTTGTTTTACTGCTTCCTACCTCAACCTTGTCGATAGAATTGATTTAGGATCCTATCATACTCATTCTTTTCATTGTAAATTTTCTTGTCGTTGTTTTATATTTTTATAGTTTTTTTTCAACTATTTATAGTTACACGACCATTTTTTTTTAAAGATTTGTATCATTTTAGTCAGGCCGCATTGACCAATTTCTGAAATACATTCCCATGTAGTGTTTTTAGTCAGACTGATCCGTTAGTGTTGATTTCTTATACAGTGTATGGACCCATCCACTCAGTGTATAGTTTCTTACATTTTCCTTTAACTCGACTATTGTACAGTAATGCAAGGTCTCCAACCGACATATTTTTGTTTTTGATATTTCTATCGTGTCAGGATTTTTGTTGTTGTTTTTGGAATTCTTGGTATTGTATTGTGATTAGTCAGTGTTCTTCAAGTTTGGATAGCTGCATTAATTTTTCTTTTATGGCATTTTTGACATCGATGTGTAGTATGTCGGCAATCAAAGGGGTTATCTTCAAGGGGTGGATACCTGTGTAGAGTTTTAGTTCTCGACGCGTTTCGGACTGCATAGTTGAGTCCATCTTCAGGAGAAAACATATCTCAATTAAAAGCTGCACGAATTTTTAATATTTATATTGCTGTGTTATGATCTCCAGTTTAATTTTTGAGAGCCGACTATTATTTCATTAATGTGTAAATGTACACATGAATTATATTAATTAATTGTATTCATTAGATTGAGGGTGATACACTGTAATTTTCTGATGCTCGATCATGAATTGTTTTGTGAGAGCTGCAATTATATTATTTACAAAATATGACCCCTGATCACTGATCAAGTTCAGTGGACACCCAAATCTTATGATGATGTTCTTGTATATAAATTAAGCGGTTATCTCACTTTAGCAAGATTCGATTGGTTCTGCCTCTTCCCACTTGGCAATATATTCGACTATTGTGATGATATATCATGCTCCTGTTCGTCTAGCCGGTATCGGAAATAGTCCGTTAAATCACTCACCCAAATTTCAAATGTTAAGCTTGGATTTACCGATATTAAAGGAATTTTTCTACTTGGTAAAGGCTGACCTAATCGTTGGCATTAGTCACACTTATTCACAAATTCTCGACAATCCTAGTGTATGGTCGGGCACCATAATCCTGACTGTTGGATTTTTCTAGCTATCGTGTCAGCCTGAAAAATGTCCTCCCGCTAGACCATAGTGTGCTTCATTGATTATATTTTCTCTTTCGTGGTAGAGAACATATCGTAGTAATACATCGTTGTAAGACATCATCTAATCCAAGTTTGTAAATAAATATGTTTACGATGGTATAGGGTGCAACTTTCATTGCTAGGATCTTCTTCTTCTTATCACTCATTCCTTCTGGTGCTTGGCCTTCCTTTAGGAATTGAGTAATTTATGCTAAGTCAGAAGATACAGCTTCAATTCAGAATAAATGGGCATCTGGTAGGTCGTCTTCGATTCTTCACTTGTGTCGATTCTCGACAAGTGGGTAGGTCCGACATTTTTTTCCTGGTAGAACTATGAATTCAAATAATAGCAACCATCGACAAATTCTTCCATGATGTAATGATTTACTTACTAAGTATTTTAATGTCTGATGGTCTGTGTAGAACACAAATTGATTAGAGAGTAAATAATGTCGGTATTTTTGAAGTGCGAATAATATTCCAAGTGCCTCTCTTTCTGTTGTCGAGTAGTTCCTCTCAGCGTTGTTTAATTTCCTACTAATGTATGTGTTTAGATGGTCCATTCCATCATCACCAGGTTGAGTTAAGATTGCTCCGATTTCTATTCCAGGTGCATCGATATGTACATGAAATTAAATTAACCAATTTGGAAATTGTAGTATGGGTGCTTCAACTAATTTTTTCTTTAAGATGTCAAACGATGCAGCGCATTCATTGGTCCACTTGTATTCTTGATTTTCTTTTAGTAGTTCTTCTAGTGGGTAGGTCATGTCAGAAGAATGCCAAATGAATTTTCTATAATATCCCATATGTCCGAGTAAAACTCTTAGTTGTTTAGGATTTACTGGTGGTTTTAAGTCGAGAATAATTTTAATTTTTGCATAGTCGAATTCAATGCCTTCCTTGCATACTACATGTCCCGGTAGGATTCCTATTTGAGTTGCAAAGATACACTTCTTGATATTTAGAGATACTTGGATTTGTCGGCATCTTTATAGCATAAGTCTTAGCCACTTACGATGATTTTTCAGCATAGAGCAGATTGTCCAATCGTCGAAATATACAACCATTGTTTTGTAGATATATCCCTAAAATGATTAGACGATTATTCTTGAGAATACAACTGGGGCATTTTTCAACCCAAATGGCATGACTTTGTATATGAATCATCCAAATTCACACGCAAATGTTGTCTTCTTTTGGTATTCTTTAACAATGGGTACTTGATTATATCCTAAAAATCCATCTTTAAACAAATAACACTCATGGCCTCCAATTTCATTAAGAATTTCATCTGCATAAGGGGTTGGAAATGGGTATGTGAGGGTTAATTTATTGAGTTCCTGAAATTCGACACCGATTCTTAGTTGTTTCGGGTCGTGTTTCTTCGATTGGACCACCATTGGACTTGCCCATTCTAACTGATCAATAAGGTAAATGATTTTGGCTGCCAGCATGGTGTCGATTTCTTTCTTTACTATTTCCTTGTAGTTGTGCGCAAATTTGTATGGTTGCTTCTTTATTGGTTTTGCCTCGGGTTTCATGTCAATTTTCATTTCACCCATTTCTTGAACAAGCCCTTTAAGATCTTTATAGTCCTGAGCAAAAACATACTAAAATTATTTTAATAAGTTGACGATTTATGTCGTTTGTTCTTCATTCCAGTAGTCGCCTATCTTTTTGTTTTTATGTCTGTCGTCGTTAGATATATCGACTTATTTTATCTTAACTTGTGCGTCCATCCATTATGGTGCTTTACTTTCATTGATATGTCGACTACCTTATTTGAATCATGAAAATGTTTGTGGAAATTCTTCCGTTGTCAATATTTCAGGGTCTTCTTTCTCTGATGTTTGAATTTTAAATATTATTCTAATTGGTTTTGAAGTTTCTGGATGGTCGAATTTCCATTGGAAACTTTTCCCTTTTGTGGTTTATTTTTCTAATCAAATTCTTGTCGAGTGATGGATTTCGGTTGACCGGATATTGTGACACATAACATTTTGTCGGCTAGGTCGATTCTCTGTTTTTATTTTGCTGCATGTCGATTGTAGAAAGGTTTTTGTCTATTTGGATGCTTCGACCGATAATTCATCCTGGGACGAGAATTTGAAGCCATTAAGAAAAATTTCTTTAAGTTCGTTCCATGTGAACGTTTCTCCGCTTGCTTCTTCCATTTTGTACCACTTATTTGGTAGATCATCTAGTGTGTTTGTAAATAAGTGAGGCCATGCTCACTCATCTTTATAAACTAATCTTTTTCATTCTTTTTCACATGTATCAATATGTTTCTCAGGGTCTTTCCCTTGTGTGAATACTGGAATGTTTGATTGTGTTATTAGTTTCTTCCCTTTGAACCTTTCAATAAATTTATTTGTTGTCATCCAAGTTTGTAATTTTGACTAATGCGTGTCCCGCGACCATGCAGCTTGACTTGTAAATGTTTTGACCAAACTTTGGAGTCGGCCTTGTTCACCTATATTTTTAGAAACTTGCTGTACATGAAGTGATGATGATTCTCGCTCTTTGTATCTCAGTGGTGGTCAGGTTGATGACTTGTTCCTATATTATTGAACATTGACATCATCGTCGATGGATTCTAACCAAGGTTCTCCTTACCATGGATGAATTGGAACGATGAATTTCTGCCCATTGCCTTTGAGTTTAATTATTTATTTTTCGAGTGATATGGATGTTTTCATTTTTCTTCCCCACGGTCGACCTACTAGAGTAGGGAAGGAAGTGAATCCTTCCTTGGGGTTGATGATTTCAATGTCAACTTTAGTCAATATACCTTTAATAGTTGTGTCAACGTTTTTCCATACCCCAATTGATTCGATTAGTCCCTAGTCGGCTAATTTTAGATATATGCATGATTCATGTAATCGTGGTTTGCCAAGTTCTTCCAATGTGTCTCTAGTCATTATATTTACCTACGATCCGAATTCGAGAATGACTTATCGGATGTGGCAGCCTTCGATTTCTAGGTCGACAAATGGGTCTGCATCATTTTTTCTTCTTTCTGGTTTAGGCTACATATAATTTTAGCTTGTTTATATTCACCAAATGTATTTTTTAGGTTGTACATTAAATCTATTAGCTTTCCAACATACTCATCTTTAGTTATCAATTTGATTACTTCGTTAGTAGTTTCTTGTCATGAGTCATCATGTTGTTCTTGTGATGGTAGTTCTTGGAACATTATTGATACATCATTATATAATCATTTTTGCTCAGCAAGGTTAGGATAGTCTTCTTTACTTTTTATTTTACTGATTTGTGGATTATCAATGTCAATTTTTGTTCCTTGTCAACTTACAATTTGCAAATTCTTAGTTTGAACAACAACTAATTTACAAACACTAAACAATACATTAACATTCTTTTTATTATTTATCTTTTCGAGCACGGTAGGTAAATCATCTAAAGAGTGATCGCCTACTCCACAAGTTGAACAAAAGTTCAAATCGGTTCGGTCTTTGTATGGACATTCCGCATGTGAATGCTGCTCGTTAAGACATGTATAACACTGGATGGGTTAACACCATCAGTTTTTCCGATTTACAAAATATCAACCTTGACCTTGAAATCCTCCTCATTGGTTGTAGTGTTCATTATGACGATCGTATCTACGACCATCATACTTTTCATAATTATTGTTCTTGTCATTATTTCCATTTCTCTCATTGTTCTTAGCGTTATTGTTTTGGTTGACAACATTGGTATGATATACCACTTGGTAATGCTATCTATTTTTTAAATTCAATTGAAACTCTGCTGTAGAATGGATTTTGACTTCACATATTGCGCGCCAGCGAGCTTGTTCATTCTTCATATTATATGGCCAATCTTTTGTTGCATAAAATTCATTCTCCTGGCAGATGTCGCAAGAACATTTCGTTTGAACGAACTAGATGTCCTGTCGACAAGCGTCTTGTCAACAATAGTCGTTCGTATGACCGACTGTCGAGCATTTGGTACACCATACATCATTTCCTTGGAGGCTCATTTCTCATATTGATTTTTACATACTTTCGAGGTGTTCTTCAATATGTTGATCGACGAGATTTATAGGATAATCCTCGTCCATTTCAATTTGTAATGCTTTTGCTACTGCATCTTCATATGTATTAAAATTGTCTAACCAGATATGCATTCGAATATTATGTAATAATCCAGCCACAAACCATTGAATTAATAATTTTTCATCAATGTTATACTCTAATTGGCTCAACAATTCCTTAAATCTTTTATCGTATTCTCGTACTGTTTCTATTGGCTTCTTAGCAGTGGTTTTCAACTTTTTAGCAAGAAGATGCTTTGAGTCAAGAGTTTTAAAGGAAGACATGAACTATTGCTTGAGTCAAGGGTTTTAAAGGAAGACATGAACTGTTGCATTTGGCGTTTTGTCTATATAGGTCATGTACCAAGTTAGTGCTATTTTTCAAAGAGCACCATCAAATTGTGCCATTTGACGATCCTTGCTGGTGATGGCGTTGGACTCCCATATCAACTCAATGACAAACCAATGTCATTTTTGGTCTTCGTCTCCCTTATAGAGGGGAATATGAGCGGTTATATCTGCCATATCTGCAACGTCTTCGTCTTCTCTTGTCAGTGATGTTGGTGGTGGTGATGGGTCACTTCCTGTAATTGAGCTCTTTTCACAACTATTTTTTACGAATGTTTCATTTCTGTCGGTAATATTTTTTGTATCAGTCGGTTATTCGTCGACTGTTAGAAGTCAGTTTATGTCGACTACTTCCGTCGATACCCAAGTAAAATTTTGTTCAAACTGGGGCAATTCTCTTACTAGTGATACTGACTGATCTGGTGAACTATCTGTATCTGGAATTGGTTAGGGGCGCTCCTCCATGTTTTAAATAAAGCAGGTGAAAACTATGATTAGAGAAATAGGGTTGACGAGTAACCCAATTCCCTTCCCATGGTCGATGAATTGAAAGTCAGTCGACTTCGTTTCCTTCATCGTCTCGTCGACTCCATACACCTACTTGGACAACATGTATTCCTAAATCTTCTTGAACAATGTATTGCTCTTGGGAACTCTAAGTAAGATGTGATGGGCAATGCAGGACTATAGGTTCATGTATTATTACTTTGAGAGATATACTATGCTCTATCCAGAAGTATTCTTCCATAGGTGACAGATCCTCATTAATGCCCTTTTTTTTGGTAATGGATCGACTCTAATGGATTTTCTTTTGTTCTGTCACCATACTCATCTTCCTTTCTTTCTAGAGTACAACAACCTACTCCCTTATTCTTCTCGCTACTTCCTTCTCTTTTTCCGCTCGATTCTCTAAATATCTAGAGTGCTTTTGTGTACCATTGTTATACTTTTGTCCTTTTTTTTTGTTTTAATTTTCCATTGCTAGGCATTTCATGTTTTTCATTGATCGACAGTTATTTCTCTACTTTACCAAAACGTGATCAGCTACCCCCCATTGCTGACCTGAAAGCTTTTTAGAAAGCTAGGGTGCAACTGTTTATTTGTTGAGGAAGTACTCCCACTCTCTCTCTTGTGCAAATTTTTCCCACTCTTTTTGCTTTGCTTCCCAGTTCGTGTTTCTTGGTGGTGTTAACAATAGTGGTCGAGGTTCGACAATATGTCCTGCTGCTTTGTCGATAAAGATTATAAACAAAAGTGTTGGTAGAGAATTGAGAAAATGTTCAGTGAGGTCGTTGTAGAAACTATCCTTAATGTTATCAACAGAGACTCGTTCCTTGATAGCTCATTCCTCACAGAATTCGTCAGCAATTCTTTCGAACCACTCCAAGAAATTTGTACGACCTCCTCTAGTAAGTTTCTGGCGTAATTGTCATTTGTTTTCATCTACCAGATTTTTCATCTAGGAGCTTCTTCAGTGCATAGGGGACGGATTCGACAAACTTCTCATGTGTTTCAGAGAAAAAATATCCTTTGCTTGAGCAATAGTCAGCTTGTTTCTTCTAACGTAATTTTGCAGGTAGTTTCTTATTTTTCGTTCTCACCAATCCTTAATCTCTTGCTCTAATATCATTGGGTTATAGTCATTTTCGTCTGATACATGTACCACTGGAAATAGGACCAATTTTATAATCAATCAGATTGCAAGGTTTCCAATGATACATATTACATATTCATATAGACAATGATATAAACAAGAGACAAGGAATGGTAGACAAAATACCAATGTTTATATTATTCAAGAACACATGGGGGTTCATACATCCAACCGAACCAAATCTTTATCCTACTCTATAGCCTATATATAAGATTTACAACTAGTTACATAACTACTTGTCGGTTTAACTAACCGACAGGACCTATGAGGTCGACATAATCTAATGTTTACAATTAGTCAACTGAATGACCTTGTCGGCTAGCTGATTTAGGCTCCTCCAATGGATGGCTTGTGTAGAATCAAATGAACCATCCTAGCATGAACACAATTTTGCAAAACATAGAAAATGAATGAAAATTAAACTTCCCCAAAGGTGTTGGGAAATCCAATCCTGCTACCGAGGCCAAGTTAGAGTGGCCTTTTTTATTCTTTTCTTCATGATTTTGTTCCACTATGTCCTCTTCCACTACAACTACACATGGGAATCCAACTGATGCTTCATGAGATACCTTGTCTCCTCTTCCATTGCACTACACATGGGAAGCCAACTGATACTTCATGAGATACCTTGTGTCCTCTTCCATTACAACTATACATGGGAAGCCAATCGATGCTTCATGAGATACCTTGTTCCTTAGCTCTTCAAAGCCAAGCATCTATTCCAACTCAAGATGAAATAACCTTTCCTGAAGTTCTCTGAGTTTAGTTGCCTGCTCCTCAATCTTTTCTTTCTGGCTTTCATTATATACTCTCAATATGAGAGTTATACTCCTTTTCTTCCCTAACTATGCTTTCATCAAAATTTGTTGCCTTTTAGTTGTCTTGATTTCCCTTGCATATTTTTACCTCCCAGTCCTTGCACCATGACTCTCATTTCCTATGCATATCTACCATAGCATCCTAACATTCATCAATGATTCTATCACAATGTTTAACAACCCTTTGAATTTTCAAGTGAACAAAATAGCTAGAGTGACCTATCTTCAGCCCCATTAGAGAGATTTCGAATACAAAGGTGATGTGAATTCCCCTAGCAGAAGAACTGTTGCACTTGCCAAACCAAATCAAGGGAAAAATATACTGCAACCCACAGGAAGTAGACTAAAGATAGGAACCTGGACATCCTCAACTAGTTCGACTTACAAGATCAAAACATTGTACCACAAGAAAACTATAGAATCATTCCACTTAGTGAAGCAACCTTCTACTTGAGGTTGATTCCCCTCCATGATTTCATAGTGATTGCAACATGAGTCAAGCGAATAGGTGGTCAAAACCAAACCCAATATTATCATTGTTTGCATTCGTTTTCCAAGGGAACCTCATAGGGGTCAAGCTCTAACCTTTAATTTTGGTAACATAAACATTTAAGGGGAAGGATGTTCCCAATTTGGGATGCGGGGAGGAAAATACCACAAGTGTTGTGGTATCCTATAAGACTAAACTCATAATTGAAAAGTGTGTGAAAGGGGAGAATGATAAGGCAAATTGAAAGTCAAGATTATATGTGTGCCTTTGCCTATCCACTAGTATAGAGAGTTAAAGTGGTTCATCAGAATGCTCATGGGCTTAAAAATTAGAGTAGAGGTATGAACATCTTACGCCCCCCGCCTCCACTCCCATGTTTTTTCATTTTTTCCATAGGGGAATGAACATGCAATATTTTCCATGTTGTCGACTTGAGACTCTAAAACTTTAAGGACATGGTGGAGTTTGATCCTGTCGAAAGCATAGAGGTCCATAGTGATATGAAATATGATTCTACTGAGAGCAACATCTTTAGGGGGATGTTGAGATACCATTTGTTTAATGATGATGTTTGAGTATCTAAAGACTATAAGTGCTTTCGTATTAAGATGCTTGGAAATCATTACTCTCGCACTAAGGTGAGAGATTTTGATTGATTGTTGGTTATTTTTCCTAGCCCCACTGTATAGTTTTCTACTTGATTTCGTTAAGGATCAATGAGAACCTCATGCACCTAGATTGCCTTTAGAAGCTCCATAAAAAACTACATGAACGAGTGTTTTTCTTTTAAGCCATTAATTGAAGTCATATTTTTTTAGGCAGATTTGTCAATTTCCTAGTTGTTATTTCTAGTGCTTTTGTTATATATCATTTACTTTAGTTGGGTATTTCTTCAACTTCAAGGGCATAATTGTTATGAGGAGTGTTGAGAGAATGCATGGTCTTTATTAAGGGCGGGTTTTCCTGAGAGATGATCCTTCTTGTGTGCATTTCTTCTCATTGGAATATTAATTTGTTGCGAGCTAGCCAAATCTTTCCAAACTTTCTTGAGAAGGGACTTGTATTTGAAAGTGTTAGTGAAATTCTTTTTCCAAGTACAAAGGCCCCAATGCAATTTTTAGGAGCTTCAATGGGTAGAAAAAGGAATTCCAAGCTAGGTGCTAAGTGCTGATTGAAAATGGGCAGGCGAAAAAAGATGAGAGACTAATTCTTATTCTTTTTAGAAAAAAGAACATCGAGAGGGTCCTTGGATTCCCCATTTGCTTAAGATTACTAAATGTTAGAACATTGCTATGAGCTATAGGCTTCATTTTTAGAAGTGCATCCCTCTTCAAATGGCTAATTTTGGCCTTTAAATTTTAACTTAAAAAAGAGAATTCTAGCATGATTTGACTATATACTTACGTTCTTTGCTTCTGCAACCATGGTTGTCTTTGGAATGAATGCCTAAGGCATTCCTCCTCTAAGCTCTTGTGAAAGAAGTCTGCATTAATTATATAAGTGTGACGGGAAGTTGGGCACTTTATAGGATCTCCATTGGCCATTTTCATCCTAGTTGGAGATTTCTAAGAGAGTGAGAAGATGCATACTGTCCATATCGTCCTAAGGATTGAATAGATTTATCTTGAGAGCTAGGGGTGGAAACCCATTGATTTTATTTGTCCAAATTTTGATCTTGCTAACATTTCTTAGGACACGAGGGAGGCAGTCTTTATTAAATATTCCAAGTTTACACAAAGTCTCCATATTGGGGAACCTTTGGTTCTTGAAAATAAGTGCCCAATTTGAGTATCCTAGGTCCATAGATATATTTTTTGTGTAAAACATATTTCCACCATGCTTGAGATATTGAGATAAGACGCCCCACGATATTTTCCCTAAAGGCATGATTCATAAGCCTTAGTTCTTTTATGGAAAGACCACCTTGATCTTCAATAGTTGTAATGGTCTCCCACTTGACCAAGTGGAATCACTTGGTATTGTTGCGTTTGTCCTACCAAAGAAATTTTTTAACAGAGTCTTATATTAGAGAGGAGATTCCAGGAGGGGATAAAAGGGTTGAAAATTATAAAGGAAGGGTAGAGAGGATTAAGGAGATGAGGACAAGGAGGTTGACATGTTTTAACCACTGAGACCCCCAATAATTCATTTTCTTTTGGATTTGTTGCAAGGTGTTATTTCAATTTGTCGATTTGGGTTGGTCAATTTGCATTGGGATGCCAAGATATAGGAATGTAGATCATTGAAGGATGGGGATGAATCTATATGATTTGATCTAGATTGACATGATTTGCAACCAAATTGTGCAATTTCAACATATGATATATACAATTCTATCAATCCATAATGATTTTTACAATATCTTAGGTTAAAATCTAGTTTTTCTTTCACATTATTTTGAGTGGTTTAAAAATTAAACCCGGTGGAAAGAATAACACTCCCTTTTACAATCGTCCAAACAAAACCTGATTGACAACATTATATAACTTTTTTTAAAACCAGAACGAGTAGATTTTAAATATTAAAAACTTGGAAGAGCCGTTAAAAAAATTACAACTAAGAATATTGTTGCATATATTAGAGATTACAATTGAGAGTACTGCAAAACTTAAGATGACTACTCCTGAACACTACAAAATTGGCTCCTATTTGAGTTGATACTTCATTCATGGAGTAGAACCTACTGCTATATATCCTGAAAAAACACTCTAAACACCAAAACACACATGAAAAACATGGGACTAACTATGGAAAATTGGAGAAGAATCCTTCTCCCAAATTCATGCATATAATTTCCATCTCCTACTTAATTGGTCATGGATGGCTGCCATGTGGTTCAACTATATTTCAAGGAGACCCAATCACACTTACATATCTTCAATTCGTCGATTCTAGGCGTCTATTGTTCAGGAAGATTCTTTCTCTTGGGCCTAATTGTCCCTCTGCTCCTCCATTATGTCGATCTCAAGTTGGTGAATCTATTCCTCAGTATCCTTAACTGAGATTATAATCGATGCTTTAAGCTGGCCAATTTGTGCTTCATTATTGAGTCCTTCAAGGAAATCCTCTTCACCCAATGCGTTGGACAACAGTTCGAGCTACTGTAATTATCCGCCATGGCAACCACCCATATTTGTTGCTCCCAAACGTCTCCTCTAACCTGCACCTAAAGTCGATGAGCAACACTAGTTTTCCAAATGCTCCTTGCCATGCTACTCTCTTGGAGATGGAAAAACACATTGTCATTTCTTGCATTAAGACTAATATGTGTGATTACTCCCATCATTACCTCGTCACCCTGATATGAAACATCACCACCAACAAGGGATTTCCTTTCATGAGAATGATGAACAACTTTCATGATCATCTACGATGGAAACACAAGAGTACTAGTGAAGCACGAACCAAGCAGATGCTCACCCAACTACCTCACCATCTCTGATTCATTTCCTAGTATATGTTCCATGACCCATCACAATGAATAGAGGGTGACATGCTACAAGGCCATTCCCTCGATGTGGTTGTGGGAGATCCTGATAGAAAAAAGCCAAGTAAAGGAGACATTTGAAACCTTAGGGAATATGATCGAATTTGGGGATATATTCATTTAGGCATAGGACCCATTCCATTAAGGCCATCTCTCTATTATATTGAACTTTATCCAGATGATTCAAATGTATCAGGATATGCAAACACCTTAGAACATGAAAAGAAGAGAAACAAAATTTTATTCTACTCACTAATCGACGAAGATGAAGATTCTTTATTCTTGAGCATATGAATAATGTTCGAGGAGTCTCCAAACACCAATATGTTAGCAATCTCTCTTTGTTGTCTTATAGATAGACCTTGATGGAGAGTGAGGGTTTTAGCCCTATTATTTGAGTCCCTTCCCAAACACAAAGCATAAGCAATAATTCTTTGTCTCTTTGGGTTAACAAGAATCCCTCCTGGTCATGTCGCTCCTGGATTCCCCCTTGATGCTCCATCAAAGAAAAGGAAATGCTTCCCTTGAGATTTCTACCACATATCGAATTCTTGTTCGATTTTATTTGATTTACCAAGAGGGCAGATATGGAATTTTCGAGGATATGAGATTAAGTGTGGAAGCATCTCTTTGACCCATTGGAGTATCTCTTNGGGGGGGGGGGGGATGGATTTGTCGCGAAAAATTAGGTTGTTTCTAGCCAACCTGATTTTCCAACAAATAAAATTTGGAAAAGGAAACCAACAAATTTTAAACCAACCTTTACCTTTGAGAGAAGTCTAGTACTACTTCCCTCGTTCACTAAACATTTATTGGATGGATCTCGGTATTTTCAAGTCGTAACCAATAGGGGAGTTGGTGGATAACCAGACTTTCTTAGAGAAAGAACACTCTAGGAAAATATGTTTAATACTTTCTTCATTAGAATGGCATAAAGAATACCTGGATGGTCTGAGCAATCCCCTCTTGCGAAGTTTGTCTCCCATGAGAACCCTACCATGGGCCAAAATCCAACATAAAAAGGAAACTCTATGGAGATTCCCTTTACTCCAAACCCCCTTATAGATGGTTTTCATAGGATCTACCCCTGGTACAAGAGAGTATGTAGAACCCTTGAGAAACTGTATAATGACATGAGGCAGAACCCCTTGCATCGACGATCCTTGGAGATTTCGCTAAGAGGGTATTTACCATGGACAAGACCTTTGAAATGGTCAAAGGAGGGCTTCAGATTCTCTGGGAGCTCCTTTTCCACCCAAGATTTTCATTCCCCTGCATTAGTGTCCTACCATAGTGAATATCTCATAGAGTTTTAAATCCACTGCCTTTGTCTAAACTTGCAATTCCTTAAGATCTTCATGTCCCCCAATAGGAAGGTTGTTTAGGATTCTATCCTTACATAAGTTTATATTTTTCCTATTTCTAGGGATCCAATATAGATGATCTTATAAAATTCTCCAAGATATGAAGCAAAGTTTCCAAATCTGCTTTCCTTTTTGAAGGGAAGGAGGGGAATCTAAACACCTCAATTTGGATCCTTTGAAATATTTCCTTTTGATCCCTTGATTTACCCAAATGTTTTGTCTAAAGACCAAGTTCTGTAAAACTTTGCTCCTAATGCTAAGTTATTTCGACACATGTCTCAAATCTAAATCCCTCGAGATCAAATGGGTCCTTTAATCTTATCCCAATTGACAAGATGAAACTTATATTCATTTTTTTCCACCCTTCCCCAAGAATCTATGCACCGATATTTTTGTCTCCTTAATGATTGAAGACATAGCAAGCATGAAAGAAAAATGGAAAATAGGAAGGGGGGTAAGATCTGACTTCATTGGTATTAGCTTCCTAGCAGGATCAAGCCAAGTCGCTCCCCAATTATGCAGTTTGGTCTTGAATTTCTTAATTAAGGAGTTATAAGCTCATGACCAAAGGAATTGTGGATTATGGGAGGTCCCAAATACTTGTATTCTTCCCAGTTTGTCTTTCCTTGAAAGTCGAGGATTCTGGAGATTTCCCTCATCTCTGATGAAGTAAGATGTCGCCCAAAAATAAAACTCATGTCGTTGTTAATTTGTTCCCTGAAACAGAACAAAACCTAGAGAGAAGCCTCTTAAATCTATTCGTGATTTGGTAAGGCACTCCCCCTACTAGCAGAGTATCATATACAAATTGTGCATGGTTTATACTATTGTCCAGTCTTATTATCTGAACCCCTGTGGTATCTTCCTTTTGATGATCCTCCGCAAGTTTTATGCTTAGGACTCATCCATTAAGATGTAGATTATTGAAGAAAGAGGGATCCATTTTCTTAGGCCCTTGCCTGTTTGAAATAAACAAGTCACCTGTCCATTAACCAAGGTGGCGATCTAGGGGGGACCCACACAGGGTTTAACCCAAGCAAAGAAGGACCTAGAGAATCCCATTTTGGCCAACACCTGAAGCAAGAACTCATGTCGCAACCTGTCTTATCTGGATTTATGTGAGAACGAAAGGAAATAACATATATAGAACCACATATTTAGATATATTGTAGGGAGCACAATGATACAGTAAACTATAATTCTATCAACTAAATGAAACAAAAGATACTATAAAATAAAAGTAGCTAGAATGGTGGTAGTTTTTTCTCTAAGAAGAGATGCGGCGTCTTCACTCATTCGTCATAAGTTGATTACAAAATTAGGTTGAAGGGCCTTTTTATCATAAGCACAAGGGAAAAACCTTAAACATAAAAAACCCTAACCCTAGGAGATGAACAATAAAACGGTTAATGAGCCCTGAGGTGGTTATTTAAGGTGTCAACTTCTTGGGGGCATAACGTTTGCATATGATATCCATTTAGGGTACTCAGTAGCCCATTGGAAAAGTCTAGCAGAGAATTACACATTTCGCTCATCAAGACCTACCTTTGACTACATATGGATTGTGGCATCACCAAAAAACTTTGTTTATGGCCTCAAAACGACCCCAACAGTTTTGGGCATGAAAATTCGTACAAAAATTGCCAAATTGGAAAAATTGTTTTGAACTTGTGGAATAGGTGGGTGGCTACCAATATCCATTTGGACCAGTTCGTTGACCCGAAAACCCATCAAAATTTCTAAACTGGAAAAGTTGTTTTTGAGCTAGTGGAATAGTTGGGTGGAATTTCTTAAGGCTTCAGTGAATGACCTCTTGAGCCAAGGTAACATTATCCAAAAGTTGTTTCCCCCTGATGAAGCCACCTTGGTTTTGAAACATGATACTGAGGGGCAAACCTTTCAATCTATTGGATAGACTGTTTTGTTATTAATTTATATGCAAAATTGCATAAAGATATAAGTTGAAAGCAAACAAAGGAATATGGGTCTAATTCCTTAGGCATAAGGGTTAAGAATGAGAAATTAGTAGCCCCTCCAATTTTGAGACAACTTTGGGATTATCGATCATTTGTGTAGATCCTTTTTTATAGTTTTCTAGCATGCTCTAAAGGACCTAATAATGAAGCCATTGAGTTTCATGATTTATCTAGTTCCATTTCCGATATGACCTTCTTGATTTTTTTTCTAGTGATTGCGAGTATAAGTCTTACATTATCTTCCTCAGAGATGGAGGTGGGGGTCGATGAGAGGAAATATTGGGCCAAGCTCTCGCCCTAAATCCATTCTTATGTATATAGTGACTTAAAAAGAAGGAAATTAACCTCTTTGATATTGCCGAATCTTGTTAATCTTTTCCCATCTTGTGATGAAATTTCAATTACCCTTTTTTTGTCTTTCCTTGCTTGGGATTGTTTGTGTAAGAAGCAATTGTTTTTGTACTCAAACCTTTAGTCATAGCATCTGAGGTTTTAGTCTCCAATATTCTTCATCATCTCTGCATGCCTTATGTAGATTTTCATGAAGCTTGATTTCCTCTTGGAAGTCTTTCTCTAGGACCTCTTTTTGTTCCATGATTAATTGTGCCCCTCCAACCTCTAATGTGCTACCAACTGCCAAGGGATGGAGAAGGCAATCCCTTTCCCAATCCTTTAAGGACTTCTTGGGCCACCTTAGTTTTTCCTCCTAGACAAAGAAGGTGGTCCCCCTCATAGGCACTTTCCAAGCCTCCTCCATAAACTCTTCGAAGCCTTAAGTTGGATCCAAAAGGAACTAAAATGGAAGGGGACTGGGATAAGGTTTGATTCCTCTTTAAGGGAAAGGGAAATCAACTTTTGTTCCAAAACCCAAAAATGAATAATTCGAGAGTTCACTTCAATCCATTGAAATAAATAGGAGCTATGCACTAAAAACCTATCCAACCGAGCATCTATATGTATTAGACCTACTAGCTTGTTGGGCCAGGTAAATAGACCTTTATTTGGTTTTATATCCAAAGGATTCCAATCTAGAATTAGATCTTCCAACAATTCTCTTAGATGATCTCTCATAAGGGAACCCTTTTTTCTCTCTTTTATGTAGGGTGATGTTTAAATCTTTGAGAACAACTATGTTCTCTATATCAAGGTTACTTTTAAATTTCTACAGAGTTAACCAAGATTCTCTTTTTTTGCTGACAACATTAACAGGAAATTTAAATTAAAAATGTTTACCTGCTTTTGAGAGCTTATGTGGAGGGGGGAGACAAAATTCCAGTGCTAGGAGGAAAACGATTGCTAAAGCTCAAATGTGGAAGCATCCTAGAGAGTGCCTATGCCTCCGAAAGCCCCTCTTGAATTGACTACTAATCCTAAACTTATTGATCATATTTTTTGACTTGCATTTAGAAACACTTCTTCTTCTAACTTTGTCTCTTGGATCAAAATAATGTATGGTTTTGTGATTCGGATTAGATACCTAATTGCTTCTTCTTTAGGCCTGTTGCCCATTCCTATGATATTCCAGGAGACTAGATTCATTGTTTGGATGATGAGAAGGGGTGGGGAACTTTTGACGCCTGATCTTGGGTCTTGTTTTTCCCTGCATTTATACTATTTCTTGAGATGACCTTCTCGATTGTAGGCTAGGATCCCAGATTTTTTTCCCTCATGTATTATTCCTCCCTTTTTTTATTTTTCCATTTTTCTTCCTTTCTTCCTGAGGTATTCCTCAGACACTTCCCCCTCCTCCTTAGGGGAATCTTCTTATGTTTTTGTTGAAGCTTCCTACTACTATACTGGGATTTTAGGATATTGGGACATCAATATAATCTAAGCTTCCTTGAGAATCTAATTATATTCTTCCAAAATTAGATTAGGCATAGACCCCCCCTAGTTGGATGGGTCCAACTCTTCCCAAACTGCTTCATAGTGATCTTCTTAAAGATTACTGAGAATTTGAAATTGTTTTCCTTTTAAGGGATCTATATTCCTTGGAGAAGATATAATTGGGTTTTCCTTTCATGACCTACACAGACCTTATTTGGGATTTTTAGGCTCATTTGCCTTATTGACCACATGTCATTTCTTGATCGAGGCTTGATTTACCAAGGATTTCATACTTTACTTACAATCTTTTGCAAAGTGCTCGTATTCATGAAAAATGGGACATTTGAACGGAATATTATAATTTGAATGCCATTTAGATCTTCAAGCAAATAGTTCTAATAATGTTTGTAGCAAATAGAGAATGAAGATACAAACTGAACAAGACAAACCACACAGGAAACTGACAAGTATCGCTCAAGAATTTACAGTATCATTCACAATAATAATATCCGGTGTTACAATAGTTTACATAGGTAGAATTCGAATGCATGGGATATGAATTTGAATCCTTTAAGTGGATATGACTGTATCTAACTGAATCTGTAACTAAAGGTCTCCCAATCAATGTCAGAGTCCAAATAGAAAACTCCCTGATGACCAATAACTCCAACAACCAGTGACAACTAGTTAACTTAGTGCAACTAAGAGTGAGGTAGGTAGGAAAAGCGCTCCTCCCCATGCAACCATGCATTATCCATGCATTGGTAGCACTAGCTTAACTGACTGTGAACTAACTGAATGTAACCGGGGGCTAACTAAGACTAACTAGTACTGACACCAACTGACTGAAGTAGGTTGGTGCAGGGACTTCCAAGGGCTCCTAAAATGCAGGGATTGGTGTAGGAGGTGCCCGAACTGATATATGCACATGCAGTAAGTGGTAGTTAACCTCTAACAGTGTTTCCCACACTCCAGTGACTGGTATATGTGGCCCCGTTAGGCTAAGTGGACCCAATTGTACTAGTGGACCCAATTAATTAATTAAGGTTCATAAGTTAGGCAATAATTAATCTAATAGACATTTGACCAAGGGAGGATTAATAATCCTAACAGGGAAACTGCTCATAATCTAGGGGTTGAACATGGGACCAGTCATCACCAGTTAGGGTGATGGCTTCTAAGAGACCCACTTCAAGACCACCTCAATGCCGATTTTGGTGCATGAATACTGATCTCTTGTGTCTGCTCTGTCGATGAATTTGATCAAGACATTACCAATGGCCCTTAAAGAATCATTGCTCAAACAATTAATGAGGAGGTGGGGAGGCTTGACCGAGACAATAGTGACATTGGGAATATCTCGGGAGGGGTTGAAATCTAGACTCCATTTATTCAAATATAGACCTCAAGGTCCCATAAAATAAGGTCCATTTTTTAATATGAGATCTCTCTCTTCTTTTGAAATGAATTGAAACACGGAAAACCCTTTACCTACAAAGTAAGAGGTAACTCCCTGAGAAGTCAATGATCTCCAGTTTCTTTGGATCCATGCATCCATTGATTTGGAAGATGGCCATAACCCTATAAACCAACGAACCAAACCCTTGTTTGTGAGTGAGAGAGTCACCTTACAAGGTTGTTTGGGAGGGAGGGGAATAACCTGGATTGATTCCAATTTTTCACCAAGCGGGAGGTAACCGCTGAGGCTGACCGCTTACCTTGAGCAACAATAAGCTGCTCGAAGGCGACTACATTAGGCGACATGGAGGAGGGGGGCGTCTGAGCCCACAACTTCAACCATAACTGCACTAACCCCGAAGACCCATACATACATGAGGAGCTGATGCATACCGAAAACCCTAGTCAACCCGTGAGAAAAACCAACATGAGAGACTCTCGATTCTACCAATTCAAACCCTAGTCAATGTCAAAGTTTTGATTCTTACTTTCATAGGTAAAGTCCTGAAATTGTTATACAACATATAACTATTATGTTATTTAAAAATATCAATTAAAATAGATTTATAAAAATCATATATATATACACGTGTGGATATACATATGTACTTTATCCTTAATTTATTTGGAGACAAAACCAAGTCAACAATCATTCCATCCCACAACTAGTTAAGATACACCTAATTAACATCACACACACATACACACACATACTAGCATAGTTCCATCTTAAACCTGTATCTACGAGGGATCCAATTTCTTGAGGTGTACATTTTTTCATCTTAAATTTTTACACGTGTAAAAAAATTTACAGCGAAAAAATTTATATCCCTTTGGTGCTTGCTAAATCCTGGTTTAAGATGATTTTTTATTACTTTTAATTTGGTTTTAATTTTTTTTTATTTTAAGGGCCATTTTTTGTAATGTAACATAACGTTATGCGTTACGTTACGTTATGTGACAACATCTCCCCGTTACTTGGCTGTAGAGCACCTTTCTACTCTATGTGCAATAAATGCAATCACAACTATAACAATTTTTGAACAATGTTCCTAATTGCAACTCACTTCTTTGCACTCAGAGTAGCGAGGTGCTTACATTCTAGTATGGGTGTGATCTGTAATGTTACACGTAACAAACTTATGTTGTGTGCACCGAGAGTAGCGAGGTGCTTACAACCCAATATGAGGGAGATGTGTAATGTTACACCTAACGAACTCAAGTTATATACCAAAAATAAAATGTAATTAATTTTTTTATTATATGGGCTCATAAAAAGAATGGAATAAAAAAAATCCATTTTCACTTACAAAAATAAAAATGTAAATTCAAATAAAATGTTATTAAGAATATAACACCTCAATAAATTAGATGCCTCTCAATATTTGACAAATTAGATCCATGTTTAAGATGAATAATACAAATATATTATTAATTTTTTTTCATAATTAATTAATTAATTATATACTAGTTTATATAACGCATTAAAAATGTCGGAGATTTGCGAATATATTCCGGGATTAACTCCTTCAACTTTAATGAGTGGAGTGTGGCGAATAAGTACGAGTTTAAGAAGGACATTTGTCCTTGGTACAAGGAATAGAACAATCCCTATTTTGTATTATTGTAAGCATACTTTGTCCCAATGCAAATCGTATGCTCACAATTCTATCACAGTTCTACAGCCGCCATCCGTGCAACCTCAACATTCGAAAATATGCCCAATATTTGGAATTATGGCTTTTTTAACTTGTTATTATTATTATTAGTTTGTTAATGCATCCCCAAAATCGAAGTTAAGATATTCGGTTTCTTTCCAGGCCTGGCCAAGCCATTTAACTTTAATTTGAAGTTAAAAACGAGGTAGGATTGGGTGGGGAGTTGATGTAAAAATCTGTGTGGAATACAGAGGAGGAAGAGGGCGAAAGTTCATCTGAGGGCGTTAGAAGTGCAGTCCAGGACTGAAAATGAGGTGCATAACTCTAATTTTCCATTTGAGCTGAGATTGGTTTTGTTTATTTTGACATGCATTTTTGTGAAATATATAGTCTTATATTTATATTTGTTCCACCAGTTCAGCATTTTCAAGCCCCTGATATGCATATGCTATTTTTGATTGTATATATTATAGGTTATTGGATTGCAAATGGGTTTTCACATACTGTTATATTAAGCTAAACATGAGTAATCTGCAGATGCACTTGGTTGAATATAAAAGACTGGTGGCTGTGGCCCCGGCTTGCATTACATGGGCTTGCTTAAGAACTAGACAGCACGTAATGAACAAAATATTTTCTGCCAATATTATCGAAAGCACGCATTGAATACTTGATTTTTCCTCGAATTCACTTGGTATTTTGTGAAAGGACGATACCCGATTGCGTTTAATTAAGGTTACCTTGACTTGTGCTTAACAGAATCTATTGATGAATGCATTGTGTCTTAAAAACTTGTCTATTTTACACAAGTCAATTTTATTTAAAAGTGTTCCCATATTAGTGTGGTATTGTATGAGGCAAAGTGTAGTCCAAAGTTCAAACATATCCATGGAAGACCGTATTTCATTACTATAGTACGGGTGCTTAGGAAAGAACACCTATATGATTGTTAGCACGCTATGCACTATTGGGAGCAGGGGTTAAATTTGACGGGCACCCCTACCCATCAGAGAAATTTTTTTTGACGGTTTGGTTTGTAAAACTGCTTTGCATATAACTTTCAATAAAAAATTGTACCCATCAACATGACTTTAATATTGTAGATAGACTATTTGGACACCTTTTGCAATGAATAAATAAGACAAGATATCATAAAAACCTACAAATAGAACCAAAACAATAATAGATAAAAGTACATCATTCTACAATGCACTGCCAAGAAAAGTTAGTGTACATACTAGAAAGGTCTATTGGACTATCTAGTGTTTCATTGCACTCATGTACAGACTAGAGGCATATCGCTCACTAGTTGCAACCAAAAAACCGACAATCTCCTATGGATGGGTCTACTGTAATATTCCAAACTGATATTTTCCTGTTTATGGGTATACTGTAGAATCAAATAGGAAAGCAAACCTTGAACTTTGCATGCATGCAGTTGCATGCAAATATGTGCCCTAGAAAAATACGGAGATGCTATAAAATAGGAGAAATCAATGCATGTACATACCAGTATATAGATCAAATAAATACGCTGCTGCTGGGAGCCCGGATGATGTGCACTAGGGTTACAATACCCCTCTGATGAAGATGGAAGCAGCCTGCGGAAGTTCTGAACCCTGCTGAATGTAACCTGATGAAGAACTAGTGCTAAACTTGTATGATCCAACTTGATGATGAACTAGGGCAGATAGATTTCGCTGCCGAAATACACTAGTTAGCTGAGCATGCGCTCAACCCCAACTTAGCTCGCCGAGCTCTGTAATTCGACTCCACAAATCAATTATCACATAAGTATCTTCTCCATTCACTTTATCTTTCTTTTATAACTTTCAACTGCGAAAACCCTAACTTTTGACATAATTAGGTCAGTTTAACTTCTAATTTGCAGTTGACTTGCATGCATGCGCATGGAGACTTAATCGGGTGCATGCATCATTAAATAATGCTCAAATGTCATGCATGCAGGTGGCCTTTGGCTCTGGTGGCCCTCTTTGACCCAATGGTGATATAATATTGATGCCCTAGATCTTCTGTAGATGGCATTAGTCTTCAGCTGATTCCCTGACTGTCAGTACCCGCTCGAACCCACAGGAATCACATAGGTTAGCGGGTTGGTCCTCAATGCCTAGGCAAAAGAGGACATTACAGTCCTCCCCGCTCGAATTTGCTTGTCCTCAAGCAACTGTAAAGCTGGGTGCTGTAATACCTGTTCTGTCTCCCAAGTGGCCTCCTCTATAGGCAGATCTTTCCATTGAACCAAGTAGTCTGTGATGATTTTATTCCTCAGTTTTTGCTCTCGCACCTCTAGGATGCGCTCCAGAATCAAAATCAATTGCCCCTCATCATCAAGGGGGGGGGTAGCTCTCAAATCCCCTATCTGGAAGTCGACCTGCTAGACGGTCTCCGAATATTGCTGGATGTTGTGTGGCCTTATCTGGTGGTTTCCTGAAGGTAACAAAACACTCTGCTGCTCCCTCAATATCCCCCTGGTGGAGTACTGCCTCCATCCTGTGTGATGTCACTGGCGTGGGAGGGTAGGTATTCATCCCTCTCAATACTACCTTCTGTCCCTCTGCTGCTGTGAACTCCATCTCCATGGTCTGGAAGTTTGTGGAATACTTCCCTAGGGAATACATCCACTCAACTCCTAATACCACCTTCATGTCAGGTACATCCACCACATAGAATGTCTCCATCACTGTATAATTCCCAAGTGTTACTGTTAATTGAGGAATCCTCTGACTACACTCCATGGTGTGACTTGTTGCAACTACTGAAAACCCATCAAAACTCTCAGTCTGAATGTCTCTCCTTTTAACCCATGCAGCATCAATAAAGTTGTGGGATGCCCCACCATCTATCAGCACTCCCACTCTGTGGCCCTGTACGGTACCTCTGATTCAGAGAGTGTGGAATCTAGGAACCCCTGTCATGGTAGCAATGGTACCTCCTGAGGGCGGCAACTCCCTAACTGTTTCTGGTGTCTTTCTCTGCTCTTGATCCGGATAATCATCATCCTCCCCATTGTCAGAATAGGCCTCTATGTAGTAAGCCTTTCCCTACCCTGAACATCTGTGACCTGGTACCCATGGTTCCTGGCAAGTGAAACATAACTTTTTTCGTCTAAGGTCCTGTCGGTATTATTGTCCATCCATTCTTTCTTGGGCCATTCTTTTTGGACGAGTTTCCTCTCTTCATCTTCAATAGGGGAATTGGTTTTGGGAGGAAGCCTAATCTTGGGTACTGCATCTTGTAAATCTCTAGTCCGTCTGATGGCATCTGCTAGGGTGGTGGGCCTATAAGACTTGACCCATCCCCGTAAAGGTTTAGTGAGAGCCTTAGTGAACAACATAATCAACCTGCTCTCTGATATATCTGTCACCATGACTGCTATCCTTTGAAACTCTGAAATAAATGCATCTGCACTACTTGTTTGCTTGAGCTGTGCCAGCTCTCTAAAGTGTACCTCAGGATCCTTTCGATCAAACCGCTCAATGAGCCTCTGTGTAAAATCTGGGTACAATGTGATGGTGTTGTGACCCAGTGTCACTAACCCGTGATACCACCACTCATGTGCTTCTCCGTCCAAATGCAAAGTAGCCAATTTAATGGCATCTGTCTCAATCATGGGGTTGAGCTGGAAGTATGTATCCAACTTCTGTACCCAATTCCTGGCTGGGCCACCCCGAGTGCCCTCAAAGGTAGGGATAGTTAGTTTCCCTACGGTGCGCTGTAACTCATAGTTCTGGGTAAATGGCCTATTGTAAGCTTTGGGTTTGTTCTTACTTTTAAAGTGGCAGAAGCCAGTGAAGGTCATAGCTGAATGGAAGTCCTCTCCTAAAGCTCTATATTCTCTCAGATAAGCACTCATGGGTTCTTCTGGTACTGCTTGTGCTAGAGGCACTACAATTGGACTATCTAAGAATTGAGGCATGGTAGGTCGGAAGGGCTTGTGTATATGGGGATGGCTCTGCATGTTGGTATATAAGTACTCCCTACTATTGCTGGTGGATACCCTATCACTGTTGGGAAATAAGGGACTGTGTGGGGTGGGCCCATTCTTCTCAGTCATTTGCCTGAAGGTGCTCATCATTTCTTTTTGCCCAGTGGTGAGTTCTTTTATGGCTGATATGAGACTATTGAAAGCTATTTTATCATCATCGGCCATTGTTTCTTTGCCTTCTTCAAACTGATACTCTCTGTTCCCCAAATCTATGTCCTCTGACTCCTCTTCTCTGTCTCTATACCTCTGTCTCCTGTGAGTAATGTTGTATGGGTCTCCTGGATTCATTTATAATTTTTGCATGCCCATAGCTATAAATCAAATGTAACCACAGTACCTCCACTTTATATGAATAACAACAGCAATACAAGGAGAAATCAGGCCTGGAATATATGGTCCTTTGTGTGAATATGTCTTCTCTTGTCTTCTAAGATACTTCCTGATAAAGATGAAGTAATTTCTTGTATTAGTTGATGATCAATAGTAATGGAGATGACTCCATAATTTGACAGCAGTATATTATAAACTCTGGTTCGAAGATATATTATAAACTCTGGTTCAGATAGATTTGTTTCATCTCTGAAAGAAAATCTGCTGAAGAGTTCCACTCCAGCACAAAGGCATCCAAGCCAGGGCCGCTGACAGAATGGCCAGTGGAAAAACTTGGCAATTTCAAGGTACCTCCTCCTCACACTGTTGGTGATCAAGATTACTTGTACCAATTTCCTAGGAGGCAACAGTCACGTGGGCAATCCCAAGATTCACATTCCAGATATTTGCTAACGCCTCGGCAGTTGGGGAAACTTCACCGATTTTCACTTCTTTCCATTGTAGCGGCGATTGTGGTTGAAGTCAGTCTTGCAGCGGACGATCAATTGGTCAGCGAAGGGTGCAGTCCCAACAACTATGTTAGTAATACAGGGTTTAGCGACAATCTCGAATCCGTTTTGCAATCCCTTGTCTCAAATCTCTCGTCAGTTGGCTTCGCTACTTCAAACAAATTTGGCAAAACGGATCCTATCTATGGTCTTGCAGTATGTTGGAAATATTTAAACGCCACTAAGTGCTCACAATGCATTGAGGAAGCGGCGGGAGAAGCAAAAGTATTCTGTCCAGAGTCTAATGGTGCTCAGATTTGTTTCGACGACTGTTTTCTCCGCTACGAGAATAATAGCTTTTATGATGAGGCTGTGGATATTGACGACGACAGTTATTGCTTCTCTATAAATGACAACAATCAACATGCATTCCTTAAAAAAGCCGAGGACTTATCCACACAACTCATAACTAATGCCTTCGCAAACAACGGTTACGCCTTTGGATCCATTGATGCAGGCTCCTTATATGGTCTCGCTCAGTGTTGGCCCTCCCTTACCAATAGTGGTTGCCAAACATGTTTGAATTGACTCTTAGTAATGGAATTGTCTTGTTTATATCGACCTCTATCGGAGAATTGGTCCCAATATGAAATCGACCCCAAAGAAAAATGGGTCTTCTCCAACGTTTTGCAACTACTAATGAAAACGACCCCGTAATACTTCACGAGTTTGAAGGTGAAACACAATTAGGCTCAATTGGAAACCCTGCTTGGATTCACCTAAATGTTTTTTTTTAATACTTAGGTTAGCAGGAAAACCAGCTCTGATACGACTGTAATATTCCAAACTGATATTTTCCTGTTTATGGGTAAACTGTAGAATCAAATAGGAAAGCAGACCCCGAACTTTGCATGCATACAGTTGCATGCAAATATGTGCCCTAGAAAAATACGAAGATGCTATAAATAGGAGAAATCAATGCATGTACATACCAGTATATAGATCAAATAAATACGCTGCTGCTGGGAGCCCGGATGATGTGCACTAGGGTTACAATACCCCTCTGATGAAGATGGAAGCAGCCTGCGGAAGTTCTGAACCCTGCTGAATGTAACCTGATGAAGAACTAGTGCTGAACCTGTATGATCCAACCTGATGATGAACTAGGGCAGATAGATTTCGCTGCCGAAATACACTAGTTAGCTGAGCATGCGCTCAACCCCAACTTAGCTCATCGAGCTCTCTAATTCGACTCCACAAATCAATTATCACATAAGTATCTTCTCCATTCACTTTATCTTTCTTTTATAACTTTCAACTGCGAAAACCCTAACTTTTGACCTAATTAGGTTAGTTTAACTTCTAATTTGCAGTTGACTTGCATGCATGCGCATGAAGACTTAATCGGGTGCATGCATCATTAAATAATGCTCAAATGTCATGCATGCAGGTAGCCTTTGGCTCTGGTGGCCCTCTTCGACCCAATGGTGATATAATATTGATGCCCTAGATCTTCTGTAGATGGCACCAGTCTTTAGCTAATTCCTTGACTGTCAGTACCCGCTCGAACCCACAAGAATCACATAGGTTAGCGGGTTGGTCCTCAATGCCTAGGCAAAAGAGGACATTACATCTACACTTGTCCAATTTCCAAGGCCATCAAAATTGCAACTATCACCTCATTGATTGTGGAGTTGATAGTAGTTGTTAAAAGAATAAGAAATATTTTCTAGTGACCCAATATGATTGCAAGAACCTCCAGAAAGAGGGTGGTACAATCTGAAGTTGAGGAGGCCTATTGTAGATGCCTTGATACATTAGTAAGATCATGATTATCATTTGCAACATACCACCTTGAAGAGAGGTATTGAACATTTTCTGCATACACTAGACCCTTTCAGCCTTGCCCTATGTCAATCTCATATTTAACTTGACCATCAAATGTAAATATACCCTAGTGTCTTTCAAAATTTCCATGCATAATGTTTTTTGGTCCTCATCTAACAGACTAAAAAGATATGTTTCTATTGGGGTTTCCAAGTGGAATTGTGTGCCCTTGTTGCTTATAACACGGTTTATCACTCCTTGAATGGATCTTTTTGCATTGTTTATGGTTGCATTAACTCCCCATATGTTGGCCATCTAACCTTTCCAACAACAATTGGCATCTGCCTAAAGCCAATTTTTTTCAAGGCCAAATGAAGTGTATCTAAGTTTCTATCAAATTAATTGTGGTAAACAGTCTTCCCATCAACCAATGAGTCTTATTATCAATGAAAGCATAATCCACTGAATAATTTTTATTTTGATAAATATTTGAACTCTCCTTAACCTCTTCGGTGCTCTTGGGCTGCTTGCACTTGTCATTCCCATAACCTCTATAAGGACCTCTTTTGTTGTATCCCTAAGATACTCCTCCTCTCAAAGGAGTGGTGCTAAAGCATCTATGGAGGAAAATCTTAGATACACAAAATTAATAGGTTTTCAAGCTCGTACCACAACATCCTTGAGTATATAAACCTAGTCAAGTTTGCGAGAAAGAACTTTATATTTATGGAAACTAAGATTGAAAAGCTCATATTCAATTGATATATTTGTAGGCTATAAAGTAGCCAAATCTTTAATATGATCAAGATTGTATAGAGTAAAAAAGTGTTTGAGACCTTAAAATTCTCCATAAAATAGTGTTATTTATTACAGGCAAGCATAATATTTGAATGTTAAAATTTCTGAATAATTTATTACACCAAGAAATGAGAATTGTTGAGAAAGATGCTATAACTAATTTCCATAAACCAACATTATAGAAAGAAAACTAATTTGTTATAATGTAATTAATTTAAATTGATAAAAAAAAACAGCCATAAAATTTAAAACAATGAACTAAAACTGTAAGAATACTTTTTTTTTCCATAACTTTGATTATAAGAAAAAAAAAATCTAATACTATAATTTGTAATCAAGTAAAGTCACTTAGTTCTAAGAACCTAAGAAGAAATAAAATATATGGAATATATCAATTTTCACTATCTTCCAATGTCTATTTCAAGATCTCGTACAATTAACAATACAGGGAGCCACTGAATACCTTTGAAGAAGAGAAGAAAGTACAAAATAAAGAATGGGCAGAAAAAAGTTGTGTGCTTTACCTCAGAAATTAATATTATGCTTTGACCCCAAAGGCTAGGAAAACATATAAATTTAAAATTTTAATTTACTTTTTCCTTGGAAGCCTATCCAAATCCAAAAATGTAAAGCATATAGGCTGAGATACATGCAAAAATCCCATTTATAAGAGAAAATTCAACTATTTGGCAGGAGGAAATAAGGAATAAGGAAAAAGTAAATCTCCCTGAATTCTGGGGTAAGTGTAAAAGCTAGCCTAACATCCTCCTTGAATTCTGAAATGCACTGTAAGTCTATAGATAAGTCTCAATAGATAAATTTTGGAATATATAAATATGTTCCATTATTTGCAGGGAAGTATGGCCCTAAAATCTTGATGGAGATTAGCCTCAACATTTCTGAAATGGAATCTTCTGTAGGAAAGATTAAAAAAATGGAATCTTCTGTAGGAAAGATTAAAAACTTGATGGAGATTAGCCGCTACATTTATGAAATGAAAACTTCTATAGGAAAGATTAAAGATGGGAGGGTTTTAGAAAACACTAAAGCTTTTTATTACACTGAGGGTGTGAAGGAATTGGAACCATCTTTATCTATGGAGGCTTTCAAAGTGTTGGACCAACCTCGATATCACCTAAAACCAAGACAGTGCGCTGGAGAGTCATCCACATAGAAATTATAAGAGGTCTCGCCCTTGGGTTTGGAAAATTCCAAAGGAGTAGGGTTGGGAAGGGGAAGAAGATAAGTGATTCTATGGTATCCTTGTAGGACTGCATTAATGTGAAACATATAGGGGGTTTTTTTAGTCTTTTTTAATTCCTAAACTGTCTCAAGTCAAGTCTCCACCTATCTGCAAAACTGAAGATTCATATGCTCTGATTACGAATAACCAATTTGGTGGGTGTTTTATCGGAATAATTCAAAAAAAATTGATGAGTGCTTCGTTTATATTCATGATTGGGTTGGCTGCATAACTATTTTTATCATCACTGATGAGGATTCAAACATAAGTGATCAGGATTCAGACATAAAATAGATAAATTTTAGAATGTACTATCATCACTGATCAGGATTCAGACATAAGTGATCAGGATTCAGACATAAAATAGATAAATTTTAGAATGTACTAACCTTTCCAGGTTCAGCAGCTAGGCTCCAACTAAATTGCTAATGAATGCTGGGTGACCGACACATGGATTTTTCTGTCTTATGCTGTGATGCACCCTTAAACTAGCCTGTCAGTGCCACTGTCTAGCATCTAGGCTCCATCCTTCTAACTTCCAAGTTCCAGGGTCTTACACCTCTAGGGTCCATCCTTCCAAATTCCAACTGGATTTCCAAAAGATTGGGAGGCGCGAAGCCTTGCCATTCCTTGTGAAGGGAAGACCCCTTCCATGGTACTCCATTGTGCTTGGTGTTGAAATATTGTAACTTCGAAGAATATTCTATATGTATATTTTTGTGGTCCCCGATGGTCCTACCGGGAGAACCACTTGTATTACATTGTACCCCGATGCTCCTAATCGGAAAAACGAATAAGAGTCATGAGGTAGCCCCCTCTAATTGTAAAGGTGGGTCATTAGCACCCCAGTGTGGTTACTTGAGCCTACATGTGTAACTCGAGCCTACATGATTTAACTCGAGCCTACATGTCGAATGAGTTAACTTAAGTGAACGGATGAATATAAATAGAGGTGTAGCGCTCCTCATTTGGAACACACACTCTCACTTGAGTAGCGCACTTGTGGAGGAGAGAAGTAGCTGGAGAAGGAGGAGGATCAGGTTTTTGATCTCCTTGTTGGTTTTACCTTTTTGGGGCATCTATATTGAGGAAGCTTTTGCTGGGTTTTTCCTTTTAGGGTTTTCCCAGGATAAATTTGTGTTGTTCTTGTGATAGTGTTTCTTTCAGTGATCCTATTTATATGCTTTTGTTATGGAAATGAAATGAAATATTGATGTTTTAGCTAAGCATATAAAAATTTAACATGGTATCAGAGCTAACCTGAATAGGACAACTTTCATAAGCTATAGAAGCTAGGGCTTCTTACTTTTTGGTTCTCTCTCCACAATCGATCAATAAAAGAAGGCTAGGTTGACTCTCCATTGAAGGGTGCATCTTTCTGTCAAAGCGGAATTCGATTCCGAGCATTTTCAGTTTTCGGTGCGGGAAATTAGGGCTTCTTACTGAAGAGGAATTTTTGAGTGAGCCTGGCATAGGATTGCTCTCCTCATCAAAATCGAAGTTTAGAGACCTGGATCAAGATTTTTGGTTGGGTGAAACTCCGGGAAAGTCAAACCCTAGTTTGACCCCGAGCTAGAAAAACCCTAAATACTAAAACTGCTACGTTTTGGTACATTCGCTATATACCAAGATTGGCGAAGGCTCAGGAGCTGAAAATTGCAGAGGCCGAAGATAAAATCCTGATGTACACTGTGTCCAAAATTCAGCCTCAGATTCGCTATATTCTGGGAGATACGATCCGTCAAAGTTAGGGTTCCAACCTCCTCCAGAATTCATCCCTAAATAGGGCACCTGGGGAAAATTGCTACAGCGTGGGCTACAGAGGTCCAAATTAAATTCCTGAAGATGTTCCAGAAAGAGCACGGACTGTATTTTCTGTGGTCCTAATTTTAGAACCAGAAGATGAAACAGTGACACGTGGCAGGCTGTACAATTTCGCTGTTCTGAACAGTGCTGTAACAGGTCACCTTGGGAAAAGGATCATAAATCCCAATTGGTGAAACCAATTCTGAAGAAACCTGTGGTGTTGGATCAGGGACATGCGAGGTTACCTCAGTGCGAAATTTCAGACACAGAGGAGCTGTAATTTCGGAGATATAACAGAAGCAGTGACAGGCATTTCTGCAGAAGAAATTGGAAAACTAGGGCTTCCTATTCCGAGAGCTTTCCTCCATTGTTTTCAGAAAAGGAGTACATTGGACAACTCCATTTGAAGAGATCTATCCTTCTATCCAATCAGATCTAAAAGATTTCAAGTTTTGAAAATTAGGGTTTCTCTGACAAACCCTAGATCAGCTAGCTCTGGAAGTAGGATGGACACCTCAAATCGGTAAGATCTAATCTTTTGCTATTTGCATTTGAGGTTCTCATTTCAAAATGATCTATCACATCAGCTTGATGATAAGCTTGGTAAAGTTGACAACTTCCAAGCATGGAAGTATTTGATCTCTTTGAAGAAAATGAATTGGACACCTACATGAGTAGAGAGGTTCCAATTCCATACGGAGATGAGGCTCAAAGCCTTACACAGGAAGAACTTGATCAAGGCCAAAAAGATCATTGTTGATTCAATCACGGATCAACTTGTACCACAAGTGTCTTCCCTAAAGACACCAAAGATGTTTGATTCCTTGATCAAGCTATTTGAAGATAAGAACTTAAATCAGAAGATGGCTTTGAGAAAACAGTTGAAGAATGTGAAGATCTAGAATGCAGAACAACTTGAAGCGGTAGAAGAAGAAGTGAAGAATGCAGAAGTGGTGATAGCCACCTTGAATGGCCTCCCAGGATCATGGGATTCATTCATGCAAAGAATGTATGTCAGAAGGAAGTAATTGCTTTCAGCTCGACTCATAAGAAGAGAAGAAGAAGATGGGAGCAATTGAAGATCAATCTCTCACCATTCAAAGAAGATCCCTCAAGTGATGAGAAATATGAAGAACTCAATTCTTGAAGAACCTCTTATCCATCTTATCATTTGGATAAGAAATGATGATTTCATGAATGAAGAAGATAATAAAGCAGAATGATCAAGATGGAGTCTACCCACGAAACAAATAAAAGATAAGTATTCAATTGTCATTTCATGATACT
>LPNX010129939.1:651040-718547 GCA_001517045.1 Pseudotsuga menziesii | reverse complement strand
TTGTTCTTGTGATACTGTTTCTTTCAGTGATCCTATTTATATGCTTTTGTTATGGAAATGAAATGAAATACTGATGTTTTAGCTAAGCATATAAAAATTTAACACTTGGAAAGGGTTGTCCCCTGCCAACATTCCGATTGATGGGAAAGGATTACTTCCACCACCACTAAAAAGTGAAAAAGAATTTTACCTCTCGGGTATAGCAGATGATTTAAAACTACTGCTCATTTTAGGGCTCCATCCCATAAAAAAGGTTGCTCCAGAAACAGGTCCAAAAGATTGGAAAGCTCTACTCCCATAGGTCTTACGCGACACACTAACCATACTCTGGGGTCTGAACTCCCAACCTTAAGAAAAGACCCACTCTCAGCCTCTAGAAAAGACCCAGCCTCAAGGCTCCAGGGTTTCGAACCTAACTCAAAGTGTAACACACTCATGACTTGAGGAAGCTGTAACTTGCAGAATGCGGAAGGAGAACTAGTGTCTGGATTCGCAGGCAAGTCAACCTAAATACATAAGAGCAAAACTGTTTCACACAGGTCTGAATATAATTATGCATCCGACTGGTTTGGATCGCAAACCAACACTGGCCTTTTTTTTTAAGGTAAAAAACCAATAACTAATATATTTCCCTTTTAACAATACATTTTGTATTGATCTGCATGAATAGGTCACATTATATCTCCCTACATTTCATTTCGAAATTCGAAGAGTTGGTGGCGGATCTAAATCCATATTAGGGTTGGATACGGAAGTGAAAATAATTGATCTACTTTACGCCATATGACCCTCGACTCTTGAATAATCGAAAATTTGAATGGTTATGGAGCCGAGCCAGGCTACAAGCCTACAACGGATGCCAAATTGTCAATGTCATTAGCCGTCCGATGTCTGAGTGACTGATCAACTACTCCAAGTGCGGAATTTCAATGCTGTATAATGCATTAATTGACCGAGTCCAGCCAGGCTGCCAGCCTTGGCCCCCAACAACGACCCTTAGTCCGGCCTCCCACGAATTTCAATTCATAACCTATAATTCTATGTCTAACAACACTTAATATATATGTAAAGTACAAAAACTAGATACGGCCAAGTTTTTGCTCTGCCCGTCAATTTGATGGTTGGAAAAAAAAATTAAGCTTCTCGGTTGACGTGGTAATTTCAATTCCAGGTGTATTTTATGGGAAAAATGGCCAAATACGTCCATACGGGCGTCAATTTTAACCCCTGAGTGGGAGAAGTCTACACAGGACACCAGTGCACATGAATTGAGAAAATGAAACAATGATGGATTCACAGAATTGTCACAAGCAGCTTCTCGATAGGAAGTCATTAACAAAGTTCTGGTGAGACTTGGACAACCCTCATTGTTACCAATAGCTTGACAAGTAGGTCTGGACGTTGCTTTTAACAGTATCTTCCTATTGATTAGAATTTAAGTTTTATCACAAGATCTAACCCTGTCATGTCTGGAATTGAATTGGTCTAGCTGGCATCTCTACAGCATGGAAACATAGCAAATGGGTTGTCTGGAAATTCTTGGGCCAGGACCAAGTGAATGGACTGCTGCTTGACCGGGAGGATGATTATCACCTTCATTCTTGCTATGTATCCCCTATTTAGGTCCATGTTGTCGATGGGGCATTGAAATTGCTTGAGTTTATATTGCACCTCAAACAATAGCACATATTTGAGCAATCAAACATTCTTTTATGATTTCAAGAATTCAATGGTGGATATATTTATTTGTGTTCTGATTTATTTAATGGTTAAGGGTATGGTCAACATACTTTCTTTGTTGAACAAAATTTGCTCAAGTGAAAGATTGAAGTTGATTGTTAAAGCTACGTCCTATTTGGACTCTCTTTTCTAAGTTTCTTGTTGTAATCCTGATTTTACTAACTAGGAAAAAATAGGACGTGCATTGAAAAAGTGTGAGACAGTGAGAGCATGTAGGCAAAACTCTATAACCAAGTACTGGTTACCCTTGGAAGAAATTTGCAATAAAAAAAGTTGTATTTCTAAATCTTAAATCCAAAATAGGGAAGGGTTATAATGGTCATCACCATTTAGCAGCCAAGGTGACCTTAGGTGTAGCAAATGCAGTTCTCACCTGTCAGTAACATCATTTTTTTATATCTTCTCTTGCGTGGGGAATGGCAAAGGGAAACATGGGGTACTTGTGATCACTGCGGTGGAGGAGATCTATAGTTTTGGGAGCCCTTGGCTCTCTCCTTTAGCTCACTTCTACTTGTTATTTTGCTTCTTGCCTTGTACCTGCCCCTATCCCTACACATGTAGCTTGCTGATTGTGAATGTCATTATTCCAATGGTTAAATACAAAATAGTAAACAAAAATATTATCAAAAGTGTAATGACTCATGGTTTATTTATTTCGGAGGAAAAAGGTATGCCAATCATAAGCAATCACCATCTTGTTCGAAGTGATAACCATGGAACCACATCACCTAAAAATGTAGAAGGCACACTAATTTGAGGCTTTTGAGGCATTCTGTCATCTTTAGTGTCTATTTTGGGCAGTTAAATCTTACAAGTTAAAACCCATTCAGGCAAGACCCTTGTGCTGAACCTGCATGCACTGCTTAAGATCTCAAATTAGAAATCCCCAATCCAATATATAAGAAACAATTGAATAAATAATAACAGAGCATAAGTATGGTAATTTTAAGAGAAGACAAGCCCTATTTGAGAGAGGGCACTCTCCAACCACCTCAAGGGAGCAACTTCCAATTACTCATTCACAATATGCAACATGCTTCCAATTACAATGATGTTTATATAGATGGATGCAGTTGAGAGAGAAGGGAGTTACTAATAGAAGAATGGAAGGTGCTAATAATGAAGTGAATCTAATTAGAAGAAAGTAGTCAAGTTCCTACGAGTATTACTAACAAGAGAGGCAATGTTCCTATGAGGAATGCCACTACTAAGAAGATAGTGTTCCTATGAGGAAGGTTACCAATTAGAGAGATGGTCCATATTTAGAAGATGTGTGGAGTGTTACCACACAAACCATCATCTTGAGATTGAAAGCCCTAAAAATTTAAAACCAACAATAGCTAAAGATAACCAAAAGAGGGGGCCATTGTCACCTCATGAACCCTCTTTTTCTCTTTAGGCTAGCTCTTCTTCGAAAAAAAATCGTAATTTTATTTACTTCCAAGAAAGTATTACATCACAATTAATAAGTAATATACCACATAGCGATTTCATACAATTATTACATGCACACTTGTTACATTGTACCTGTACCAACTCACTTTCAGATGTCTGTTTAGGGAGGGGTCATTTTTTTTCTTCAGGGCCAAGATGGGGGTGTTATTTGCACTGTTTCACGGATGGTTATGGCCGAATCCTTTGATTTTGTCTTTAGGAGTACTATGGCTTAGTGGCATTGCTGACTGTCCTTTGTTGGGGTTTTTAAGCCTGGGGTTGGTGTTCAAGGCTCCTAGGGGCAGGTCATTGGGTCACATGACCCCCTACTTGATTTCTAATTTTCTACATAGGTGACAACATTCCACTAAGAGGCACTTGCCTCCTCTTCCAGTCACTTCAAGCACCCCTTTTGGCCCCTTTTCAGTAGAGCGCCCTCTCTCCTTGGTCCTACGCAGTGATGACGCCATCTTGTCTCCCAGGCCTTCAAGCATGATTTGAGGGGGACATTGAGGGTTTTTAAACACTGTTGGGGTTAGATGGGGCATCACGTTCACCCCCTGCTCACTCCATCCTTCAGAATGGAGTCATTTGCTCAGTTTTATCTATTTTCGCCAGTTTTAGTAACTATGGGGAAAATGCCCCAAGTTACCCATGTTTTAGATTATTTTATGTTATAATTTCACATTGGCATTTTAAGGGCTTGTAGGCCTGGATTTATTGTAAAAGTGAGTGTGAGAGTCTATAAATAAACCCTCCTCACTTCATTTTTAAATCGTAACTCAAGGGATAAATTATATTATGTTGCTCTTTTACCCAAGATCGTCTTTCGGAAAGTGATGCGCACCTCTTGGAGCAGTTTCTTTTTTGGCTTGTGGATAAAAGTTGGATGTTTTCTAGGGTTTTGCTCATGCATGGTGGATGCTAGGAATTGTTGGAATAATACAAATCTCAAGTAAGCCATGTTTTTGTCTTTCTTGGTGAAGGTAGGTTAATTTTTTGCTTCTTGAAAGATTGAATGGTGGCCATAGAGCTGTTTTTTTTTGAATAGAGCATTTTTGTCTGCCTTTTATCCTCTTTACATGGTGGAAAACGCTCCCTTGAGGACATTTTTCCGAGTTTAGCATTGGATCTGCAATTTTGCCCTAGATTAGGCTCCTGTAACGAACCCTAGAGGTTGTCATAGGAATCCCTAGTTTAGTGGACAGGGAGAAGTTACTCCAAGAGGAAGGCTGGTCACCTTCCTCTAGGGCTAGGGTTTAGGGTTTCATCCATTTAAACCCTTGTTTTATCAATTTTTATCGAATTTGTTTGGATATGCATGTGTAAATTTTGCATTTCATGCTAGAATTAGGGTTATAATTATATCTGCAATCTTATGTCTGAGTCACTAAAAAAATAAAAAAATAAACTTTTCAATTTTTGGCCTTCCTAAAATGTCATCCCTCCCTCCTACAAATTCTGCCTTCTATTTAGGGCCATAAAAACCCTAGGGAAAAATTTTGGCGGTCCTAAAAATAAAAAAATTCCAAAAAATCCTAAAATCTGTCCTAATCCTAAAAATCTAAACGCTAACCTGCCCTAAACTCCTATTTCACCCTTGGCTTCCCTCTCTTTAGCCCTTGGTAACCTCGACCCTCCTTTTATAGGCTTGCCCTAGGCTCGGCCAGCCTTTTACAATGCTGTAGCAGCCTCTTGGCTGCTCTTAAAACACTGTCCTGAAGTCTGAACTATTGCAAACTGTCCCTTTTTTGCAGCCCTAAATCCTAAAATAAAAGACAGCACAAACACTTGTGAAGGTTAGCAAAAAGGATACATTAATTACTGTTAATTTGAAAGAGTGAATTTCACCTGGAATGTCTGTTAAGGACTGATCTTAGTACTGTTTACATGCCATAAGTGACACATATCAGGCTTCACTGGTTGGTTTATACTGCTAGTCTGCTAGAAGATATAGTTACAAGTTAAAGTTGGTTGTCAACTTGTCATACATTGAATGTGATTGATCATTGTTTAGATACATTGACTGTGGTTGATCATTGTTTAGATACATTGTTGCGTGATAATTGCTCTACCATTTGTTGCTATACATCACTGTCATAAGTAGACTGTTTACTGCTATAAATTGTGGTTATAAACTGGTGGCTGCTGTTGAAGTGATAACACTTATAATGCTTTGTTTACTTATTGAGGGTGGGCATTTTCATAAATAGTTAGATAATAGTTAGACTACTTATTGCTGCTAGATCACTGCCATAAAGGACTGTTATTGTTATCTCCCATTACATTGTTACAGCAGTATCTGAATCTTGTAGTTTATTGAATGAATGATTACATGCTTATAGTGAATGTTAAATGAACAATGCTTTGCTAGAAATATTCATACACTTGTTCAACAAATAGTATGTCTTCTTCATTCTGAAGTTGGTTTGTTAAAGGCACTAGTCACTAATATCGTTGTGTAGAAGATATAGTTGTTTTTGTCCAAGTGTCTTGCAAAATAGCTAAAGGGCTCTCCCCTTGGAGGTTATGACACTCCGAAGCAGTTAAGGATTTGTGATAGACGTGACATTGGGTCACAAGTCTATTCATGTGCTTACTCGGCACTAGCCCTGCTAGTTTGTCCGGTAACAGTTTTTGCCCCGTTGCCGGGGACATTTCAAAGATTGAAGTGGTTTATTCAGAGTCATTTACACCCTTGGCAAAAATGTCACTTGGTAAGTTTTAAGGTAAGTCCTAGGTTACATGATTGCATATATATAATTTGTAAGGACTGATCTGGCAGGCTTATTTGGTGACTCCACAAAGATCTCATCCCATCATTCATGTATGTTCTTGTTTTGTACTTGGCGAGATTTGTTTAGTTTTGTGATATTCCAAACTGATATTTTCTCCCTTGATATTGATGTGGTTCAGGTATTTGTTTAATGGTTCAGGGTTTTGATGCTTTTATAACTTTATAACTTATTTTGCATGCAATGGCAAGATAGTGCACAAACCCCAAATACGATGAAAGCTCAGATTTCTAACGAAACTAGCTTCAAATAAACTTTAAAGATGTACCAATATTTATAGCTTGAATGGTTGAACAATCTAGAGAAGGTATGCATGCCATGCAACAAGTATTAGCTGGAACATGTTGCTTCTTTAAATCAATTCGCCCATGCAAAGTAGTTGCGACCTCCTTTTATGATCTTTGATAAATGCTTTGATAATAGGAATGAAGTGTTGGAACTTCCCAAATAAGATACTATAGGTCCTTTGAAGAGAATGAGTGCAACATGCAGATCTTTTGAAGCCTTCTTGGATGACAGCGAATTGTTTCTTAAAGGTAGAAGTTGCCCATGCAAAAGACGCGTCCTCCCTTTCTCAATATTGATTTGCTGCTACTTAGAACGGATATTGATGAACTCCTCAATTGCTAGGTCAGATAGCATGGACCTCTTGAAGGGTTTGGCGGTGACATGCGGAGGATATGATATCTTCTGGATCAAATATGAATTGCTCCTTAGTTGTACAATTTGCCCATGCATAGAATTCGTGCCTCTTTGTAAGATAGTTTCCTCTTGCGCCTTGATTGTTCTGGATCTTTGATGAATGCTTTATAATCTTGAAGAACAGATGATAGATCTAGGTGATCTATCTTGGAAGTGATTAGGGCAAATAGATTTCGCTGTTGAAAACACTTGCTAGCTAAGAACTCACGCCCTCAACCCCAACTTGCTCGCCGAGCTCTCGAAAACCAATTCTCAAAAGTGAATAATAATCATGGATGTTGCACACACCGGGCACACTGAGAGGGGGGTGAATAAGTGTGTGTACCTTTTATTACTTTTCAACCTTAATCATCAACAACTTATTCAATATTATGCAGAGTACATCTTTCATTAATGCATCGTCATATTATCAGTATATCACCATCAACATTATTAACATTTACAACTCATCATCACATCATCACATAGAAAGCATAGCAAAACACAGTACACAAGATTTTTACGTGGAAACCCAAGGCTTGGGGGAAAAACTACGGAAGCCTTTATAATAATAGTTTTTCCAGCAACAACTGGAAGGAGGCAACAACCCCCTTGTTAGAAAGCTTCAATTTTTCAGCTACAACTGGAAGGAGTCTTCAACCCCCTAGTTTATAGTCTACAATATGAAGGAAGCTCCAACTCCCTAGTTCTCTGGCTACAACCGGAAGGAGGCTACAACCCCCTTTCCTTGCCCCGTCTTGCCACCCTGATGAAGATAGAAAGTGAACTACCGAACCACCAACCGCATTGATCTTGCGGACCTGCTAACCAACATTTGTACTACACTGCACAATCACCATCACTGCTCATCAATTGTCATTGCTCATCAACTGATCACTGCTCATCAATTGACCACTGCACCACAACTGTACCATACTGCACATTAACCTGTACAAAACAATATGTACCAACCAACTTGTTGCTCACATCATCCGACTCAATCAATTTGTGTGGTAACCAACTGCTCACCAAACTCCGTCCACCTGAGTCAAACCAACTGCTCATACAACTCAGCCAATCTGAGTCAGACCAATTGCACATAGGGCAACTTGTGCCAATCCTGCCCAACTAAACCTGTACCTGTACCAAACTGTGTCAATATGATCTTAATCCATTCCTTTAATCAACTTCATCAAGTAAGACTCACATACGGACAGACTTCAAACACAGTCAACTCTTAGCAAGACTTGATAGTCAAACCTCAACCAAGTAGCCTCAACTAACCCTAGTCTTACACATGGACTAACTCAAGGTCAATAGTCAAATCTCATAATCATCCATTCTTCACTTAATCATTCTTAGGTCAACTATAGAGGGTAGGATACAACACAATCAAAGATAACAATCAACTTGAATAATAAACCCTTACAACATAAGGCTTTATGACTTCAATCAATCAAATAAGAAGATGGTCAATCTCAATCACCCAAAGCTTCAGATAACTTGCCAAATGAACTAGTGACCCATTCAACAAGTGAAGATCACCTTTAGGTAATTTGACAAACCAATTAGGTCATTGTAGACAACTTACTAAGCCAATTAGATCATGTTCACTTTATACAATTTGTCAAACCAATTCAAATCAAAATCACCTCTTGGTAACTTACCAAATCAGACGCAATCAATTAGAAAATAAAAGAGGATACAGCAGCTCAATCTAAGTACTTACAAACTGATCTTGACAAGGTCAACCCAACACAAAAAGCCTACTGCTCAAACAGAGAAGTGGTGGTCCAAATGACAACTTTCAATACTTATAGTTATTTAGGATACAGACTCTTAAAACAATCAAACCAACTTCCAAACCAAATACTTTCAGTCAAAGCAGACTTCTTGTCAACCACAACACATCTAGTTACTTTGTTCAAGAGTCAATTCTGTCAAAACAGTATTCAATATCAGTTCAAACTCTATATGGTCAATTTTTGCAAAAATAATCAACCAAGAGGAGCCCTAGGTCAAGAAAGTACTTGTCAATTAACATTTGTCAACTTAATCTGGAAGGTAATCACTTAACATCAACTATAGACTCAATCAACCTCAGTCAAATTGTCAAGTCTACAGGATCAAAGGACACTGTCAAACTCCAACTATTACAGTCAGCTTGTCATCTCGTACTAAGTCAAAGAACACTGTCAATAAAGTCTCATATAGTCAATACTAATCAAGATACAAGAGAATAGCGGTAAGCATTTGTAGTCAACCTTACTTAATAGAGTCAAACTCCTTCATACAACCAATCTATCAAGTACATAGGGTCAATTATACAGTATGTACAGTCAACTAAAACTCAGCAAATAAAAAAGGTAGGGCAAGACAAAATAATCAAACAACTGTAACATAAGTTGCAAACAAAACTCAGAGATCAGATCTGTAAGCATTAGAAAGTCACCTTTCTTCAAAATATGTCTTTACTGCTGCAAAGATGCTGTAAAAATCCGGGTCTGAGAATGATATGTCACTGCTGCAAAACCGCTGTAAAAGTTCGGGTCTGAGAATGATATGTCACTGTTGGGTCTGAGGCAGCCTTAGTCAAGCTCCACGAAATACTTGCTTGTCTACTGCGCTTTTTAAAATGTGTAACACTTGTTATATATATATACAAAAATGTGGAGGAATTTTGGCCTTAATTTTAGCCTGGCCGACACATTATTAAAAAATAGTTAAATACCTTTTTGTTTGGTCAGCTGACGCAAAATATGAGGTACGCCAGCCTCAAAATTCATATCTCTTCAACCCCAAGGAGTTAGAAGACGCTCCACATATCAACGGAAATGGCTTGATGAGGACTATCTCCCTATGATGGGTTTATTTGCAAATTCTTGGTCTAATACCCTTTAATTCTTCAATTTGTTTCAGACTTCAAAGATCCCACACATAAGGGTGCCAAAGACCAAATTGAGTCAAGTCAATGGGTTATTAACAACAACCAAGGTCAAGGGCTTCAAGCTTCATTATGTATGTCATTTTAAATGACCACAGAATGGGTCATTCATTTTTCTAGAGCATGGGGTTCATCAATAGGCTAAGACATCAGGAGGGGCACAAGGCAAATTGTGTGAGGGTTTCAAAGACCAAGCTACCATATGAACAATAAAGAGACCTCAAATAAGCACTCAACACACATGAACAAGCTATAAAAAGTACAAGGAGACACATAGAGCATCAATTTGACTTTAGATGGACCAAAACACAACTTAGGGGACTCAACAAAGTCAATGGGTAACCAGGGCTTTTGCCATTGTCCCAAGACCTCCAAGGGCCTCAAGCTTGGGCTTGGACAACCACAAAAGGACTCCTTTGACTCTGACAACTATACAAACAACACACACAAACACTTGACTCTCAGGGGCTCCACAGGGGGCACCAAGACCAATACAACCAAGGCCTCCACCAGACACTGTTGGCATCAATGACCAGGCACTGTTGGCATCAAGGACAACTTAATCAACAATGGATGCCTTTTTGGTTCAACTTCTCTTCTTTTATAGCGTTGAGGTTTGCATGACTTAACTTTGCATGCATGCAACCTAATTGGATAGTGTCAGATACAATGTGAAATAAGGCCTGCATGCTTGTTTATAATTGCTCTGCTGGCCTTCTTTAATCTAATAATGACATAATAACATTGAAGTGATGTTCGTTTTTGCTCCCAGTACTATAAGTCCTTAGTCAATTCCCTTTTTTTATCAATTACCCGCTTGAACCTATGGGAATTAAATAGGTTAATTCAAAATTGGTGTCTTTGGTGCTTTAATTAGAAGAGGACATCACAGTCCTCCCCGCTCGAAATTGCTTGTCCTCAAGCAAATGTAAACCGGGATGCTGGAATACATGTTCTCCTTCCCATGTAGCATCTTCAATGGGTAATTCTTTCCATTGTACCAAATATTCACGGATTACCTTGTTTTTTAACTTTCTTTCTCGGACTTGTAGAATTTTCTCTGGAATCAACACTAGGAGTCCCTCGTCATCCAATGGAGGTAACTCAGCGGATGGGGTGATATGTAATGTCCTCTTTTAATTAAATCACCCAGAGACACCCGTTAACCTATTTTAAAATTTATTTCCATAGGTTTGAGCAGGTATTAAAGAAAAGGGAATAATTGAGGACTAATATCACTAGGAGCATAAAGGAACACCACTTCATTGTTATTAGATCATCAGTAGATTACAGAAGGCCATTGGAGCAGATATCAACAAGCATGCGGGCTTCATATTGCATGCGTCAATGAGCAATTAGGTTTGCATGCATGCAAAAGTAACGGGTAATGCAAACCCTAAAAGCTAGATATCATCAGACTACCTCCAATGGCCTTAGATCATCGGTAGATTACAGAAGGCCATTGGAGCAGATATCAACAAGCATGCGGGCTTCATATTGCATCCGTCAATGAGCAATTAGGTTTTCATGCATGCAAAAGTAAAGTAATGCAAACCCTAAAAGCTATATGCAAACCCTTAAAGCTATATAAGACGATAAGTTGAACTAAAAAGGCGTTTATTATCATTATTAATTTTGGAGATTGGTTTCGAGAGCAGCAGCAGCAGTAGCCGCAGCAACAAGTTGGGGTTGAGGGCGTGAGCCATCAACTAATAGGTGTTTTTGACAGAGAAATCTATTTGCCCTAATCACTTCTGGATAGATCACTTAGATCTATCATTAGCTTAGCTCTTCACAACATTCATTCTTCTGCAGAGATCTAGCATACAGAGAAGGACAATAATACAGGGGTCATGTTTTACTGCTGAGAAATAACTGGAAACATTGGGAACGATTCGCCTTGCTTCAGAAAGACCTCATTCCTCATTTTCTCCGGAAGAATCGTATTGTTATACCTGGCAAGCATCAGATCATCTCTTGCACTATTGAAGAGGTTACAAACAAACACGTGTGGGAGAGAGGGCATCTCACTATTCCAGAGAACCAATTCGCCAGTGTCCAAGAAGGCTTTTAAAGTTCTGCATGCATCCACCAAAGTCATTAGGAGAGCCATACTACCATACCTAGAAAGTCTTAACTCCATCCGTCAAATATTGAAGTAGTTATGAGCAGATCATCATCCAAGATGGGACGTTTTCCTTGCATGGGCGAATCACCTAAACCCACCAACACGTTTTTGGAGTTAGAGTTGCTGCATGGCATGCATGTCTATTGTATATTGAAGAACCATCATAGTTATAAATATTGGTAGAATATCAATTGGGATATTACATGATATGTTGTCCCACCCTTTTCTTAAGACTTGATACATGGAACACATAATGGATTTTACTCTCCTCGGGAAGCTTGAGCTCGTAAGTCACTTCTCCAATCTATTTGATTATTTTGTAAGGACCATAGAAGCGAGGCTTCAATTTCTCTGCCCCCTTTTTCGTAAGGGATGATTGTCTATAAGCTTGTACTCGCAGGTAAACCAAGTCTCCTACCTTGAAATTGTGCTTGATCTTGTGCCTGTTTGCGTACACCTTTTGTTGCTTCTGTGTTGTCTGTAGATTTTCTTTAGGTGTCTTGAGGATATCCTTGCTGTCCTGGATCCAATCTTTTGCTTTAGGTGCTCTGCTGTCCCCAAAGACTAAGTTTGTAAAATTTAACGCCTCATAGCCATACAGGGATTTGAAAGGAGTCATTCCAATAGACATATGGTGTGTAGTATTATAGCAATATTCTCCAAGATGCATCCATTTAATCCATGTCCTTTGTTGCCTTGCTACATAATTCCTCAGGTATCCCTTGATCCATTTGTTGACTATCTCTGTTTGTCCATCGCTTTGATGGTGATAGCTAGTGCTATTAGCTAACTTCGTCCCCACCAATCTGAAAAGCTCCTACTAAAAGGCGCTAGTGAACTTGCTGTCCCTATCACTGAAAATGGTCTTAGGTAGTCCGTGTAATCTGAATACCTCTCTGAAAAATAACTTTGCTACATGTGCAGCTGAATAGTCGGATGGAATGGCGAAGAAATGGGTGGACTTAGTCACTTTTTAAATAATTAATGACTCAAACTCACTTAAAAAGTGCCAGGGACCACATTTAAAGTGTCCTTGTCCACCCCAAGGCAAAAATGAATGGACATACACTTTCTTGGTAAAATTTCAACATTGCTCTAAGCTACTTTTTCTGTCCTTGTTCTTGCTCATCCTCGTCCTCCCCACTGCCTGAATAAACTTCGATATAATGGGCCTTGGCTTTCCCTGCACACCTGTGGTCTGGGACCCATGGTTCTTGACAATTGAAGCACAATTTCTTTCTTCTTAGTTCTTTTCTAGTGTCATCATCCACCCAGTTCTTTCTCGACCACTCTTGTTGGGAAGGTTTCTTATCTTTATCTTTGTTTGGGAAGGTTGGTTTAAGGGGAAATCTATTATTAGGAACATAGTCTTATAAGTCCCTAATTCTGCTGATGGTATCCTATAAGGTGGATGGTTTGTAGGCTTTCACCTACCCACGTAAAGGCTCGACCAAGGCTTCTGTGAATAGCATAACAAGTCTGCTCTCTGAAATATCCGTCACCATGACTACCACCCGTTGAAACTCAGATATGAAGGTCTCTGCATTGCCCATCTGCTTGAGTTGAGCTAGCTCTCTGAGATGCATCTCAGGGTCACTCTATGAAAGTGCTCTATGAGTCTTTGTGTGAAACCACTGTACGAAGTGATGGTGTTGTCACTAAGTGTCACTTGCCCATGGTACTTCCACTCATGGGCTTCTCCGTCCAAATGTAAAGTAGCCAACTTGATTGCATCTGCTTCGGTCATCGATCCTATGGTGGGATTCTCCAAAAACTGAGGCATGGTAGGTCTGGAAGGCTTGTTGTATATGTGAGTGGTATTTTGCATATTAGTGTATTCATGTCTACCAGTGTTACTGGTGGATGCCTTCTCCCCTTGCTTGACCTGTAATCTATTTTGTTCTTGCCCTGGTTTATTCGCCAACTTGTTGATTGCACTTAATACCTCCTTTTGGGTTTAATCAAGTGGTTTAAAGCATCGATGAGACTATGGTAAGCCATCCTATCCTCTTCTTCTAAGGTGCCCTTTCCCCTATCTGCATGCGAATATGTCATATTCTCTGATTCTGTATCTTCTAGATTTATCTCCTCAAGTTTTGGATCTTCGGTGTATCTTCCCCTTCTTCTTCTGTATGTAACAAAAGCGATGTCTTTTGGATTTATCGACTTGCTATTGCATGTTCATGTTCAAGCCCACAACTGGCCAGGAACATGCTTTGATACCACTGTAATATCCCAAACTGATATTTTCTCCCTTGATACTGATGTGGTTTAGGTATTTGTTTAATGGTTCACAGTTTTGATGCTTTTATAACTTTATAAATTAATTTGCATGCAATGGCAAGATAGTGCACAAACCCCAAATATGATGAAAGCTCAGATTTCTAACGAAACTAGCTTCAAATAGATTGTAAAGACATACCAATATTTATAGCTTGAATGGTTGAACAATCTGGAGAAGGTATGCATGCCATGCAACAAGTATTAGTTGTAAAATGTGTTGCTTCTTTAAATCAATTCGCCCATGCAAAGTAGCTGCGCCCTCCTTTTATGATCTTTGATAAATGCTTTGATAATAAGAATGAAGTGCTGGAACTTCCCAAATAAGATATTATAGGTCCTTTGAAGAGAATGAGTGCAACATGCAGATCTTTTGAAGCCTTCTTGGATGATAGCGAATTGTTTCTCAGAGGTAGAAGTCACCCATGCAAAATACACGTCCTCTCTTTCTCAATATTGATTCGCTGCTACTCAGAATGGATACTGATGAACTCCTCAATTGCTAGGTAAGATAGTATGAACCTCCTGAAGAGTTTGGCGGTGACATGCGAAGGATATGATATCTTCTGGATCAAATGCGAATTGCTCCCCAACTGTACAATTCGCTCATGCATAGAATTTGTACCTCTTTGTAAGATAGATTCCTCTTGTGCTTTGACTATGCTGGATCTCTGATGAATGCTGAATAATCTTGAAGAACAAATGATAGATATGGGTGATCTATCCTGGAAGTGATTAGGGCAGATAGATTTCGTTGTCGAAAACACTTGCCAGCTAAAGATTCACGCCCTCGACCCCAACTTGCTCGTCGAGCTCCCAAAAACTAATTCTCAAAAGTGAATAATAATCATGGATGCCTTTTTGGTTCGACTTCTCTTCTTTAATAGCGTTGAGGTTTGCATGACTTAACTTTGCATGCATGCAACCTAATTGCCTAGTGTCGCAAGCAAGGTGAAATAAGGCCCGCATGCTCTGCATGCTTGTTGATAATTGCTCCGCTGGCCTTCTTTAATCTACTGATGACATAGTAACACTGAAGTGATGTTCTTTTCTACTCTCGGTACTATTAGTCCTCATTCAATTCCCTTTTTTTATCAATTACCTGCTCGAACCTATGGGAATTAAATACGTTAACGGGTGTTTTTGGTGCTTTAATTAGAAGAGGACATCACAAATCTAACTTGACAGGTCTCTCTTGGCGACTCCCACTGAAGAAAATAAAAAATGCTCTTCAAGATCAAGACCAACAGGTAAGCTTTGCTTTGATAAGTTCATAAATCTTTGTCAAAGGCTAACTTTGCAGGTGCCTCCACTGAAGAAAATATAAAGAGGTTCAAAGCAAACAATCTCAAGCATAAGATATGGGGATCCTTGATTCGTTTGACTTCTTAAGTATTCTAGGAGGTTCAAAGCAAACGATCTCAAGCAGAAGATATGGGTATTCGTTTGACTTTGCAAGTATTCCAGGATACCCGAATAGGTTTGATAAACACCGTTGTTTAAAATATATCCCAATGTTCCACAAGGTTGAAGATACCGTTACAATGCATGCTATGAAGTACCAAGAAGTTTTGGTGGCTTGGAATATCACAGACGAGAACATCATTATGCAGTTGTTCATAATGTCCTCGAGCTAGGAGGTCATATGGATATGGATGCTTGGTATGAGGGACTCCCTCCTAAAGGGATATCTAAATTCCTTTCAACAATTGGTTAAGGTATTTTGTGATCAATGGGACCCCAATACTAAGGAAGAAATCCTGAAGATTATCAAGGATGAGATTACAGATATTGACGTATAGGTCTCAGAAGAGCATGAAGCACTCCTTGATGACGAAGTTTATGATGAAGATCAATGTTTAGAAGGTTTGCTTGAAGAAACCATTGTTTAAGACTTGGTCATTGACATCATGGCCCTTAGGTCCAAAGATGAAGGGATTTTGGAAGACAAAGGTGAAATTTGTCCAAAAAATGAAGACCAAGAAGCCCTAGTTGAAGAAACTGAAGCGTACTAAGAAATGATGAGTTCTCCATATTCCTAGGTTACAGTTTCTTATGATATTTTTGGTTCTCTTGGAAGAAAATAATAGGTTTATAGAAGACAACAATTATTGGAAGTTCCTTGGTCCACTGGTATATGATTCTTCAAGACCTTGCAGCATCATAGTGGACCCTCTCCCTTGCACATGTTTGAGAGTACAAGTCTTCTCTGTCAGCAATGAAGAATGGATCAACCCTTTTGCTGCTTTGCTTAAAGACGAGGTAGTGCAAGATATGGTCCCTGCTGCCGATTGTTATATGCAGCCGATGATGTCTCCAGACTAGTATTTCCAGCACTCTCTTGCAACAAGTTGTACAGAAGTTGATCAGTCCATGGCATGCCCTAATCAACAACATTCTTCAAGAAGTGTTAATCCATTTATGTCCAGTATCGGTAAGTTTCCAACGATGTATTTCAACAAAACTAATACTTGTATGTGGACAGGTATGATATTCATTTCACATTGTGATTATTTCTATTGTTTATCTTTTCGCTTGAAATATGGAAGCATAAATTATGTGGTTGACAATTTCAAAATTTCAAGGATTATTAGGGATATTAACATGAGTATTACAAAGATGAAACATATGCTTGTGTGTCCAAAGAAATGTGCAAGCAGGTGCCGAGATAGATTGCAGCTAGCCTATAAAGACTGGCCAGATCCACCTTTGCAAATGGGCTCCCAAGTTCAAAATCTGTGGACTAGTTTCAGGAATTTTTTTTTCTCCATGGTAATGTATGACCAATATAGCCCATACATAAGCCCGGTAGAAGCATGGATAAATAAAGCTTGTGAAAGCAATCCTTCTCTGTGGCATGAATTTCAAGGCTTCCAAATTTCGAAGCTCTTGCATCATTCAGTCTTCCATTTGACAAAGATCTTGGTATGCACTCAACCTATCATCAATGAGATCTTATCATGGATTGTCTCTAAAGACAAAGGAAAAAGTTCAGGTATGAATGACCTACTTAGCTGGTTGCATTGGTGGTATGACTTCACTTAAACTTTTTGTTACCATGTTTAGTGTAGGTAGGGTAAGTTTCATTTTCAATTTAGCATATACTGCTACCTTGCATTACATTCGTTGTTCTTTCATGTTCAGTTATTTGCATTTCATGTCATTAATAATTATATTGAGCAAGGCAAGACAGAAGTGTCTTCCTCACGGTGCTTTTAATGCCCTTGGATATTTGATGTGTGTAGGTTTATTGGTAGCAGAAGATTCATAGGTTATCAAGCACTCCCGAGAAGAGCACTTGTCCCACAGTTGGAGCCAGTTTTACACTGTACCTAGGCCAACTCGCTTTCAGATGTTTGCCCCGGGAGGGGTCGTTTTTTTTCTTCAGGGCCAGGATGGGGGTGTTATCTACATCGTTTCAGATATGGTTATGGTCGGACTCCTTGATTTTGTCTTTAGAAGTACTATGGCTTAGTGGCACTGCTGACTAGCCTTTGTTGGGGTTTTTAACCCTAGGGTTAGTGTCTGGGGCTCCTAGGGGCAGGTCACTGGGTCACATGACCCCCTACTTGATTTCTACACAAGCGCCAACATTCCACTAAGAGGCACTTGCCTCCTCTTCCAGTCACCCTAGGCACCCCTCTTGGCCCTTTTTCAATAGAGCGCCCTCTCCTTAGGTCCCGTGTAGTGATGACGTCATCTTGTCTCTCAGGCCTTTAAGCATGATTTGAGGGGAGACGTTGAGGGTTTTTCAACACTATTGGGATTAGATGGGGCATGACGTACCCCCTTGCTCACTCCATCCTTTAGAATGGAGTCATTTGCTCAGTTTTATCTATTTTTGCCAGTTTTTGTAACTATGGGGAAAATGCCCCAAGTTACCCATGTTTTAGATTATTTTATGTTATAATTTCACATTGACATTTAACGGCTTGTAAGCCTGGATTTAATGTAAAAGTGAGTGTGAGAAGCTATAAATAAGCCCTCCTCACTTCATTTGTAAATATTAACTCAAGGGATGAATTATATTATGTTGCTCTTTTACCCAAAATAGTATTTTGGAAAGTGATGCGCACCTCTTGGAGTAGCTTCTTCTTTGGCTTGTGGATAAAAGCTGGATGTTTTCTAGGGTTTTGCTCATGCATGGTGGATGCGAGGGATTGTTGGAAGAACACAAAGCTCAAGTAAGCTATGTTTTTGTCTTTCTTGGTGAAGGTAGGTTAATCTTTTGCTTATTGAATGATTGAATGGTGGTCATAGAGCTGAATTTTTTCTGAATAGAGCATTTTTGTTTGCCTTCTACCCTCTTTGCATGGTGGAAAACACTGCCTTGAGGAGGTATTCCCAAGTTTAGTCGTGGATATCCAATTTTGCCTTAGATTAGGCTCCTATAACGAACCCTAGAGGTTGTCATAGGAAGCCCTAGCTTAGTGGATAGGGAGAAGTTATTCTAAGAGGAAGGCGGGTCACCTTCCTCTAGGTCTAGGGTTTAGGGTTTCATCCATTAAAATCCTTGTTTTATCATTATCAAATTCGCTTGCATATGCATGTGTAAATTTTACATTTCATGCTAGAATTAGGGTTAGAATTAGGTTTGCAATCTTATGTCTGAAACCCTAAAAAAAATAAACTTTTCAATTTTTGGCCTTCCTAAAATCTAGGCCCTACGTCCTACAAATTCGGCCTGCCATTTAAGGCCATAAAAACACTAAGGCAAAATTTTGGCGGCCCTAAAAATATAAAAAATTCTAAAAAATCCTAAAATCTGTCCTAATCCTAAAAATCTAAAACCTAACCTACGATAAACTCTTATTTCACCTTTGGCTGCTCTCTCTTTAGCCCTTGGTAACCTCAACCCTCCTTTTATATGCCTTCCCTAGGCTTGGACAACCTTTGGGCAGCCTTTTACAAGGATGTAGCAGCCTCATGGATGCTCTTAAAACCCTGTCCTGAAGTCTGAAATATTGCAGACTATCCCTCTGTTGCAGCCCTAAATCCTGAAATAAAAGACAACACAAACACTTGTGAAGGTTAGCGAAAAGGACTGATCTTGTGAAGGAGTGAATTTCACCTCGAATGTATGTAAAGGACTGATCTTAGTACTGTTTACATGCCATAAATGACATATATCAGACTTCATTGGTTGATTTATACTGCTAGAAGATCTAGTTACAAGTTAAAGTTGGTTGGCATACACTGAATGTGATTGATCATTGTTTGGATACATTGTTGCGTGATAATTGCTCTACCATTTGTTGCTATACATCACTGTCATAAGTATACTGTTTGCTGCTATAAATTGTGGTTATAAATTGGTGGCTACTGTTGAAGTGATAAAACTTATAATGCATTGTTTACTTATTGAGGGTGGGTGTTTTCATAAATAGTTAGATAATAGTTAGACTACTTATTGCTGCTATATCACTGTCATAAAGGACTGTTTTTGTTATCTCCCATTACATTGTCACAGCAGTATATGAATCTTGTCATTTATTGAATGAATGATTAAATACTTATAGTGAATGTTAAATGAACAATGCTTTGCTAGAAATATTCATACACTTGTTCAACATATAGTATGTCTTCTTCATTCTGAAGTTGGTCTATTAAAGGCACTGGTCACTAATATCGTTTGTGTAGGAGATATAGTTGTTTTTGTCCAAGTGTCTTGCAGAATAGCTAAAGGGCTCTCCCCTTGGAGGTTACGACACTCCGAAGAAGTTAAGGATTTGTGATCGAGGTGACATTGGGTCACAAGTTTGTGCATGTGCTCACTGGGCACTAACCCTACGAGTTTGTACGGTAACACACCACACAACGAATTTTTTTACATTTTGCAATGCTGAGTGTTAACACTCGATTTAACATACTTTTTTGCACGCATGTTAAGTAGCGAAATAATCTAATGTATACATTATTTCTGATTCACATATTTTGATCAATTTACTTTTCATAACTAACGCTCTTAGTTTTTGTTTCTTTAGTTATTGGTGCACTGTTACGCTGCACTTGTACCCAGCGCACCTTCAGGTGTTCCCTAGGGAGAGAGAGCCAATTTTTTTGACCAGGAGGGGTGTTATCGAGCAATGGTGGTCATGGTTGGGCCCTTTGGTTCCTCCTTTAGGAGTACTATGGCTTAATGGCACTGCTGACTGCCCTTTACTAGGGTTTTTAACCCCGGGGTTGTAGTCCAGGGCTCCTAAGGGTTGACCACTGGGTCACATGGCTCCATATCTTGTTTGCATGCTCTGGTGGATTCTGTTTCAGCTACGAGACATTCGTCTCCCTTCACAGCCACCTAAGACACTTTCCTGGCCCTTCAAACAGCTGACACCTTCTCTCTCTGGCCTTATCTCCTCATAGGAAGCCATCCTCCACGTCAGGCCTTCTTGTAGCTTTGAGGAGGGCATTGAGGGACTTTATAGCATTCTAGGGGTTAGATGGGGTATAATGCCCTCCCTCCAGCTCACTCTAGCCTTTCGTTCGGAGTGATTCGCTTATTTGAGCCGATTTTGGCACCTAGGGGAAAAATACCCTAGGTAGCCTACCTTGAGACTACATAATGGGCTATATTTTATTATTATTTTGTTTTAATTTTAAGTTGACATTTTATAATTGCAAATTGATATTGTAAAGGCATGTCGACCTAGATATTTTTTGTAAAAGTGAGTGTGAGATCATATAAATAGATCTCCTCACTTCATTTTAACACAAGACTTATGGGATAAGACACTATGCATTTGTTTTACCCTTGCTAGGGATCTTTGGAGAGATGTGCCCCTCTTGAGGGAGATTTTCTGGTTAATGCAAACTTTTTCTGGTAATTCTTTGGCGAAATTCTTTGCAAGGTGATGCTTTGATTTGTTGGCTAAACACGAGCACTTGGAGGTGAGGTTTGTTATCTCTTTGTTTGAATGTTGGTAGATGATGAAGGTTTGTGGCTAAATGGTAGCCCTAGTGCTGCATTTTCTCTTAGAATAGGCCATTACTAGCCTTCTTGTCACCTTAGCAAGCCGAGGCACGTCTCCTTGTGAGGGTCCTCTAGGGTTTTTACCTTAGTTTTTTAGGCTAGTTGTTTGACCTAGGATCTCTTCCTCTCTAGGTTAGCCATCCTCCCTAGACGCCCTAGGTTGAGGTAGGGCTTTGCTAGGGTTGATCTTCCTTGTCTTCATACACTTCCTTATTTTCCAAAACTTAGGTTTAGGTTATTTTATGTTGGTCCTAGGGTTTAGCTTAGGTTAGTTTTTGTGTTAGTGGAGACCTAGGCCGATCATTAAATTAAATTACTGAAAATACGTTAAGCAAATAAAACCAATGGTAAGTGAAACTTGCTTGCAACTGGCTGAATCAAATAAAGAACTTGGAATAAAAGAATGCTTTGAATAAAGAATTTGTAATAGGGTGCTATTAAAGTAAATGATGCAATGTTTTGCAAATGGTCCTGTATGTTTTAATTAATTTTAGGTCTCACTTGTGCTTAGGGAGATTAGAGTGTTGTATAAGAAAATGTAAACTAACTAAGGTGTCTAGTTCCAACCCTTATCCCTCAATTGAGAGAAACTATTGGGTGCTCAACAAGAGTGCACAAGGCTTTCTCCTAGCTCCACAAGGCAATCCCAAGAAGTAGTTGGGTGCTCAACAAGATGACACTAAGTTCCACGAGGCCCCCAACAACCTCTATCCCTCTAGCTCCACAAACTAATCCTCTTTTCTCATTCTTGCAATAATAGATTGAAATGCCAATTATTCTAGCCAACTCAAATCTTCTCCATTTCTTGTCATCCAGGGTTGGACCAACCGACAAGGGGAGTGAATACGGGGCGAAGATTGGGGCAAGGTTGATTTTGCTTGAAACAATGAATTAACCATTATTAACAATGCAAGCTAGCACGATAATGCAAGGGTGGTGTAGCCAACTCACTTGCAAGGTGTGGGCAATTGAAAATAACAAAATTGGAACGCTAGCTGACACGATTTTGCAAGGATGGCATAACCAAACCACTTGCAAGGTATGGGAAAAATAAAAGAAGAAAATAAAAATAAAATGAAACTCTAATGAAGCTAAACCCAATCCAATTAACAATTACTTATGCAAGGGTGGGCAAGCCCAACTTTTTTTGCATGCAAGGATGGAAAACAAGGGAAACTTCAATTTGACTTAAAATGCCAAATAAGAAATCAAGCCCAAGAGACTCTCTTGGACTTGTTATAATGGTTGAAATTTCAGCATAAAGAATAAGAGGAAAGAAGTGGGAAATACCATGTTTTCATCCCTTTCTTGTGATGGCTTTGAAGTTCTTCCTTTGGGGTAGCCTTTGCACCCTTCTTGGTTGAAATTTGACAGAGTTTTGCCTTGTTTTGTTACCAACTTGCTAAAAACCAGCAAACAGAAAATGATAAGATGTGCTCAAAATCACTTTGGGGAAGTTAGTATGTTAGTGCAATATATATACAAAATTTACACAAAATTGCCAAATGAATAATTTTGAAAGAACTTGAATATATAAGGGTTAAAATTAGATCTGAAACACTCAATAAACTAAAACTAAAATGCAGAAATTTGTATGCAAAGAAAGAGAAACTTTGTCCTTTTCTCTTCAATAAGTGAAGCAATGGGGCATCCAATCCTGGAATCCCACTCTTCAATCAAATAGCCTGCAACTTACAAGATTTTCACTACACAACTACAAGGAGGTGAGAGTCAAATAATGAGCAAATAAATCATAAACTTCAAACTAGAATATATATGATCTTCTTTTGCTACAAGAGTAAAAACTCACAAAATTTATGGAATGAAAATACCATAAATCTTACCACAGCAAATGAGTATGCTTCCTTGGCCTCCCTAACTTGTGTAGCTCCTCAAGCATGGAAGCAAATCATTAATGAGAATAATGGACACAAGATTCCTCCAAAGATTTTGATTAACAAAGCCAAATGGCCGAAAATTACAATGGCCCAAGCAAGAGCAAGGGCAAGAGAGCAAGAGCATGAAAGAGTGTGTGTGTAACCCAAATGAGGAGGGGAAGCTTTCTTAAATAAGAAATGGGTGAGGAGAGACCCCAAGTGCATGCAAACCACTTGTCAAAATGAGAGAGTGGGAGCTCAAACAGGGGGAACCACTTCTCTTGGGGGCACCTCCTGGGGTGAAAAATCAAATAGAAATGGGGGGGAAACCCCCCTCTAATATTTTTAATCTTCATTCTAGGCCCAAAGGGGGGGACCACCAAAGTGGGACCCCTTACTTTGGCTTATTTTTAATTATCTCAATTTCCATGAAGAGGGAGGGCGCTTCCCCTTTGGCGACATCTTCTTTCTTGTGAAACACTTGCAAGGGGGGCCCCTTTTTTCTTCTAAAGTCACCTTAGGAACATAATATAACACTTAGAAACTTAATTTTCCCTTTCTAAGTGACTTTAGGCACTTTTCCAAAATTTGGCTTGCTTTTTAATTGCCAATTTTCTTGATTTCCTTGAGTAACTTTGACAAATATGACCAAAACCTTTGCAAGGCTTGTCCGAATGACTTCAAACTTTGCACAAGGGTGTAGGGGGACTCATGCCATTGATTTTGAGTACCCATACCCCTATTCATGGGCATTAGATGCCATTTAACCGTCTTTTTATTACAACATTTTTATGCCGAGAGACAAGTTTTAATCACAAAAAATTAAAAAATCCTAGGTAAAACCTAATGAAATTCCGCAAGACTTTGGATAGTGTCTAGCATGGTTACATAGAACGTTCCTAGGTCTTAGTCACCCTGTGGAATCAATTATTAGAACGCCTTTCACCACTTTGGAGGTATTTTTGAGTGAAAAACTCAGATAATTAAAACCACTAAAAAGGAATTTTAATTATCCAAGGGAAAAAACACTCGATGAAAGGACTTCTCTAACGAAAAAGTCCTAGGTAACAAAGTTATACAAAAACTAGACCCTCATGTTGATATATCATTACAATATTCCCCGCAGTGGTGCAGAAATTTCATAAAGAAAAGATAAGAATAAGAGATGCCTCGCTTGAAAAAACTTTATTAGGTACTTCTTTCTCATCTACCATGCACATGGTACATGGTTGGCCACCTAGTTGGTTACGTGGTCAACAGACATAACCTTAACATTTCTTATTCCTCATTATATACTGCTTACATTATCCTTCAAAAATCCCAAGAGCATTCCTATTGAGAGATTGAGCCTTTTCCTAAATAAAGGCAATTCCCTATGTAAATTGTGTTTGAAGACTTTTATAGATTATGAAGAAATATAACGATAAAAAGAATAGTCAAGCCATTAAAGTTAGCGAAGCACAACTCAATTAAAATAATTTAAATTTTTAAAAGTTTTTTGAGTCTCAGAAGGATATAGAAAGCGAAATTTGATTTCATGCCAATTGAACAACGATTGGATTTTAGTAGATGCAAATCAAGGGAACATTATAGATATGTGGAGCATCGCATTAATACACGGTTTCATGAAACAACTGTCAATAGGCTCCAACCTGGCAGAGGTGCATTTATTACTGATTTTGGTGCATGAGATGACAACTACTTTGCATTTGATGAGAACATCATATTCATGATCAGCGTGAACAAGGTTCGTTAGTCTACATTCAACTCCGCCAACTTAACTAGAAAAAGGAGTGCGTGTTATTTCCAAGTAATGTCGACCTCTGGAGGTTACAATGGATTGCCACGCCTCTACAAACCATCGATATTATATGACAGGCAAAGAGCAACCCAACGGTAAAACATAACAATGGGAAGATTGCTGCTCATGTTGCATGCGAAGACTAATAATATATAAATTAATTTTTTTTTTTATTAAACCTTGATGTGTCAAAGATTGAATATGAACAACATGTGTTAAAGGAAGTAGTTAAGCCCACCGTCATGATGTTCACATGCTTCTTTATCATTATTGCATATAGTGTGAGATAACGCCTTGGGGGTTATGAGTGCCATTTTGGCCAGCAAATGATATGTTAGCAGGTTATTATGATATGAACGTAATGCAAGAGTAGTTGATTTTCTGGTAGTATAGGCTCCACGCAACATCAAGTTGTTAACGACTCCCTACAAATGAATATGGATGGGATTTCACGCAGAGATGCTAGGAAGAATATGCAGACAATGCATAAAGGTAGAAAGGAGATAGTACGACAACTCATAGGTTGGAAGTAGGCGACATGGATTTAACATGACGCAACAAGGGGGTTACAACGCATAGAAATTTCAGGTCGAAACCCTAACTGAACATGCAGGTAGGCTACTAGAACTTCGTGGACGTTCTGGTCAACAAATAGAACAATAAAGTGACACGTTCCGGTGGGAAATACGTATGGACATTCACGGGCGGATACTAGAGTGATAGAAACGTGGACAGACGCACTGAAATGTGGAGGACATGTAGTAGGAGAATGCATGATACACGAGGGACAATAACAATGCCTTCAGGACCATAGCGCAAAACGATAACAAGTTTCCTTTCACCATTTCGAGGAAATCGGTTATCATTTTTGGTCATAATGTCTTTTGGTGGACTTGCCATGGTGATGATACATTGAATACAATCCCTTCCTTTTGAAGCAAAAAAAAACTTATGGTGGAATGTTTGGTATTGAATGTATGTTGACCGCATAGAGGTAGCGGTTTTCATTACGACCTTGATGACTTGTCAAGGATTACAATTCTCAAATATTTTGCGGCGATAACAATTTATTCGAAAGTCATTGTATGATATTTTGTTGGGTAGGCCGTGATCTCCAGTACAGGGTTATGACATAGTCTGGAGGTTTGTATTTCCATAGGTTATTGTTGCTTGTGGCTTTGTGACACATTCAGTGCCTTTGTACACTATTGGGGTGGAGGTTTCACCACTTTGCTCTTAGATAGGAGAAAACTTGGAAGACATTGGCCCGGGGTGGACTTTCCATGCACCAAGCGAGCACATCGCTTAGGGAATCCAATTGCCATTGCTGAGTGTTTGGAAGCTTTGATGCCAACACTTCCATGTGTAATTAAGACAACTAAGAGGAGAAAAATGCACTCGACCCATGGGCTTGACACAAGATAAACTAGGTATATGGACCACTAAGATAATGCTATTTTCATCAAGAACATAAATTGACGGAAAATACATCAAGAAAAAGTAAGAGCACAACCTGACTGTATGTATGGTAGCTGCTTCATCAATTTAAGGGTTTGCCTGCTAGTTAAGGTTTTTGGTAGAAAATTCATAACGAAGTGGTACAAGGATTAGATTATGGACAGAGAGCTTTTGTTGATATTAGTACATCATCCTTGTCGGTGCAAATGTGTCCACGTAATGTGGGTTCTATGTAACGTAAAAAAAAAACAATTTTACATCGTGGTTCCAAACATTTTGAATGAAATGGCCGAGAACCTCGGGGCAATAATACCCATCACTAATAAAATTGGCAGCAGTTAAATCTCGCTTGGAAGAAGAAGTGTAAAACCAAGGTCATGGAAAATATTCTCATCCATGGCTAAATTACTGGTCTCCCACTTTGTGTTTTACTTATCCGGTCGTTGGTTCACCAAGCACCAAACGTTCCAAAAAATGTCGAACTTTATGGGCCAGACGAAACACTTTGGCTACCCCTTAGATGCATTTAAATACAAGACAAAAGTGAAGTCCCAAGTCATTGGAGCAATATAGTTGTGTTCCTAGTCGTTATTTTTGTTTCCCCTTTTCATATGTAGTCATCCGATAACCTAACAATGCGATGATGGTAGGTAAGGCTACTTCCATGTCCATCCATTATGGTGAAAGCAAGGTGTCTTTTTGTCCGAGGTACATGATTCTGTTATTCTACATGTTATTTGCGCTTTTTCTGCATATTTTAGGCTAACGCCTTCATGCATGTAGGTTACCTTAAGTCAATTTGAGCGTGAGCACATTCATTTTGTCTGTGTTTCACCCGGTTGAGCCGTGGAATGTTGGGAGCAACAAAGGGTCTTAGAAACCTCTTCTCCTTAGGGGTTTAAACCAGTTGTGATTGTTTTGTACTAATAACTGTCAAATTTTAGTTATTAATAATTTATTTATTTATTTTCTTTTAGTTGGTTTTCTTTTATTTTTTTGTTTATTTAGCCTTTTTTTAACAAATTGTAATTTAAATGGACTGTACATATTTTATTCTTTTTTTAACTTGTATGTTTTTTACGAACTTTCACATGGCAGATGATTCACTTTTTGATGTACTTTTTGTGAAAGCAAACTAGGTGCTAGCATTAATTTTTCTTGCTCTATAACATAACATAAATTAAAAAGTTAAAGGACTTTGTTTTACAAATAAGCTCACAGTTGATAAGTAATATACCACATAGTGATTTTTGATGACGATGATGATGGTGAAGATTAACATTCACTGAGATCCTTTGGTCTATCGGACCTTTAAAAAAGAGAAAGGAATTACTTGGATTTCTGTACAATTATCTCATGTATGACAATGATTTTTTTTACATTCTGTAACACTCAGTTTTAACACTCAATTTGGCATACTTTTTTTTGCACATGTTAAGCAGCTAAATGATCAAATGTATACATTATTTCTCATTCACATATTTTGATCAATTTGTTTTTCATAACTAACGCTCTTAGTTTTTGTTTCTTTAGTTATAGTCGCACTTAGTTATTTCACTTTTATTCCTTTAATTTTATAATTTATTTAATTAATTATTTCATATAGTTTCTTCAATTAATTTTGTAGGTTAATAAACACTGAGGGCTCTAAACAATACCCAGGTTTCGATCCCCCTCTTCACCTTGACCAACCCTCCAAGGGTGTTCCTTCGGTATTTTTGCCCGAGTCAATTTAATTATCAACAATGCTAAAAGGACAACATTATCAACAAAGTGTAGAATAGATATTGAAACTTGGTGTAGAAGGCATCCATTACCATCCTGTATATGATCATGCAAAAAGGACTCTAGCTCATTGATATAAATGCCAACTAGGGTGGGAGACAAGGGGCATCCTTGTTTGACTCTAATGTTACTCTTGATAAAATCTGACACCCCATGGGTAGCGCGAAGACAACCAAGAAATGACTCGTACAGGCGCATGATGGTCGTCAATAATATATAAAAACATGCTAATGTTTATGAGCCTCTATAATAGGGCCTCACAAGGAACAGAGTCAAAAGCTTTTTGAAAGTCTATAAAGCAACAATAAAGTTTCGAAGAGCGATGTCGTGGCTCGTCAATGATGGCTCATAGAGTGAGAATGTGGTATGATGTGTAGGTTAGATTCCAGGCTATCCCTTAGCTCTAAGGAGTCTTCTCTTAAGTTCCCAGGAAAGCTTCATATGGAGGACTGTAGCATAGAGCTTTGAGAATGTGTGACACACCATGATTGTCTTATTGGACACAATGGCCACACTGAGAGGGGGGGTGAATCAATGTGTGAGCAATTTAAACCTCCTTACCTTCTTTCAATCAATCAAAGTATATCAAGCATTAATCACATAATCATATTCTTCAGTTGAATCAACCGTGAGTCATAAGCATAAACAATGTTCCATGGAGTTTCCGGGGCGGGGGAGCGTGGGAGCGGGGAAATGCACAAGGGGGATGTGTGGAAGCTACCCCAAATTTTAGGGAAATTTCGGGGAAACGGGGGGACGTTGGAGTCATAAAAATTAATTTAAAATATAAAAATGATAAATCCCAATAGTAACTATTACCTTGTAAAGAGTAAAACTAAAAACTAAATTCATCATTATGGGGTGTACACCTATTAGTTATTAGCATATCAAATTTCAAATTTGTAAATGATACTGAACTATGTTACTATACCTGTTACCTACTAAGTCATACTTAGTCGGTGTTATCAAGTGAGCCTGGTGAACTGGACAAAGATGATTTGTTCGGACTTCAAAAGACCTTCAGACTTGCTTCTGGGAAGTGTTTTTTTTATTTACCACATGTTCATACCCTCTTGGGGGAACTGTAATAAAATGTTCTAGCATGGTAGTGTCTGTAAAAGACTTGGTCTCTTGGACTTTATTTATCAATTTGATCAGCCCAGAGTGTTTTTTCCCTTGGTTATTATTGGTTGTTGAATAAACGACTGATAATTTCTGAGTTTTTCACTCAATACCTCCAAAGTTGGGGTGGTTGGCTTGACATTTAGGCCTATTGAGGTTATTAGAGTCTGTGTGTCAATGTATAAACATGCTAGGCATTATGGTCGAGTCATATGAATCTGTGCTAAGTCCCCCTAGGTTCAGTTTTTTTTTAATTTTTCCACAAAACTTAGGTTATTTTTTAATATTCTAAATGGAAAAATTGGTCTTGTAATAAAAGTGGGGTTAAAAGTCAGATTCAGTCATGGGGGTGCTTAGTTTCTAACTCAGAGCACCCGGTAAACCCATAAACCCATAAACCCACTTTTCCTAAGTTTTGAGTGATTTGTCCATCACTCAAGTGAGAAAATCCAAAAAAAACAAATATTAATTAATTTAATTAAAAATTAATTAAATAATGGAGCAAATCCAAATTCCTAAATCAGTGGATTTTGTTTTGATTTGACTGAAGTCAGTCTCATTGGCTTTAGATTGACTGAGAGTTCCCATTCCTTGACTGAAGGCATGATTAGGGCTGGAGAGGAGCTTAACTGGCTCATGCAGATCTAGGGTTGCGCCCTCTTTTCTCTCTCCTCCACACGTGTGGATCAAGCTGGGAGTTGTTTGTTGGTTGGTTCAATTCACTGAGTGAGGCATCACTCCGATTTGCAGTTCTAGTCTAGTTAGACTCAGTTCATCCAGTTAGACTTAGTTCATCATCAGATCAGACTCAGTTCATCATCAGATCAGGCTCGGCTTGACTCTCTGTCAGCTTCAGTCTCTCTTTTAGTCAGACGTGCGCCCCTCTTAACCAATCTGGCTATAAATAAAGCAACTTTTTCCTCTTCCAAGCTAGTTAGAGCTGGGAAGAAAGGCTTGCTATTGTGTAATATTGTATTGATCATGCTTTTTGTTGAAATAAAGAAAAGCTTTGGAGGCAAGATAGTGTCATGTTATTATGTGTAGATGAGCATTGCCATGTTTCACTGAGGTAACCTGTATCTGTGTTCATAACTTGCTTATTTTGATATTGTGGATCCAGTGCTACAAGATTGATAATAAGTTTATTATGATCTTGATAGGAAAGGAATTTGTTAATAAGTTTATTGGCTATCTCTTTTTCTTTTATGCGTGTCTAGAGATCTAGATATAACATGCTTTATAAGATTATATGCATGCTATTCTAATATCTTTGTTTATGTATTAACCGGATCTCACAAGCATCTTGGAAAGCCTTTGGATTAATTACAGGGTCCTAGCTTGGAGAGGGTGCTGATCTAGTTTGCTTCTTCACTTTCTCCAAACTTTCTCAAAGGCATAGTCCCTCGACATTCCACCGGAAAGCTCCACGGTTGATCATTCGGGCACCAAGCCACCTCTTCACTCTTTCTCCTTTTTTATCAACACTTTCTTGGTTACTTGGCTTTTATATTTTAGATATGCTGTTTCAAAGCTGATATCTTTCTAGATCTGAACATATAGGAGCTGCATGCATAGATTTAGTTTCATTTAAGAAAAAGATTCAAGTCCTTTCTCTTTAAAAACTAGATCTAGCAGTAAAAGTCTTTCATTTTTTATAAGCATTTTTAAGCCAAATCAAAAGCTTGTTTAAAGTGAATAGTCTTTCTTTATTAAAAGTTAAATCAACATCTAAAGTGCACATTGCATTGGCTGCCCCAAAGTTAGCCAAGATCCTCAAGAGGACTTGTCCTCTTCAGTTATTTTTGTCTTTTCTTAAAAAGTACTTTAACTTAGTCTTTTTCGGTAGTTTTTTGGGGGTTGTCCAAAGACACTTTTAAAGTGTTTTTGGACACTTTACACTAATTAAAGCTTGCTGGTTTTTAGCAGGTCCATCCGAAAAGAGGAGGAGGTGCTGTGCGAAAAGCGATTTTTGGAGCATTCGAAACCCCCCCCAGGGGTCTCCCCATCTTCCGTAATCATTATTGTTGTACTTTGTAAGCCCTTGGGTTCGTTCGGTATAAGAACCAAGCGGCATTTTTTCAATTAATTTCCTGATATTTGTAACCCTTAATAATAAAAAGAATTACTTTGAGTAGGCTCTTTCGAGCCTGCTCCCCATCCCCCTAGGGGGGATCCTACGTTTTGTGTTTTTGCACTTTTTTTGCTTTTTTCTAGTTTTGTCTTGTATTGTAGCATTGTATACTTGGAATTATAAGCATTTCAATATCTTTCACAAATTCAGAGTAATCATACTACTGACCGCACGACTTCCTGATTGACCCGAAAGGGGAAAGAGATGCGTGGTAGGATTAATTAGATAACCTGTGAGTTGTGTTTGATGTTTGTTTTATTTTTATTTGTTATCATCTAAGATTAACCCCTCCTCGCTTTCCTGATTGAGGTTCACTTGGACCGAAAGAGATTCCTGGAGGTTCTTTTTTTTAACAAAGAACACAGCTTAAAATCCTTAAAAAATTGACAAGACTCTGGTGTGTATGCTCTGCGCTTGGCTGCGGTTCGTCCGATTAGTCAAGCTGCATCAAAAGCAATGCGAGTGACTAAAATAATTAGGATTCACTTTCCCCAATTAACCACCTCAGGCGAAAATCCAACGCCTCGTTTAAACCATAAACGGTGGCAAAATACCCAAAGGAAGTGGGAACTACTGGACAGTGACCTCGAGGTGCCGATCTCTGTTACACCCTAGCGGGTGTATTATGAACACAGTCTCAAAGACTCCATTCAGCCCACACATTCCTTGCGGGTAGCCGTAGCGGTTGTTATTTTTGGACATACTCCAAGTACCCCCTGGGTATATCTGGAGTCCCCCTGCCTAATTTAATCAACTCATCATACATTAACTTAAAATTTGACCAAGAGCACTTGCAACACCCATTTGTATTTCAACAGCAATCTCATTTGTGGACTCCATTATTGGCACTGATCTATTTGATATTATCATATGTTTCTGCATTACTGCTTATCAAGTTTTGATTTCTATGCTGTTGTGGTATAACAAATATTGCAAATATCTTGTGTCGATTTCATTTGTCAAAACTCCTAAAAAACTTACTCATCATCATCTAAGTAACTGACCTTAGTAACTCGTAGGGTCTACCCCCCTTGGCTTCGTTAGGAGTTTGCCTAAACGGAGGAGTCAAGAACAAGGTGACAGCCTTGACTCGAGACTTGCCCCAAAGGACACACCGAGTGGCTTGAAGATTTCTGCCACGTTCACCCCCAGGTGTGTGAAAGGTGGCAAGAATACCCATGTAAAAACAAAAAACTAAATATCATAAGTATCATTATGCAATGTATATCTAAATTCAAATTTCAAATTTGTAAAAGATAATGCAACAAATGCTGAAGTCTGAAATAGTCAAATAGATATCGGACAATGAACACAAAGAAGTTAGAACTTAGAATAGTCACGACTGCTCCAAGTTTAGTTGCAATATGATTATGAAATGAAATCATGAGAGGATAGCATTTAGGAAGGTCTTAGACTCTTAGGTTAGTCTAGTATTTAATTTAATTTTCGTTTAATTATGTTTTTAATTTTTTAACACTTTTTTAATATTTTAATTTGCAGTTATTTTTATTTTGAAAAATAAAAATTTGGGGGGGTAGGGGGACGCCTAGAAGCCCCCCCTAGGGGTAAACACGTTCCGCACTTGGGGAAATTTGTTTCCCCGAGTTTCCCCCAAAAGGGGGACGTGGGGAAACGTTTCCCCAGGAGTTTCCTCGTCCCAAAAGCGTGGGGGGGCGAGGGGGCGCGTTCCCCACCCTAGGGGACGCGTCCCCGTGGAACACGATAAACATCACATCAAAGAGACACAAGAATATTTGTAATTTGATCTTTATTTATTCTACATGGAAGACTACAATCTTCTCAATTACAATCAACACCAACTGATAAAAAGAGCACCAACTCTGTAACAGGACCCAGCCTGGTTTTCTTAGCTCCAACTAAGAAAGGTTTGAGGAGTCCAATCCTCAAGTGAAAGATTCCACTTGCAAGCTTAATGCCAATCTCTGATTGTCATCAATCTGCTGCTCAACCATCTCTGCTCATCAATCTCTTCTGGTCAACCTGCTCACCGCTCTTTGCAATCTACTCATCAATCATTGCTGGTCAACCTGCTCACCACTCTTTGCAATCTACTCATCAATCACTGCTGGTCAATCTTATCAATCTGCTGCTCATCCTCTTCTCTACTCATCATTCTTCACTGCTGCAACTCTGGATGGTCTGCTCACCAACACTGCTGGTCACTGTCAAGTCATTAAACAACTGTTCTTACTGATCATCAGCTCTATTGCTCAAGGATCATGTCAATCACAAAGGCCTGTCCATCATCTAGTTTGCTCAAGCATAATCTTCATCAACAACTCATTATCATTAATCATCCACATATACATGTGTAGGGTTTGTATCATCAAACTTCAACTATGCAAACTATAGCAGACTGTCATCATCACTTCATAGCATGCACTATCAACATCATCCAGTACATCATCATAAGGTTTATATCATCATGGTGCACCAGGTGTTATCAGAGTATCATTAACATCATATGAGTGGGCATCATCACCATCAAAACATTATCAAAATGTACCAGGCATTATCAATAAGGCATCATCAAATAGAGTGTCATACATATCACTGTATGTACTAATCATCAAGGCTTATGCATACCTGTTTGAGTCGCTGTACATTCCTGAATCATCATGGCTTATATCATGGATGGTTCATTACATCATTTCATTACTGTATACTTCACTATGTACTCTACACTGTAAACAATGCATTGCATTCTTCACCATTCATCACTGGTTATTTGCATCTCACTGTTTAAACTTTCTAGGGTATACATAATTTCTGAGCATACATACTAGGGCATCAACTATTATCATCATCACATTATGGAGCAGTATCCATCATATCAGTCTTACATGTCAAAGCTTGTATCTGTCTACTGCTGTACATGTGGACAGTTTGTATGTGCTGGTAAAAACTTCAAACCAAAAACCATCTTTGTGGGTCTGCAATTAGATTCGGGACTGTTTATTTAGCATACACTTCAACAAGTATACTCTTTTACCATTGTATTGGACTGCCACTAAAACAGGAAGACTTCTCTGCTGCAAAAATTAGGGCCTTCTCCTAACTGCATCCACCGAACCTTAGGGCTTCTCTGCTGCTCCAAACTATCACGACTTTTCCTCAGTCAAGCGAGCTATCTTCACTACTTTGTTGGATGATTTTTTTAACCCATGCAAGTCCAGCATTGGACTGCCTTCAAAAGGAACAAAAACAAACGGATCCTCCTTTGTTGCTGTTGATGACTATAGAGGGTTTCCAAGATACATGCTAGTGCAACCCTTCAAGAATATGGGACTGTCTTGCTGCAAAAGAATTCGCTTCTGCTGCTAGGTAAGTGTTAGTCAAACCAGCGTAGGTCTCAACCTCAGTCTAAGTGAAGTTGCTACAACCATCGAAAACCCTTGCTGCTGCTACCACCGAGAATTTGACTGCTCCTACACTGGTCCTTCACCCGAATTTTTGCCTCAGAGAGTTCAACGAGCTTTTCTTTTTCTGCCATTCATTGTCTTTGTTTGGATGTTGACATGTGTTTATATACACATTGAACATGTGTCCACTTCCTCAAATAGAGGCAGACTTCAATAAGGTAAGATGTATTTTAATTTCTTTATTTTGACTTTTGAATTTTAATTTTAAATTTAAATTTGTCATTTGAATTTTTATTTTTGACTTAACCTTACCAAAGAATTGTATGTATTTTTTGCTACATAATAGGGTGTCCACTATATTACCAAGGGTGCCATCATTACTTCTTAGGGTTTACAAGTCATTAGGTCTCATACAACACCTTCACCCCATCTTCAAGGGTATCAAGTGTAAGAGTGGGCTCCACATCATCTTCTTCCCTCTTTCAAGTGCAAATGAGTGTGTCCAAGGACCATTTTCAAGACCTTATGACCACATCATACCATTTGACCATGTCAAGTACAAGTAAAGGGCATCAAGGCCTTCATCAGGGGTTCCAAGTCCTCATGGTCTTCTTCACCATACCCAGGACATGCTCATGGGTTCCATAGCCTTTCAACGACCATTCAAGGTCTTTATCATCATGCAAGAGGCCCATGACCCCAACAAGGGTTGTAAGATCATCAAACCACTAAGTGTGGGTTCAAGGACTTCTTCATCAAGCAAGGGGCTTCATAGGCTTCTTTAAACATCTAAACCACAGCAGGAGACCTCTAGGGTTAGGATATCACCCGTGGGCGTGATACGTATTCTTCTGGGGTACCATGACACCATTAGAGCATGAATGACCACAAAATGGGTCATTAATGCTTCTCCAACCCATCTAGGGGTTCTCCATTGTCCATCAAGGCTTTAGGACCATCTCTAGGGTCTTCAACACCATCAACAGGGTCTTCAACATCTTCAACAAGGTGGTGGCTTCAAGATCCATCCTTGTGGGTACAGTGACCTTGTCAACTGGGTATAAGGTGCTTCAAGGCACAAACCCACTCTGTAAGGGGTTCAAGGCACTGTAAGTGGGACTTGGTGGCATCGATGACAACTTGTGGTGCCACTGCAAGTCCATGTTGGTATCAATGACAATTTCATCAACATGTCTTGTAGTTGTTTGGATTTGTGCTGGGGTCCAATTTGTGGTTCGAGAGAATATTGTGATGTGACCAAGGTTGCGGGAAACTTGTACGAACAATACGATTAAATAGATCTGTCAAGTGACTATCTGGAGTGTGAAGACCATGCTTGAAGAATTCCGATTGAAACCCTTCCTCATCACAAGCTTTGCTGGTATTCATTACCCACATTACTTTCAGGATGTCCTAATATGTGAATAGGTAACAAGAGAATGGTGGAGAGGTAACTTGAAGAGTGGAGGTATGGGAAAACATGGAATTGGGGTCTAGATTAGGTGGAAGGGGGTAATAGTGAGGGAAAATGGTGCACCAAAAACTTTCACGTGATTGAACAAGGGAAGTGCGTAAGTCCATCTCTATTGTGAAATGAAGAGGCATTTCTTATGGTAGAGGAGGTGACGATAGGAGGTTTTTAGGCCGAGGAAGGTATGTTGATCATGGAAGAATGCTTGGAATAGTTGGTTATGGATATCTTTGCATTTTGAGTCATACTATCGGTTCATGGGACAAGACCCACTTTTGCGGAAATGGGAAATGAATCGAGTGACGTGGGGGTAGGATATGAGGGTAGCTTCCTAAATGGTTGACGAGAGATAGGTGTATTTGGTGGGTGGGAAGTCTATAGATGTGAACTGAGAAAGCATTTGGCGGAGGTGAGCTGAGAATGGGTTACGATCCCCCTCGTCGAAGAGGATAGTGGTCTAGGGTGGGCTTGGGGGAGGTAGAATGGGGGGTGTTAGTTTTTACACTTGAATAATAGTTATATTATATCTTTAAACATATCTACTATATCACAATAATAAGCAATAGGATCACTGAAAGAAAGACAAGTACAATATAAAAGAGACACAAGTTTCTCCTCTGGGAAACCCTCAAAGGGAAGAAAACCCAACAACTTCTTCAGTATAGATTTGTCAATAAGTACAATGCCAATCTAGTACAATCTCGAATATAGATAAGATAAGAAACCCCAAGAATAAGATGTTTTCAATGCAGGTACTCTTCTCCCAAGCAAACTTATTATTCTCTCTGTCTCTTTAGCGAACTCGCTTGAGTGAGTGATGTGTGTGTCCAAATGAGAGGTGTGCCCTCTCTATTTATACTTGTCACTTGAGTGACATTTCCTTATGGGGTCGACTTCTCAACTTCAGTGGGCCAACTTCTCTAAGGGGACATTAAATAAACATTATTTAATGTTGCTTCTGGATTCTTCTGAGCCGAATTTGCAAGAGGGGTTTACATTGATTCTTTCAAGGTTCTTAACATCATCAATTACAATAATAATATCGCTTGAAGGAAGTACAATAATAATACATCGGGAATACAAGAGGAATTGTTGGGCACTCTATATGCAAGTTAATTAAAGCCAACATACAGAATGTTCAATATAAATTATCAACACAGGAAAGTCTTTTTGTTGCAAAGATAGTTTTACACTGTTTGTGCTTAATGTAATGTCCTAAGTCTGGTGTGCAGACCTGAACACTTTAATTCTGTAATTTACTTAAGCAATTCTGAAATTTTAATTGGTTCACACAGAGCATTCTCGGATTGGGCAAAACAAGGGTTTCTTCTGGGAAATTTTGCAAAGGACAAGAGTGATCAGTGGGCAGAAAATAGAGAGATGTCAGACATGGAATTTCCTCTCCCCTAACACATTTAGATTTGGTGCCATTTAGGGTTCAGAGTCCGCACTGCGAAAACCTACTACCACGCTTCTGAGCAGCCAAACCGTGAAACTAAGGAGAGTAGTTCGGTTTGTTTCAACTAGGGGATTCTGGAAACTTGCAGAGGTTTGTTCCAGAATTAATATATCATAAATAAAGGTTCATTAAGTTTAATAACAGATCAGAGGCAAAGGAAAATATTCTACAAGTTGTAAAGGTGAGACTAGCTCGCCGGGCATCTCATTAGCTCCATATTCAAGCCTTTACAAATAGGGTAAGGGAGGTTCAGATTCTTTTTTTTGGACTTGGGGGACTTATATATGTCTGTTAATGACTCATTAGAAAAATAATGGGGTTATTTGGAGTCATACAAGTCGAAATGAAGTTACAGTAAAACTAGTTACTTTCTAATGCAAATCTAGACTAGGTTGACTTAAAATTAGTAAATCTCAGCCATTTCGAACCAGATTGGAATAAAAATTGCAGAGAATGTTTATAATATCATATTACAGTCAATAAACTCGAAATTACTCTCATCAATTTACTATAACAATCTCTTCAACATTGTGCATCATTACAATGTATTTTATTGACATAATACAAGGGAGGGCATGGAGGTTTGAACCCTTAGATATTGAAAACTCTTGGACATGTTAATGAAATATGATGTACAGTAATGGATGGTTGTTCACTGCTAACAAATCCTGAATCAACTCAGAGAGGCTGCTCCATAGCTCCAATGTAACCTGCAATGAGAAGAGGGGAAGAGGAGAGAGGGAATGAGAACCTTAGGGCGCATCTCCCAAGAGCCTGAGGCACAACACTCAGAAAGGAAGCCTTAGCTTCATAAACATCAACATAATAAACATCCAAAATGAGAAATGGAGCTCCAATTCTCTTTAAATAAACTTGGGTGACTTGTTGAGCAAGTCAATAATTTGTTAAGCAAGTTACCACTTGCTAAACCCTAACCCTGGCCACAAATTCGACCTCCTTGAGTAAATTAGCATGTGTAAGACAATAAAGATGTTTCCCTTTCATCCACCTTTATCCAATTTTGAAACTTTGCTTTCCTTGACCCATAGTTGCTATTTTTCCTTATTACAACTTTTCTTGGCTTTCCTATTTTTATGACGGAACTCCAAAAAGGAGACTGCACCTTCCTTTGTCAATTGTTGCCTCTTTTGTATTTGATTGCTTTTGTCATATATTTTGGCACTTTCCCTTTTTCTGTCTAGTTGATTTTGTCATACAGTTTCTAATTTTCCCTTGGCAAGTTGGCTTGCCCAAGTGGCCCTTCTGTTAATGGAAACTTATTTTCCACCTAATTAATTGCATAATAATATTTAATGACAATTAATATACCAAGTACATGCCTCATAAGTGACATTTAAATAAAATATCCTAGGTTAATTTATTTAATGCATATTTTGACCCCCTTGGTGCTACGCAAGGTCAACACTTCTAGCGATCAAAATGTGGGGATATGACAGTCCTCCCCTCCCAAGTCTGCTTGTCCTCAAGCAGAAGCACCACAGAGTGCTGCAAATTTGTCCACCATGTTTCTGCTGCACCACTCTGATCATAGTCATTTCCCTTATACCACTTCCTTTAGAAAAATTTCTAACCCAGTTAAGGTAGCTTAGTAGAATTCCCGGATCCCACTGCCTCCTCTGTAAGGACCCAAATTTTGCTTCCATCTTTTGAACTATGTCATTCGTGAGAATGCCGGGATCCCACGGTTTTATCTGCCTCCTTCCACCCATCAGTATAAACAACAAAATTTTATCATTGTAGAGGATGAAAATGAGGTTATGAAAATCATACCACCATACTGGAAGCTCATCTCTCCCCATGCCAAACTGAATTTTTTTTAAACTCTCCCACCAGACATGGAATTCCTTAATGCAGGACCAAATCATCTTGAGCCTCTCTAAAGTATGAAAATCCATGTGCAAGCTAGCACTGTAACTCACGTCACTGTTGTTATGAATACACAGGAGGTTATCCCATTCCCCTCCATGTATACTGAAAGCATCATATAGAAGCCATACATTCTCATGCCATTGCTCATATAATTTCTTTGATGTGTCCAATGTATCTCCATTGATGCAAGCAATATTTTTACCCTCCAGTGCACACATCTCAATCATGTGTCTAGCCACCCAATCAATGGACGGACAAAATTTCATGCTAAATGATTCAGGTGGGAATAATTCAGCTACTACTAATGCACTTGTCAAACCACATGGTTCGACCATCAATACCTCAACTGGAAGAGTGAAAGTATCATGCTCCTCTTGTGGCATCAACAGAAAAAATCCTTTCAGCCAATTTTCATCCCCACATGATGTGGCTGAAATAGAAGTGTGGGGTGAAGAATTGTGAGCCAAATCCCTACAATGCTCATCAATCAAGATAATGGATCCACAAATTCCTCCATTAGTTTTTTGAGTGGCAGTGTGATCATGTGCCTCCTCCAAAATTGTACAACATTTTCTTAGAGGCAACTCATAATCTCTTAGGAACCATGCAAGTGCTTGATCTTCATATTGCTTGACCTCAAACTCCTCAAGCACATGCAAATCGGAATGCACCTCATGTGCATGTGTATGGGAGGTATATAATAGCTGCAAAATAAGTCTTTGTTTCTGTTCACATGTCAAGACAATGTCAGTCACAACAAAAAAATTATTGCAGAAATAAATTTTTTTCCCTCCCAAGGTCTTCATTCCAAATATGTCTCTATGGAACTCAACAAGTGCTCCCCTCTTCATCCAATGGCTCAACTCTCTGCCATTGATCCAAGGGTGCAAAAATCCATCAATTGACCCACACATTGAAAGTATGTGTGGGTAGAAGGCTGCCGATTCTTCCTGTTTCTGAGGATATTGCAAAAATACATCTTCCGTCGATTCTTCCTGTTTCTGAGGATATTGGTTCTTGTGTAGCAACATCATGAATGACTTCATCTTTCCTGGCTCCCTCGAAATTGGTTTACGATACAGTCGCAGCCTGTGACTGTTAGCGAATAATGGTGCACGATTCTCATCGATGGTGACCAGGCAGACTGTTCCGTTGTTGAATACTTTGTCTATCAAATATGGACCTAACCATCTTGTGCGTAGCTTACCTTTAAAGTCCCTTGTGAATCTCGAATCATATAATAGTGCCCAGTCTCCCTCACAGGAGACTCGCTTCTTGATGAACCTGTCATGCCAATTGGATCTCTGTTGCTGAATTAATGTTGTCTGATCCACAACAGCTATGCGTTTTTCCTCAAGTTCATTCAATTGATTCAGTCAATTTCTCTAGACTTTAGTTACATCTAGGTTCATTGCCATGGATGTCTTCAAGGTTTTGATTTCGACTTCAATGGGAAAGACAACGCTTTTGCCATACACCAAGTCATAAGGGGAGAAACCTGTAGTATTGCGCCACGTAGTACGATATGCCCACAGTGCTTCCGAAAGTCTGTTAGCCCAGTCTCTGTGATGGCTCCTGACTGTTTTAGTGAGGATAGCTTCAATAACTTTATTGGTACTTTCCACCTGGCCATTGGCCTGGGGATGGTAAGGTGAAGTTATTCTATGCTGAATATGGTACTTCTGTAGCAAAGCTTCGAATTTGTGTGACACAAATTGTGGTCCTCCATTTGTGATTACTTCCTTGGGTATTCCAAAACGAGTAAAGATTTCTCCATACAGGAAATCTATTACAGCCTGGTCATTGGCCTTCACCAAAGCCACAGCTTCTACCCATTTTGTCATTAGTCAGTGCAAACTAGAATGTAAGCTTTCTGTTTTGAATGAGGATGGATAGGCCCAACAAAATCTAAGGCCCATCTGTCAAAAGGTTCCACCACCAACTGTGGTAGAAGAGACATTTCATCCAATCTATTAGGTTGGCCCATTCTTTGATAGTTGTCACATGACTGGACATATTTCTTGGCATGCCTGAAAACTGCCTTACACATCTCCATATCTCAAGACCAGGACCTGTGTAGAAAAGATGCCCATCTATCTAGCAATACTTGGCACTTTGTTGAATAATCTTCCTTTTCTCTCTTTTTGACAAGTGTGCCAGAAGCTTACCTATAGCCAAGTAGTTAGCAACATTTGCATACCAAGGGGAATGAGCTGAAACTGCAAACAAGTGTTCATCTGGGAAAGAATCCTCAACTGGTAGGCTGTTATCACTGTTAGTAAAACGAGATAAATAATCAGCAACAACATTTTCTTTCCTAGGCCTGTCAATAATGGTAATATCGAACTCCTGTAATAGTAACAACCATCTAGTTATCCTAGCATTAGTAACTGATTTCTTCATTAGGTACTTAATGGCTGAGTGGTCAGTGTGTACAAAGGTGGAATACCCAATGATGTAGTGTCTAAATTTGTTAATGGAGTAAACAATGACTAAAAATTCCTTCACTGTAACAGTATAGTTAAGTTCAGCAGGGGCCAAGTTTTTATTGATGTAATAAATTGCATATGGTGCTTGACCATCCTGCTGGCTTAATACTGCTCCAATGGCTGTGTCAGAGACATCTGAAGAAATGTGGAAAGGAAGAGCCCAATTGGGCCCCCTTAAGATAGGAGCTGTAGACAGCCTATTCTTGAGCTTAGTGAATGCTGTCTGGCATGCATCATTCCAAGCAAACTGTACATCTTTCATCAATATGGTAAATAAAGGAGAAGCTAGTTTGGAAAAATTTTCTATAGATCTTCTGTAATATCCAACATGCCTTAAAAAGCTACATACCTCTTTCTGTGTTCTAGGAGTGGGTATGTTTTCAATCACCCTAATTTTGGATGGATCTACCTGGATACCATTAGCAGAGATAAAGTGCCCCAGCACTACACCCTCGCTCATCATCATATGGCACTTTTCGGTGCTCAAAGATAGATGGGTTTGCTCACAGCATGTTAAAACCTTTTCCAAGGTTTTAAATGCCTCTTCAAAGTCATTGCCATAAGGGGTAAAATCGTCCATACTATCATTAACCATTTTCGAAAAGATGCCAATCACAGCTCTCGGAAATGTGGCTGGTGCATTGCATAAGCCGAAGGGGAGCACCATGTATGCAAAAGTAACCCAGGGACAGGTGAAGGTGGTTTTATCTTGGTCTTCAGGAGCAATTTGGATTTGATTGTACCCGCTAAGCCCATCCAGAAAGGAGAAGAACTTCTTCCCAGATAAGGTGTCAAGTACCTGGTCGATGAAAGGCAGGGGTAAATGGTCTTTCTGTGTTGCCTTGTTTAGCTCTCTGTAATCCACACAGACTCTCCATTGACCATTCTTCTTGGGTACTATCACGAGTGGAGACACCCACTCGTTGTCTGAGATGGGGTATATAAACCCAGCTTCCAAGAGTTTTTGGATTTCTTCCTTCACTATGTCCCTAAGATTGGGGTTCATCCTTTGTTGTGGCTGGCAGACAGACCGAGAGTCACTTTTGATATAAATGTGGTGGGTGCACAGATTAGAAGGGATACCCTTCATGTCTGTGTACTCCCAGGCGAATGCCCCCTTATGTTTTTTTAAGAGAGTGATTAGGCGTTCCTGTTCATCCAGAGTAAGATTGGGATTGATATTTAGGGTTTTTCCTGGCTCTATCTCGACTGAAACACTTTTCGAACTTTTCAACACTGGAACTATGTGAGTATCACTGACTAATGTCTCCTCTGTGAGATTTTCTTGTTCTTCTTCACCTAGAGTACTATTCATGATCTGATAAATTTGTTTATTGACAGAAGTGGGTTCACTGATGAAATTATTGATGGCATCGTCCTTTGTTTCATCCTTGAAAGTCAAGGCCTTCCCTGTCGTTAACAATGGCTGAACACCCTCCTCTTCCTCTAGCTCCATCCATAATGGAGTTTCAGCTTCTAGACTCGGTCGAGCTGGAGGATAGAGGGTAAGGTTCTTTATCTCTGTCCCATCTGATATGGTCATAGACCTAGATCGACAGTTGATGCAAGCATCAGCTGTAGCTAACCAGGGCCTTCCCAGGATCAGCGGGTGTCCTCCTAGCTACGGCTTGGGTTGTAGAACCAAGAGGTCAGCCGGATATTCCCACGAATCAACTGAGACAACGAGGTCATCCAAGATTCCCTCGGGTTTGATGGTGGACCTATCTGTAAGTTCTAGAACGGTAGGAGTTGGCCTGAGATTAGTGAGCCCAAGTTTTGTTATAGTTTCTATGGTCATGACATTAATAGCTGCGCCTAAATCTACCAGTACGTTTGGTATCTGTGTGCTCCCAATCTGCACAGTGACAGTGGGATTCCCAGGATCGTCGTATTTGGCCAGGAGGGTTTTTCCCATTATTAATTCAGATAATTTCCCTATAACATGGACAATGGGAGGATCCCTGGATTTTCTTCCTGGTTTTCTTGTACACAGATCTCGAACAGTTCTGGCATAGATAGGCACATCATGAAGGGCCTGCAGCAGTGGAATTTTGACATAGATGTTTTTCAACTCTCCTAAGAGGTTAAATTGAGGTTGTTCCACTGCCTTCTGTAGTGTTAGTCTTTCAGGATATGGTGGTTCCCTAATCAGTTGTGTAGGCTGTGTCAATAGATGTTTCTTCTTGTGTTTTAGCCGGTATCTCGGTAGGATTTTCAGCGTCCTCAATAATGGGGATCGCTGCATTGGATAAGTACTGTTGGTTCATCCTTTCCTCAGACGCAGAGGATGGAACATCCTTAATGACCAAAGGCTCCACTACCCTCCCTGATCGTAAGCAGATGTTGTTACAGGGAATTGGAGAAATGAAGTAAGTGGGCATGTTGGCAGTCTCTTGATTGACTGCTTTATTGTTTGGGTTGGGGTTAGGTTGAGCAGGCAGTTGTGGTCGTATAAGCATATTGGGTGCAACATTGTTCTGGAGTTGCAGCTGCGACTGCTGATACTGCTGATAAGGCTGAGGGTATTCTTGAGGAGGGTATGGTTGATGAGGAAACTGTTGAGGAGGTTGGTTATGGGGAAACTGGTTTCCTGGATGGAAGTTCCTCCATCCAGGAGACCAAGAATTCTGTTGGTTTGGTGACTGTGTCCAAGAGTTCCAGGAGTTAAAATTTTGCATCGGAGGTTGAGAAGGATACCATTGATGGTTGGAATAAGATGAAGGGAATTGCGTATTCATGTGATGCATATTATTCCAAGTATTCATGTTATTCGAAAATGGAAACGAGTCTAGAGTCATACCTTGATTTCGAGGCTGCCAAGGCTTTTTCTGGGCAATGAAGTAGGCTGGTTCCATATCTGGAGTTGATGCCTGCAGAACTGCCTTCACTTGAGGTAGTGAAGGGCATTCCTTTGTATCATGGTTCAACTCACAGAGCTGACACACTTCTACCTTGTCGAGTGGGCACTCCTTCAGGGGATGTTTTTTCCTACATTTAGGGCAGAATACACCGAGTGTTAGATCCTCTACTGCTTGTTTCTGCTTTGCCCTCAGGACATCTATTTCTGAGGAGATAGAGCTCATCATTTCAGTCTTGAAATTCTCGAGAAGGTTGCCTATTTCTGCCCGGGTGGCTCCTCCATTATATGACTTATGTGTTCTGTAGAAGACATCTCGTTCTAGTTTATTGCGTTTGTCCTGTTTGTTGTTCCTAGACGATCCTTTGGAATACCCCTTGCATAATTCAACAATCTTTTCAAATGATTTCTTTGAGATATCCCCCTTTTCTAATAGGTTCAACATGTCTAGGCAGTCTTCCCTAATTTGACGAAGTAGGATTATCTTGAGCACATCTAACCCCATATTAGTTTGTCCAGCTCTCTACATGTTGTACAAAAGCCTCTCGACAAAATATTCCAAGCTTTCGTCGTCCCTTTGTACCATCTTAAATAGTTCTCCTCTTTTATCCTTGGTGTTGCAATACTCCTGATGTTTTTCTAGGAACACCTGTTTCATTCGGTCCCAGGTGGTGTTAGTTCCACCACCCAATCTCATGAACCAACGTAATGCATTATCCTTCAAAGTAGCAGGGAAAAGTTTCAACTTCTGCTCACTGGAAGTGTAATCATAGCTGTGATAGAGTATATCAAACTTGAAAAGGAATTCATCAGGATCCTCTGCGGCTTTTCCATGAAAACGAGGTAAAACTGATGGCGATATGTTTTTCATGGGGGCTGTTCCCTCTGGCTGTTGAATGGGGAACTGGAGTGTGGCAACAATCCCCTCAGGCGGGGAATCACCCTCATTATGATGATTTTCTCCCATCATCTCTTCGTGCTCTTCTGGATCGCGTCTGTTATTCATGTCTTCTTCTGCTTTCTCCTCTCCGTGCTTCCACTGATCGTTTAATTTTTGATGGAATTGTGTCCACTCATCTTTTGTCACCACCTTCCCGTTAATGTGATATACTAAGTCTCGGTCAGCCGATCCCGCAGTACTAACTCTGTCTTCCTCCGCAGGGACACCTGAGGGTGTTGCAGCTTCTCCTGTGTTCTCCACTGTGGAAACTGATGCTTCCACCCTGGGAATAATTGGGCTTCTTCTGACGGAGGACCCCTAATGGTGAGCTTCGGTAGAGGAATTGGTTATGGAAACCAGATCGTCAATGAATGTCCTTCTTCCCAAGGCTGGATTTCGTCCACGACCTCGACCACCTACAATGTTAGTATTCGAAGGAGTATTGGGGGTTGTAGGAATGTCACGTTGTACCCTTCTCGTATTCATGCAACCCAAAACATGCAGACTTAAAAAACTGAAGAAAAATGAATGGATGCAACTACTGGATGCAACTACTATGGTGTTTAATAATTACCTTCCTCGTCAACGGCGCTAAAATTTTGGGCACTCTATATGTAAGTTAATTAAAGCCAACATACAGAATGTTCAATATAAATTATCAACCCAGGAAAGTCTTTTTGTTGCAAAGATAATTTTACATTGTCTATGCTTAAACACTAAGTCGCTGATACTGTTGAATAAACTATCCTACCGTCCTGTTCACCCCAACTCTTCCCATGATTAACTTAATCTAATCTACCTTCTTAAGAATGCAGAATCACAAATACCTTCTTACAACCTTGATCTAGAAATAAAAGATTTAGAAAATAAACATCTAGATTTACTTTTGCAGAGAGTGAAATCCTAAATTACCAGGCCATCTAAAGATCCATTATAACTATCTCAATCCAACTTTATTTAGAAATCAGTAATGTAGAAATAGAACTCAACAATTGTAACTGTGAGTGGACTGAATTAGCAAAACTCAAGAAAGACAGCAATTGAAAGAAATTGGGGATGAGCTCAACTATTACAACTACCACACAAGTGCATAAGGAAAATTAGTCTACACAGTTGACTGTCACACCACTTTGCTGCAACTTACAGGAAATGCAATTACTGATCAATTGAGGAAACACACAATGAATCATTACTGTTGCAGCTGTTATAAAAGAATACATCTACTGTAACATCCACACCACACAATAGAGAAGATAAATACCTTATTAACTCGACAATCTCTGTAGGAAGGCAGGCCTAGCCTTCGAACAGAGACGCCGGAAACTACCACTAGTTAAAACACATAAATCAGAAGAATCCTGCTCCTTGTATTAGATGATGGAATGAAAGTACAGTCTCTGTCACAACTTATACAATATGATCAATTATTTTCCAACCCTTGGCTCTGGATACTCCCTAACATTTATACATTAATCTTCATAACTTCTATCCACTAATATCAGGTAGCCATGAAGATCTACGATCTTCAGGCTGCCCTATTACAATGCGTTGTTACAGTTGTGGCGTAACATAAGCAAATAATATAGGAAGTTTGTTGCATGAGCCGATAATGAAATAACAGAACCAAATCAAGAATTACTCCGTCAGTTGCAGCTACCCTTGAATAATGGCACGCTGCTGAGCCGAGTCTGTTGCAGCTTGCGTAGGATGAGGATCTTTGACTGCGTTTCACTTGCAAAGATAGAGTCCGTGGGTACAACTAGCAATAGATGTTCGTCTCTTCTAGAATCCGCTTGACCTGATGCACCTGTATCCTTCATGCTTTGAACAATCTTCATAAAATCCCACTTATTAGCATAATTCAAGAGGTAAAGCCCTGTTTATTACAATCATAAGTATTAATAAGATAAAACAATAAGTAATCATACCTATAAGGAATCAGGGCTCCAATGAAGGAAAAACATCTTCTAGGTGCATGAAAATAGGGTAAGATAAGGCAAAATGAGTATATCAAGTGTGGTAAAAAAGGGGTCATTTCTGGGCCCAATAGGAATATTTTCCAAAGTTACACAATCTTCAACACTCCCTCTCAACAAGGAAGATATTCTTCTAACACGATCATCATCATCACTGCTGCTGCAACTTTGTACTTAGATCATTGACTTCTGACATCTCTAGAATCTATACATAATTAGAAGTTCTGTACGAGCAAGCCATCAAGTGGGATTATCCCAGGAGCACACATTACGTTGCCAAAGCAACCACCTGCGTTACCGTATTGTGTCCAGATCATCTAGTGAGTGTAGCCTAGGAGCACAAATTACATCACTGAAAGTGACTACTCGTTACCACGTCACATCATGTGGAGAAGCATAGGAGCAAAAATTACGTCACTGGGTGACTACATGTGTCTTTGCACATCACGACAACACGAAACTCGTGAGTGTATCCTAGTAGCACAAATTACGTCACCGAAGTGACTACCCGCTACCACGTCACATCATGTGGAGATCAGCATAGGAACACAAATTATGTTACTAGGTGACTACCAGCGTCTTCGCACATCACCGCAACACAAAACTTATGTGTGTAGCCTAGGAGCATAAGTTACGTCACCGAAGCGACTACCCGCTACCACGTCACATCATGTGGAGATTACCCCAAGAGCACAGATTACGTCACTAGGTGACTACTTGCGTCTTCGCACATGCGTGTATGCCCGCCATAGCACTATCGGTAAGGAGGCTCAATTACGCCACCAATGTGACAACCTATTACATCCTCGTGAGTGTTTTAGGAGCACAAATTATGTCACCAAAGTGACTACCCACTACAACATTATCTCAAGTGGAGACCCACTTAGGAGCACAAATTACGTCACTAGGTGACTACCTGCGTCTCACACGTGCTATGTCGCTCACTACTCCCTCTTTCAAGGAACATCGATTTGGACAACTCCAAACTTGTCCCTGAAGTACTCAAACTTCACTCTTGGTAGAGGTTTGGTTAACACATTGACCATTTGCTTTTCGGTCAACACATACTGGAGCTTCAATGCTCTTCTCTGTACCATATCTCTGATATAGTGGTACCCGATCTCGATGTGCTTCGACTTGCCATGAAACACTGGGTTCTTGAACAACTTCACACAACTCTAGTTGTTGCAAAAAATACAAGTCGGTTCAAACTTGAGATCAAACAATCTTGCAAGCCACACTGCCTCATAGCTAGTTGAACAAGTTGCAATGTACTCTGCTTCGGCTGTACTGAGTGCCATACTGGTCTACTTCTTGTTGAACAAGGAGATCATGCCTGATCCCAAATTGAAGCAACATCTTGAAGTGCTCTTCTTGTCTGTGACACTACCGTCCCAATCTAATCAACATAGCCCTGTAAGCTAATCTTCCAATCTGAATCATACCTGTGTCCATACTCTAGTGTACCCTTCAAGAACCTCATCACGTGCTTTGCCATAATTAGGTGAACACCTCTCGACTCAACCATGTATTGTTTGAAAGTGTTCACCGCAAAGCATATATCTGGTCTAGTGTTTGATAGGTACATTGATGAACCAATCATCTGTTTGTATACTGTGGCATCAACTGTCTCTGAAGAAATATCACACAACAACTTTGAGTTTGATGCCATTGGTGTAGCCATAGCCTTACAGTTCATCATTCCAAATCTCTTCAGGATCTCCACAACATATTTTCCTTGAGTTAGGAAAATCTCATCTGGACTCTGCCACACCACTAATCCCAAGAATCATGCCAAAATTCTTGATCTTTGAGATCAACTCTCTCAGTGAGGGAAGACATCTGATATCACTCTCAGCAGATCCTTGAGATACTGAGGCAAATGACCCTTTCCTGAATAGAGGCTAAGCGATAATATCTCTCAATTTGTCTCCTCAATCTATGCTATAGTCACTCCCTCTGAATTGGAGCTTCCATGCTCCTTTTGAAACTAAGCACCATGCTCCCTCTGCATCTAGACATCCTGTACTACAGTGACTGGTAGCCTTCTCTATTGTTGATCTTCTATGTATCCATTATGTCATCTCACATCAAATGAGTTTGTTGAGATGAGCTTCTTGTTCTCAGGGTTATTGGATACCAAGATCCACCATCTCAAACTCTGTGACAAGCTTCTTCTAGGTTTCTGCAATGAGCTTCTCGTCTCCTGTTAGAAATAGGTCATCTACATATAGTAGCAATATCATTGGTCTCCCATTCTCAACCTTGTAGTAAAGGTTGAAATCTGCTTTACTCTTGGTAAAGCCCAAGCTCGTCAGAAAACTATCAATCCTGCCGTATCACAACTTGGGTGCTTGCTTCAATCCGTGCAAGGCCTTTTTTTTTCCAACTTGCACACGTGTCTCAAATCCTAGTGGCTGCTCCACATACACTTCCTCTTCAACTACACCATTCAGGAAGGCTGTCTTCACGTCCATCTGGTGTACCTTCCACTTCATCACTGCAGTTATCGTAAGTATACCTCTAATCGAAGTTTATCTCGCTATAGGTGCAAATGTCTCCTCATAGTCAATTCCTTCTTTCTGGGAGAAGCCATGAGCCACAAATCTTGCCTTGTACCTCTGTAGTATGCTTGATTTTGTAAATCTTCTTGAATGTCAGCTGAACAATCGTCACTTCTTCGGAACAAGTCTTATCGTTCTTCTCTTGTAGGTGATTGTACATGATCTTTCCTACAAGTCAAATTCAATTGCATGATTAGAAAAATTTCATAATATTCAAAACATATTAATATTGGCAAATTCTTATGGTCACACAGTCATGTAACTATCTTAGGCAATGTTTTAGCACAACATTCATCCATATTTTGTATACACACGGTAAATTTCTAGATGCCTTCTAGTTCCATCTATACTAGAACATACTATCAAGAGCGTGCATTGCTCCCAACATGTCAGCAAAGAGGTTTCATTCTAGACCAACAACAATGGCTCATAGATTGTTGTGCAGCATTATAGGATGCTTTCCCATCACATGCATATCAAGAGTATACTGTTCATTAATCCTATGCATACACTATAACATGCATAATGCATTTCTTGATTCTAGGAACATAAATATGTACACAACTGAACAACATCATTTAAACATTTAGATATATAGGAAATGACAATTCAAATACTTATCTTTGTTTGTTTGGTTGGCTCCCTCTTGATCTCTGCTTCCTTGCAAATTCTAAGGCTTGATTAAGTTCTCAACTTCTGGAACTTGTAAAGAAGTCAACCTTTTTACCTTCAATTAATGAATTAGAGTATATCAAGCATCATGTTATCAATCACATTATCATATGCATCAGCTAAATCAACTATGAGTCATAAGCACAATCATCACATCAAGAGAGACACAAGAATATATGTAATTTTGATCTTTATTTATGGTAATGGAAGACTACAATCTTCCTAATTACAATCAATACCAACTGATGAAAAGAGCACCAACTCTTGTAACAGGACCCAACCTGGTTTTCTTAGCTCTAACTAAGAAAGGGTTGAGGAGTCCAATCCCCAAGTGCAAGATTTCACTTGCAAACAATCATATACCTCTGCTGCTCAACCAACTCATCAACACTGCTGGTCAATCTCTGCTCATCACTCTGCTGGTCAACACTGCTGGTCAATCTCTACTCATCGGTCTGCTGGTCAATCTTCTCATCACTTTGCTGGTCAATCTTCTCATCAACACTGCTGGTCATGCTTCTCTGCTCATCACTCTTTGGTCATCGACATTGCTGGTTTTCTGCTCATCAATACTGTTCATCAACACTTTAGAGTATGCATCATCATCATCATGGTATGCAACATCATCATAGGGTACAAGGCATCGCCAAAACATCATCAACATTATAAAGTAAGCATCACAATCACTCTAGAGTATACATCATCATCATCATGGTATGCAACATCATCATAGGGTATGTGTATCAACATAGAGTATCAGTATCATCATCACAGAGTGCAAGTCTTCACACATCAATATACCACTGTACATCACTTTACATACAATCGATGTTGTACTGTACATATGCCACTGTATTTAATGTATATTACTGTACATATGTCACTGTATTTAATGTACATCACTTGTACATACTCCACTATATTCTTCTTAGCCTTGGACAATGACTGTGCATATCATAGAGTGTTCATCATACCATATCATGTCATCATCATAGTGTGCATGAATCATCATCATACATTATGCATCTTCAACATTCAGTATATAATGTGCATCATGATCTTACCTTAGCCATGCATGTCTTGATTATAGACCTGAGGCAGTCATCTTCATCATCAAAATTACATCATCATCTTCACTCTACTTGGACTTGGCCACCGTTGAAACTGTAAGTGACTGCTGTAGGTGATATCAAAACTTGTGGACTGTTTATCAAACCATGTCAACCTTTGGATGCTTAAAAACCTCAGATGCCTGTCATGTCAACCTTGCTGCTGGTCACCGAATTTGTCTGCTGCCATAGTCCGTTGTAACCCTAGCTCATCACCATGACTGTGTATAACATGTCAAACTCAGATTGTAGAAGTTCGGGATTGTCATAAAACCCCAAGCAAGTCTGAAATGGACTGCTGTGAAAAAAGAAATTCTGGACTGTTAAAGTGATGGTAAAAGTGTTGTAGATGACCTTAACATCAGACTGCTTTAACCCAAAAGATATCATTGCTCTATCATTACAAACTCGGGTCTATGCATGCTGTAAACTTGGACTGTTAAGAAGGATTTGCAAAAAGAATTTAAACAAAGGACTGTTGTAGCTTCCACCCAAATTTTCCTTGGTCTCATTTGCCTCGGTCCACGAATTCTCAGTCTACTAGCGAGCCCTTATCACAGTCATCATCCACCTCAGTCTGCAAATTCAGACTGTCTCATGACTGTGGAAACCCTCCAACAGTCTGTTACCTCTCAAAAATGCATCTGCGTTTGTTTAAAGATTCTGGATACATGCGGTCGTCAGTTGATTCAGATGAAGGAGAATTTAAGAGCAGCCTTTACTACTGCTATAAAGCTACAAATCAGGGTGTGTTTTTAAGCAGAAAATAATGATTGACAGTCATCCCTCGACATAGCATATTTCAGGATACGGGTTTAAGTAGTGATGAGCAGGCAGATTGGTCCAGACAGAGTTGCAAGTCCATGTTAATGAAAAACTCGAGCTGCTTTGAGTTTATGTTACCAAAGATGTTAAAAAAAAACAGTTTTGTGATCGTAGATTCCAGATCATGCAATTGCCATCTAAGTTCCATATTGATCAATGCCAATCCGTGTTTGCAAGTTTTGATGGTTAAAGCCACCGCTGGGATGCTTGAAAGAATTGAGAGAAAAATTCTCTGTATGATCTCAACAGTAGTGACCTTGGCTTACTGTTTTGATTTATATATTGAAAGGACTTGCGAACAATAACTTTTCCGGAAGCATGAATATGTTTTCTGGCCTGCTCGCTATTTTTTGGTCTATGGATATACATCATTGCATATTCTCTCGGAATTGAGCCAAGGCCATGGATAATCATTGGAGAGATTCTTCCTGTTTCCGCAAGGAGTACTGCAGAAAGTTTCACATTTCTCATAAACTGGTTGAGTTCTTGAGCGGTCATTGGTCGAATCTCCAGCAGATAAAAAGATAGAATTTTTCACGATATGGACCTGAGTATTACAGGCTGCGAGTGAGTCATAAAGTTGTCCACCATTCGTTGTTGAAGACAGAACTGAGCCTTTATGAATCCAGGGGTTACTGAGTCCATCTTGCATTTGCCAGAGCATTCTATTTTATGAATCTTCCATGTCTTTCATTGAAGACGTATCATCAATTGATAGCCCCTCTAGACGCGATCCTGGAAGCTCATCAGAGATTCATTGATAAGAAAAATCTTAAGATTCGCAGTTTATGTGATGGAGCCGCCATTATTGGGAGCTCTGCCAAGCTATTCCACAAGGTATTTGCGCATCGTTATATACCATGAGTAAAGTTGCTGATGTGACTTATGGAGTTGTCTACCTAGAAACTCTGACTCGAGTTTTCTAAGGAGCCTGATTGCATCGACGGTCATCATTGGCAGCTGCCTAGAGTTTCATTAGCAGCCATTTGTGTAGAAATTAAAAAGCTCCAGATGAATCATTTTATGACAGCTGCGATAGAGTCACGATTTTTTAACCGTCGTCTCCTGTCATCGTTTTTTCAACTGCTATTAGAGAAGGCCGTGACTTATGGTTGAGTGAAGTTCGCGTCCACCAAAGACTGCCGACAGAGTTCGCATTGATAGCTGCGTGATTTGGATGCATGTGACTCATCACTTAATAAATCAACTTCTGTGCTAGAGGGTCGTTTTATCAAATTTGTCAGTGATCATCGCCATTTGGATGCCGTGTGAAAAATCCAGGACCCAAGGAACTAGGGTGGGTAGCTCGTTTTGCCGTCATGCGTTCATCAGCAGCCGATTTCCTTTGATTTCGTGGCAGCTGGCGTGAGCACCATTTTCTGGATCGGCTTTTGGAGCAGGCTGTTGATTGGTCATAGCATCGTGTTCATAGCCATGAATTCAACAGTATTGTTTTTACTGCTTTCAAAAAATGATCATATGAATATCTTTTTCTATCTGGAGGATTCATTTAGCGACTAGTGCATTTCCACGTTTTCAGTGTTTAAAAAACTGCGTGGGATACCTCCATGGCTACGTGGAATGTCTCACGGGTAACTAGTACGGTTTTTGGTAAACGTAATTGTTGGAACATGTAGCATACCACTTTATGTTAAGGTTGCCCCCTCATGGATAGGAGTGGATAGTGGAGAAACTTTTTTTGATCGAGAAAAAAGTGGATCTCACTTTTTTCCAGTATTTTTTTTTATCATTTTTATGAGAGCCTTTTTTGGGTCTATATAAGAGGCCAACCTTCACATTGTAAGGATTGAAAAAAGTTGGGAGTTTCTTTCCCATTAAGTTGAATAGAAAAATCATGTTGGGTTTTTGGATACATATTGGGCATCTCTTTCATGGTTGCGTGTTTCATTATAAGCTGTAGAGTAAATCTAACATAGAAGGCTATATTCTAGTCCATTGGGCAAGCATTTGTAGTTGTCAAGTTGTTTGTTGACGTTATGTTTTCAAAAGATCTTAGGAGCAATAGACAGTAGTCAGTTATGTTAAAATATTGTAACTTTGGAAGATTCTATTGTACTTTGTTGTGTTCTCCTTTGGAGATGTTCCTCCTCTATTCGGAGATGTCCTTGATGTAATTGGTCATGTAAAATTCATTAGGTAAACCCTCCGTTGTAAGTCGGGGCAATAGTACCTGTTGCAGCTGCAACTGTTTCCCAAATTTTTTAAATTTTCGACCCTCCTTTTAAATTTTGTCTTGCTTGGATTTGTTTTGAATTGCTGAACTATGTTGTCTTCTGCTATAGTTTGAATCTTGAGTTTGAGTTGGGGTAAATTGTTTACCATTTTCGGAAATTTGAATGACTATCTTTTGTTTGACTTGAACTTGAAGTTTTGTTTTTTCGCTGTCGGAAGTCTTTTGAACAGTGCATCGCGTCCATAGTTCTCTATGCGGCCGCCCTTGTGAAGGCTAAACAATGAATGACCCGATGGATAGTTTTATTTTATGCCGATTCCTTGGTTTTATTGATCCACCGTTTAATTTGCGATGTTTTGTTTTAACACTATCGGAAGACAGTTGAAGTTTGTTTCGGAACTGTAGTCATCTGTGCAGCCGCCGTTTCGGAGGATCACTAATAAACGTTCCGACGGATTAAGGTTTACCCACGTCGATTTCATGTTTTATTGTTTTTCTTTTTGCTATCGGAAAGTTTTATGACTTTGATTGAAAGCTGTAGTCTGATTGCTTTCCACCATTGCGGCTTCGGAGCAGACTAACCATCCAACTTATAGAGTTGCCGTCCGCCGATGTTTTATGTTGACTACGAAACCCTTAGCCGATGCGGTTTCCGCCGTTGCAGCGTTTTAGTGAACTAATCACCCGACGTTTATGTCGTTCCGTTCGCCGATGAGGAGATTTTTCCGCCCGATGTTATAGTATTTGGTCTTTCCGACGTCGATAGACTTAGTAGTCTCGCGGAACTCGTTGTCTGTCTGAAGGCCATCGTTGCGGCTGTGAATAAGACTATCCTGTTGATGCTTTAGTGATTTTTCCCGTCGGTGAGGGTTTTCCCGCCTATTCTGTGTGTGTTTTTACCCTATTTTTTGGGTGGTGGTGGGTTCTGATTCTTTTTTGGGGTTTTTTGTGATGAGAACACTGCGCAGGGTCGCATGTTTGATGCTTAGTCTCATTAATAGTGTGGTTTACGTTTTCTTGAATGCTGTCCATATTAATGATGACTTTTTCGTTTAACTACATACAGACTTAGAAGATTTTTCAGATCTAGTTTGATGATTGCTGCTGTGAAGAAGACGTCTCTAAAAGAAAAGTCAGAACCAGAGAAGTTGCTCACAGAGGAAGATAGTGAAAGGTTGAGATCAACAGGTTATTGAACAGAATTGATAGCAGCAGAGGCCCAGGCTTGGAAATGGCTCATCAGTTACCAAGTCGGTCCCTTTTTACAAAGTGCTTGTAAATCTTAATCTAAAATGTAACCTATTGTATGAATCATGAGCACTCACAAAGGACAAAATTATGAGATTAAACGGTTGGGGGAGCCCAAAGGTCACCCGGGGGGCAACCCAAAGGTTTTGCCGTTTGTATAAATATAGGAGAATTAGAGGGAATGGGGACTTTTTCCCAGAGAAGATTTGTGAGAATCTGATGTAAGAAGAACTATTTCCTTTTGCATAAAGAAATTACAAGTTTCCTGTTGGAGAAAGCTTTGTGGAACTTCTCAAATGCTGTGCCATGGATTTGCTGAATGTGAACTATTTCGTTTTCAATTTTGTGTCCATGAACTGTGGGATTGTTCTAACTCTTTGAACCTATGTTCTTGTATGAATGCACTCTAGTTTCTTCTATGAATTTTCCACTATGAGTAATGAATGCTGTTCATAAACAATTGGCTATCTGGTTGTTCAAATATCTTTAAATGTTCATGTGTTTTGAAAGAAGTATCAGCTATCTGTAATTTTTCGTAATGCATGTACAAAATACATTACTCATTAATGAATGATAATCTTGCTCCCTAGGGATAGGTTAGGTAGTTAGTTTTTATTTCTTGCTGTGTGTGATTTAGATGCGAGAGAGTTTAAGACGAGAGGTAAGAACCTGCGCATCACATTGTGACCGCTCCTCGTATTCTCTATCAATCTGCATTCTTAGATAGGCACTTGCATCTCATACTTAAATATAAAAAACTAAAACATACACGATGGACCGGGCCACAACCGGTAAAACCTTTTATTTTTGTTACTTGACTTACGGTAGCCGGACCGCAAATTGGACGGATTCTCCATACCAAACAGTAACGGGCTAGTTGGGAACGTTTACTGGGGAGAATCCCTTGCTGTTGTTGCCTGTGATTTTTCAGGCCTGAACAGTACCCAAGTGTCATTATAATAAATTCTATTTGTAAAGCCCAGTTGGACAAGTCGGCCCTGACAGCTAGTGAAGTCGACCCCACTAAGTTAGAGGTCAAGTCAACAGAAGAATATAAATAGGAGGCGCCTCCCTTCATTTGTACTCACTCATTCAAGCTATTCTTAGCAAGAGAGAGAAGTGGTAGCGCACCTGAAAGGAGGAAGCCGTTGTCTGAAGTTTTACACTGTCTTGGTCGAATTCTATACTGAGGAAGTTTTGCGGGGATTTCTTCCTTGTGGTTTCCCCGAGGAAAATCTTTGTGTTCTCTTGTGTTGCTGCATTTGTCTTTCTTTCAGTGATCCTTTGCTTATGGTTATGATGTTATGATTCTAAATGTTTTAGATCTTGTATAAACCATTAAAAATCTAACATGCTATCAGAGCTATCCTGAAAGAAGTCTTTTTACAGCCGAAACAGTGCCACAACTACAGCTATTGAAGATTAGGGTTTCAAGCTTGAAAACCCTAAAAGACCAAAATTAGTAATTTTTGGACTTTTGCCATATCTAGAGATTGGAGAATTCTCAGGAGCTGAAACTTTTACAGGCCGAAGATAAATTCTTGATGTACCCTGTGTAAAAGTTTCAGTCTCAGATTCACTATAATTTAGGAGATATGATTCCTCCAACTCAGGGTTCCAGCCTCTCCTAGATTTCAACCTTAAACAGGTGACCTAGGGAGAATCACTATATCTCGGGCTAAGAATGTCTAAATGAGATTTCGTAAGATGTTTTAGAAAGGGCATAGACTGAAGTTTCAGTGGTAAAAATTTCAGACCCCGAAGATGAACGCGTGACACATGGCATCACGCACAAGTTTGCTATGATGAAAAGTCCTGAAATAAGTCACCTTGGGAAAATTAGCATAAGTCCCTATTGATGAAACCAATTCTGCTCTAATCTGCGGTGATGGAAAGAGGACAGGCAAGGCTACCTCAGTGCGAAGTTTCAAACACAAAGGAGCAGTACTTTTGGAGATATCGCAGAAACAAGATCAGTTATTTTTGCAGAAGAAACCCGAAAAAAAAGAACTAGGGCTTCCTGTTCTAGGCACTTCCATCCACCAACCAGTTGAAGAAAGAGGACCATCAAATTCGCCCTAGGAAGGTGCATGTCTCTATGTAAGAAGTTTCATTCCATGAACTTTAATTTTTTGACCTAACACTGCCGCCAAAGGAAAATAGGGCATAAAATATTTTGCAGTTTTGTCCACAGTTTTGGGAGAATAAGTATACTGTTCAGCTTGCCTTGAGGAGGCGCATCTTTCTATCCAATCAAATATGAAAGATACTTAAGTTGAAAAATTAGGGTTTCTCTATCAAACCGTAGGTCCACCAGAAGTAGTCTTTCCAAAGATCCTTCAAGCAAACATCAAGTTGAAGCATTCTCACTGGTAAGTTTCTTCCTCTCTATTTCCATTTGAGGTTCTCATTTTTATCATAACAACAAACAGTACCAAGCTTGAAGACAAGCTTGAAAGAGTCGAGAACTTCTAAGCATGGAACTATAGAGTGCTTACCATACTTGAAGAAGCATGCCATGAAGAATTATGTCAAAGAAGAAGCTACAGATCTAGATGAAGATGAAGTCGAAGCCACGAAGGACCTAGTCAAAACAAAGATGAGTATTTCTGCCTCCATTGGATCTCACAGGTATCATCCTTGAAGGCTCCCAAGGATATGTTCGATGCAATGAATAGTATGAACGAAGATGACCTTGGAAACTCAACTCAAAGAATGTGAAGAAAACATTCAATGATTACTTCACAAGAAGACCTCATCTCAAGGAGCAATCAGAAGCTGTTAAAGACAATGACAAAGAAGCAGAAGCATAAATTACAACTTTGAATGGTCTTCCAAATCCAGTTGAGAGAGTTGTCCTAGTAGGAAGATCACGTATGACCAAATGCACGATTGGCTGAAGAAGAGATGACAATCATTCCCTAACAACCCACGCCAAGAAGGAGAAGGAAGAACATTCCCGCCAAGAATAAAAGGACATCTCACAACTCAATAGTTCGGTTAGACACCTTGCGAAAGAATGTCCCAAGAAGGAAGAATGGCAGGATGATATGATCTAAGAAGTACTAGTTGATCATACATAATGATGTGTGGATATGAGTTCAAAACATGAAGGGAAGTTTTGTAAAGTCTTCCAAGTAAATATACAAAACTAAGTATACCGTCGATCGAACTATCAAAAGATACGAAGCAAGGTTCGTGGGTTCTATGAAAAGAGAGATTTGATTTTGGAAAGACATTGCTCTAGGTGCTAGACACACCTCTTCAGTAATGGATATTGCACTAGACAATTGGTGTAATCAAAGTAAAAGAACAGATCAAGCAAACTATATAGCTTGAGTCTCTCTACAGAGAACCACCTATGTACAGAAGGATTTGTACAAACTCAGTAGGCACCCATGGGATAGCACATACAGTCACATGAGAAACTTGAGGATCAATTAGAGTGATGGAGATCCCAACCTTTACTACAAGGTTGAAGAGAGAATCCTATAAAGGACGAGAAAACTTGCAACAAAGTTCGAGATGAAGGATCCTGATATCTAGTGACATAGATGGATACAAAGAAGACTAACAGCAGAGGAGACTACTTGTCACCCCAATGTCCTAATACAGATGCAGAGGGAGGATGGTTCTCCACCTAAGAGAGAGTGACTATGGTAGATCTCAAAGCTCAAGCATCTTGACATGATTCTTGAGATTAGAAGCATGATGAAATCCAGAAGACATTTTACTTATCCAAGTAAAATATACAGAGCAAATGGTGTGGTACCTAAAGGGTACTGTAAAGGTATGATGACTTTGATTGAGTTGGTAGTACTATGTACTCCAACATATTGCAGAAAACAAAGTGTTTCCTTAAATGCAACCAAGGATCAATATATTGTAGCTAAGAAGAAAGTAAGTAAATATTCCTCGAGTAATGAGGAATATGATCCAGAAGAATTATACCGATGAAGATGAAGATTATACTCTTATCCATTTCATCATTGGATAAGAGGAGATACATCGGTAAGACACACAGACACAGTTCTATGTGATCTATGGTGTAAGAAGACTTGCTCATTATTTCCAATCATGAGCAAGATAGGAACGGGCCCTCAGAATCAAACGATGAAGTTGAACACATTTGACAGAGACTCCAGTAATTCAAGAAGACAGAAATCAAGATGGACTCTACCAATTAAAAAAAGATAAGTATTTGAATAGTCATTTCCTATATATTCAGATGTTCAAAGATGTGTACATGATATGTTTCTAGATTTAGGAAATGTATAGTAGAATATTTGTAGTTTACTACTAATATGTAGGTGATGGGTAAGTGGCCTAGATGATTGTTGCATTAGCAGAAATAGTTGCATGATTATATACATCTTTATGCATTGGAAGTCGTCATTTTGAATATGTTATGAAATGTTTCTAATCATAACAATTGTATTTGACTTGTAGGAAGGATTGTATGCAATCACCTACAAGAGAAGAAATGATGAAGTTACGGATGTACGATAAAGTTGCGGATGTACAAGAGAAGAATGATGCAATTATAGATGCACAAAAGAAGAATGATGCAAGTTGTAAATGTACGATGCAATTGCAGATGTACAAGAAGAGAATGTGGCTGAAGGGAGCTGTAAAACTCAAGTATGTTCCCACCAAGGAACAAGTAGTAGATGTATTGACTAAGCCTCTGGCTTGTATAAAATTTGAAATACTTTCGAGACAAGCTTGGTGTAGTCCAAAAGGACCTCTCTCAAAAGAGGGAGTGACAACAGATATTCGATGTGGTGGTGAGTAGGTCAGTCTAGGGGAGGGTACGTTTGGCTAGGCTTGTTTGGCCCGAAAGGGTTAGTAAGCCAGACTAAAGACCTGTCGATCCTAGGGGGATTAGTATGTCTGGCTAGGCTTGTTTGGCCCGAAAGGGTTAGTAAGTCAGACAAGGCTTGTTTGGTCTCTAGGGAGATCCATCTATCTAACTAGGCTTGTTTGGCTCGAAAGAGTTAGTAAGTTAGACAAAATGCCCAGATGGATCTACCAGATAACTCACCGTGATGCTGCTCCAAAGAAGATGAAGGGCAAGATGTATCCTCAGTATTGCTATACTGTTGATTGTTGATGGTTGTCACAATATTGCTATACTGTTGATTGTTGATGGTTGTCACAGTATTGCTATATTGTTGATTGATGATGACTGCTAAGATGCTTGATGATTGTCACAATATTGTTATACTGTTGTTTGATGATGACTGCTGAGATTGTTGATGGTTGTTACAGTATTTCTATACTGTTGATTGTTGATGATTGTTGATTGTCAATGATTGCTGATGATGGTTTCTAAGATGGTTTAATGATGGTTGAGTCGATTGTTTCACTATTGTTATACTGATGCTTGTTGAGATGCTTGATGAAATGATTGCTTCAGTATTGTTATACCGATTGTTGAGATGTGTGCTTCAGTATTACTTTACTGATGATTGTTGAGTTAATTGTAGTGTTGTTACACCGATGATTGATGATTGTTGAAGTTTCAGTGTTACTACACTAATGATTGTTGATTGTTGAAATAATTGCCAAGGCAATTTCAGTATTTCTATACTGATGTTGATGATGATGTTGCTTCAGCGTGTTGATGCTGATGATGTGGTTATGGTCCCAACACCTTGTGTTGATGTTGTGGTGTCAGCACCCTGTGCTGATAATGTTGTGGTCCCAACACCCTATGTTGATGATGTTGATGTGATTGTGGTCCCAACACCTTGTGTTGTTGATATGATTGTGGTTGATGTTGATGTAGTTGTGGTCCCAATACCTTGTGTTGTTGCTGATATGATTGTTGTCTCAACACCCTATGTTGTTAATGTAGTTGAAGTCACAACACTTTGTGTTGATGATGATGATGTTCCAGCATTTCTATGCTGGTAATGTAGATGATGATCTAGCATTACAGATGATTTGGTTTTTAGTACTTACATGCTAATGAAGTTGTTAATTGTTTTGGTATTTATATACTGTTGACGCAGATGATGATGTCTCAGTATTTCTGTACTAAAGATACAGATGATGATGTTTTAGTATTCCCATACTGAAGATGCAGATGATGGTGATTCAGTGTTTCTATATTGAAGATACAAATGATAATGATGTTTCAGTATTCCCATACTGAAGATGCAGATGATGATACTTATGATACGGATGATGATGCCTTCAGTATTCACATACTGGAGATACAGATGATGATAGTTAAATATTCACATACTGAAGATGCAAATGATGATGGTTCAGATGATGATTTTACAAGATGAGGATTCAGCACCGATGTTGGCAAGTAGATGATGCAGAAGAAGATTCAGTATTCACATACTGATGTGACAGAAGAAGATTCAGTATTCACATACCGATGTTACAAAAGAAGGTTCAGCATTCAGAAGATGATTAAGTATTCATATATTGACGTGACAGAAGATGATTCAGTATTTACATACTGATGCTACAGAAGATGATTCAGATGATTCAGTATCCACATACTGATACTACAGAAGATGATCTAGAAGATGATACTGATAGTAGATGATTCAACACATACAAAAGATGATTTAGTATTTACATACTAAGATTACGGAAGATGATCCAGCTGAGATCGATGGTGAAGATGTATGATAACGTTCCAAAACTTCCTATGACATATAGAGATTTACCCGTCAGTTGTACAGTTGTAATGATGGTTGTTGTTGAGTGTTGTATGGGTCAATTAAGAGTGAACATGCTTCATGTAACAAGTACTTTCCTGGCCTTGATTTCCCCCCATCTCAGTCTATAAGGGCTTCTTCTAAAAGGGAGAAGTATTAATTTATTGATCTGCCATGGGGCCTCTTTTTCTCCCTGACGTACCGTGACACATTATTGATATATAATGAATATCATTATTCATGATACATAATAAATTAATAATATATCATTAATTAAAGTATTTATATATACTTTTATTGAAATACATACATATATGTGTGTGAGCGCCATTCCTTGTTTCCTGAAATCCTGGAAGTACCATTTCCAAATTCCACATTATTTCAGAAACCTGGAATTGTTTCCTACTTCCAGGTCATGTGGCAGTTATTAAACTAGGGACTAGTCATGACATATTGTCCGGGATACATTTTCTGCTAGAACAGGTATAAGTGATACAAAGTAGCATCTCAAGTTATAAAAGCTGCACAATTGGGTACTGAAATTCCTTTTTTATATATTTTCTGTATAGCATGCTTCCAGTTCTGCGTCACTGTTACAACCTATGGATATGTTGGCTGGATGTCTTTCTTTATTTAAATTTATCTTTAAGACTTTTTGTGGAGCTTATTTGTTTGTGCAGGAACTTTCGTACTTTTTTTCACCTGTGTTTACATACTTTGCATCTTCCTTATTGCAAATATGATGTGTTACTTCTTACTTAAAGTTGAGCAACATGAAGTCAAGAAACATAACTGATTTTAAATTGTTATTTGTGCAGTCGCCACCCTGAAGTTCTTTGGGCACAGCGATCTGAGCATCTTTACTTGACAGTATGCTTGCCTGATTCCAAAAATGTCCATGTTAAGCCTGAACCTGATGGTAAATTCAGCTTTTCTGCAACAGGTCTTCATGCTGAACCTTTTCAGCTTGAGCTTGAGCTCTTTGGAAAATTAAATCCTGAGGTAGACTTTGCTATCAAGGATAAAGCTGTTAAGACGTCTTTGTTCTTTGTCTATATCAAAACGATATTCAAGAACTTTCCAAACACATCTCTCTTTGTGCTTTCTGCATTTAATTTGAATGATACTATCATGCTCTTAAGGCAATACATTGAAGTTTCTCTACAAAGCTCATAATACCATTTTATGATACTCCTAAATTTTTTTGACTACTTTTAATCCAGCTCAGCCATTACAATGCTCATCTAATGGCATATTTGAAATGAATAACAATTTAGCTTCCTGCTCATCAATATTTTTTTCTCATTCTATGTCTAGTTTTTTGGGTGTCAATTTTTTATGAGAGTTCATGGTAAATATTTTCTAGTAACATATTTCTGTTAAATTAATAATTTAAACTTGATGTCATGTTTCTCTGCAGGGTAGCAAGATAAATATTGGACTGAGGAACATATTTTGTGTTTTGAAAAAGGAGGAACAAGGGTGGTGGAAAAGATTATTAAAGTCTGAAGGAAAACCAGCTCCGTACATCAAGGTTGACTGGAACAAGTGGTGTGATGAGGATGAAGAAGAATCATCCAAGTGTAAGTTAATAAATTGAGATGCTTTCCTATCAAAGATGTCAAGCTGCTTTTTATAATATCTTCATTCGGTAACTCCAAACTTCAAGCTGGTATTGGTTGAGGTTTTATTGGCCTTATTAATGTTTGGGAGAGCAACTCACAATTAGTCCTTGTCAATTCTTTGGGAATAATGTTTCCAAGTTTCTAACTACTGTAGGTTATAAAGCATTCATTTGCTTGCAAATATTCAGCTATTTTAAATACATTGTCCTTCTCACTAACTCTGGAAGTAAGCTATGTTATTGTGTGTGTATGATTCACACACACTCACACACACACGACTAAAAGCACCCAAGAATTATGCTTGTGTTGACTAGAAGCACCCAACACATGTACAAATATACAATTGTGCTTCTAGTCAACACATGTATGTTTGTATATGTATATATTTGTTGGGTGCTTCTCATCAACACATGTAAGCAACACCTTCCGACATGGGATATTACAACGACGCAAATACATCTCACAACTCATGGGGGCTACCTTTTGGCTAACTTGCCATGAATGTGGGAACCTATTATGCCGAATTAACACAAGACTTGCACCCAGCCCCAATTACATAGAATGGTCTGTCTATGTAGGTAAGACAGCCCACAAGGGTTGAGCATGTCTTTGCAGGGATTTGGATCTTGGTGGGGAATAGAAACAACCTAAGTCACCGCGTTCGCCATTTTTTAAATTTCAAAATCGAATATCGGCGAACTTCATAAGCTGGGAAATTTATTCGTTGTAGTTCAGAAAAAAAAAACGTGTTATGTATTTGAAGCCCTTAAACCCATATCTGTTTTTCCTGTTCGACTTTGAACTTCGACAAAAGAACCTGCCGTCGCGATTTCACTCGCCACTGTGCCTCTTTTCTATGTTTGGACTCTGCGCTATCCCCCGACTGGAACTATAAGTCTGTAGCAACGATTGCTGCGAAATTTCCTGCCATTGCGATTCGTTCGCTCCCTGTTACTAACTTTTTTGTACCATAGTTGGGTTACCTGAGGAGCTGCCGGTTAACAGACTTGTTCAAAGTCTGATTCTAGTGTATCAGTTGATCCGTCTACTTGTCTAGCCAATATTGGCTAGTCACTTTTTTATTTGAATAATTTTGACCATGGCCCCGCAGGGTTTGTCATAAAATGTGCTAGTAGGATATTTTTGAGTGGTTCGGTCTTCTGGGACGTAGAATCTCAAATAGGGTATTCCAGGGAGTTTTTTGCTCCTGACAATTATGCTTTGCCTTTAGCCAAGTATAATTGACGAGGTTTTCTCTCGCTTCCTTCAAAGCTGGAATGCCTGATGTTGAATTCTGGGCCTTGGGGGGTTATTAGAGCCCAACTGAGTGTTATAAGCCTACTAGACATTATTTACATAGATCATGGTCATGTCCCAAGTCATCTGGACACATAAAAAATATTCGAAAAAATCTTTTTCGAACAGTGAAAAATTATTTTTATTAATTTTTTAATTTTTAATCACTTTTCCTAAGTTTTTTGGGTTAATTTTTCCATAAATTAAATGGAAAAAACCCGTTCGTGGTAAATAAGCCATCCGAGCTCCGAATTCAGTGATTGAAGGCTCTAACCTTAAGCCAAAAATCATTCTCGATCAGCCCGCCAGTTAGAATCAACTTTCAGATCAACAATCAGACACATAATGCCTTTTTACTCAAAAAAGTCAGTTTTGAGTAAAAAATTGAATTTTTATTAAAAAATGATTATTTTGGAGAAAATTAAAACTCTCCAAACTAATCCAAATTCAGTGAAATAAAAGGCTAAATGACATCTCATGGAGCACTGATGATGATTGGAGTTATCATACTTCAGCTTTAGTCATCATTAAGAGAGCAATTAATTTATTATCAGTTAGCAGACATGTCATCTTCAGCTAAAGATGAGATGGAGAGCACTCATTGGTCCGGTGATTTGATCGAGGTGAAGATTGAAGCTTACACCATCAATAGGCTTCCCAAACCTAGCAGTGGCTCCTCCAGACCTAACAAAGTAGGTTTCCAGACCTAGCAGGCAGCTTTCCTATGCAGCAGGGCGCCTTCCACACGTGTGGGCTCATCTGTGGATGGATTTCAGTGTTTAGGGTTGGAGTGGGGGCGCCTTGCCTGGGTGGAGGCCTCCCCTCACTCCCAGTTTTTTGATTTAGGTCTGGCATCTCTGTTTGGTGGCCAGGCTGGTTAGTGTTTGAGGATTGGTTTTAGGGTTTTAGCACTCTCTCATTTGTTAAATAGAGGCTCTTTCAGCTCTATTGGGATGGAGAATTTGTGCAAGTACACTCTGGAAAAATTTGTAATATCTTTTGAATTTGAATAAAGCAAGAAGACTTTGGAGGTCCATGTGGGAGTTATTTGTGTGCCATGCTTCATCTTGTTCAAGGTGATACCATTCTTAGTTCATTTCTTTTGATTCTTAAGTATATTATCTTGTGATTAGAAGGCTAACATTCTAGCACATAATTATTTGATCTATGCTTTTCTCTTAAGTTTTGTGGCTTTCAGGTATTCTCCCAAACACAAGAGCTCTCGTTTGGTTTATGCATTCATTCTACAGGTGCCCAAGGGAGTCTTCTACTTTAAGAAATCAAGGAACGAAGGGCTTGCTTGCCTCATCCATCAAACCACAAACTTCAAAAAATTCTATCGGTTACTTTGATTGCTACAAGTGGATCTCTATTTTCAAGGATCTGTCTTACCTCTTTTCCACTTTTGTAGAAGTTATCAAGTCATTTAAATCTTTATTTTAAGCTTGCTTGGCTTCTACCTATGTTGCCAGGAAACGTGGGTACGGGTACGGCACTTTTTGAAACAGGGTACTTCGGTATGTCGAGGGTACTATATATATATATAATATATATATTAAAAATAAAACTGATNAACTTACAGTGCTGGCTTGAATATTGCTATTCCTTATTAATGACGGCCAGTGAACTATTGATCTACTTAACACTGCATTAGTGTGCCTATTACTCAAGGTTCGATAT
>LPNX010129939.1:626724-644911 GCA_001517045.1 Pseudotsuga menziesii | reverse complement strand
AGGGGGGGATTGTTGGAATATAATCCGTCGGGATTATACGTTATTGTAAATATTAGGAATATGAAGAGACTCTCGGATGTGTGATCCCAAGAGTCATCATAAATGTATAAATAAAGGCATTCTATGGAGAAATAATAAGTATTCGGGAGTTATTCCACCTGACACTGGTTTTCTGTATTTCTCATCAATTCTAAATTCTGGGAATTCATTAAAAAATCAGAAAATTTTTCAAAAAAATTTATTTTTCAATTTTGACTTTCTTCTCGAAAAGCGTGCCATTTCAAGCTTGCTGTTTTTTGGGCTGATTTTTGACTTTTTTCATTAATTCTAAATTCTGGAAATTCATTAAAATATCAGAAATTTTTTCGAAATTTTTTCAAAAATTTTATTTTTCAATTTTTGGCTTTTTTCTCGAAAAGCGTGCCATTTCAAGCTTGTTGTTTTTTGGGCTGATTTTTGACTTTTTTCTGCTAATTCTAAATTCTGGAAATTCATTAAAAAATCAGAATTTTTTTCAAAAAATTCTATTTTTCAATTTTTTGACTTTTTCTCGAAAAACGTGCAATTTCGTACTTGCTGTTTTTTTTACTTATTTTCTGCAATTTTCTGCCATTTTCCAGATTCTGGAAATTAGCCTAAAATGTTAAAAAATCCTTAATTTTAAATTCGCAAAAAGTTCCAAGTCGTTTCGTCAAAAATTGTGCATTTTACATAAAAAACGGTGAGCTTGCCTGGTCCTTTCCAGGTTTTGATTTTGGGTCTCATTCCATTGTTTTGATCTTTTGTTTCATCTCATAAGGCACTTGTCTTCTCATCCACTTGATCTTTTTGAGTCATAGGTTAAAATTGGTTTCTTAACACTCTTACTAGTCCTTGTTTAGAGCTCTTATTCACAGGTGAACCAAAAGCAAAACCAAACAAGAAAGAGCAAGCAGAACTAGATCCAAAGACAAGGATCCAAAACTAAAAAGGAAGTCATTCTCCTTTGTACAAACTCATAAGAGTTTTTTCATTTTACTTAAGATAGTTCTCAAAAGTCCTGACAAGGATTAAGTTCCAAAGGCATTTGTACTTCATTAATAAAACAAGGCTAAGTGGGATAGGGCCTCCCATACTTGGTTTTTCTTCCCCATTTGGGGAAGAGTGTTTTTTGTTCTTAGCTTAGATTTATTTCGAGTACTTAGAGTAGTTTCATTTTTTTGCAAAGTAGATACTAATTGTTAGATTAGCCCATTTTGTTTCATTAACTAGGTTGATTACTTCATCTTTTAAGTTTTTGTATCTTTCATAAGTAATTCAACTGTTTCAAGTAGAAATCTCTTGAATCTCACTTTGTAGATCAAGAGTGCTCTCTATCGGAGAGTTGTTTTTTCATTGTTTAATAAGTTAATCAATTAATCTTGAAAGTCTCTTGAACTTGCCGTAATCCAAGTCAAGAGCACTCTCTATCGGAGAGCATTTCCACTGCATATCCTTGCATCAAGCATATAGTTTAGCTAAGTCTCTTGAACGTTCGTCATAAGACAAGGTCAAGAGCGCTCTCTGTCGGAGAGTTTAATTAATCAAGTTAATAAAATCTTTAACACACACACCCCTTTAATTAATTAACCCCTTCTCCTCCTTGCCGGAGTATGCTCTGACCGATCTTAGATTGGAATACCCAGAAACGGCATTGGATCTCTAAACCCCACAAGAGGAACTTAACTAAAACTTTTCCCCATAACCAACACACCGGCGTTTTTCGATAAATACCGAGGCATGTGGGTAAATTCCAAGTGTGGGCGCCGGGCTACCCAATCTGGGCACTGGTAGTTAAGTTATTGAACACTTACCTTTGATCCCAGATAGGTCCGTCATGTCTTCGAACGGAGCCACTGAAGGTATTACCGGTTAGGACATCCAGCTACCATAAGCGAAGATCATAAGTAAAAACTCTTAAAACTTACCAAGAGTACTTACAAAACCTAACATTCATTGGCATCTTTTGGGATTCACATCATATTTACATTTGAAGCATCTCTGATAAGTTGATTCCGTAGGCACTGGTCCTATCTTGTACGCACTACTAATAATCTGGGCCATTTGTCTGTTGAATGTTTGATTATAAATCATATCTGTGGATGCTTTATCTATTTCGTGAAGCTCTCAAATATTTGTCTATCTTTTAATTCTGGTGATAGCAACGTGGATTGCTTTGTCTTATGTTCAATTCATCACATTAATCATTTAAAATCACATTAACTCCTAAACAACACCCATCCGCATCCAAAAACATCTAAAAATTAACTTAAACATTGAGCCATAGAAAACTCTTTGTTAGGGATTACCCCCCTTGGCTTCGTTAGGAGTTAGCCTAAACGGAGGAGCTAGGAGTAGGTGACAGTACCTAGCTCTGTGCTTGCCCCCAAGGTCACACCTCTCCCACTTTCTCAAGTGAGGAGACAACTTTCAGAAGATTTCTGCTGCTGGTGTGCAATCGGCGGACAACACCCCCTACCACCACTCTGAATCTTTACTTTGCCTTTGTCCGATGCCCTCAAGGCCAGACAAGAAGCTATAAGTTATAACTGAAATCTGTTGGAGATATTGATGATCGTGACGTTGGGTTTTCTCTCCAGTATTTGAACTCGAAGGATGATATGAGCTTTTAATATTATGTTTCACAAACAGGCTCTTTTTAACAAGATGAAATATGTTTTCTAAATATATGTTTAATCATTAAATGATGGTATATATCTATATAAAATATCTGTTTAATAATTAATCATTATGAAATATTTTTGAAATTTTATTTGATCTTTATCATGTATTTAATTAGAGTATATTGAATTTTCTTAAAAAATTTCATGTATATTTTTATTTTCAAATTTTATAGTCTCTTGAAGTTAATGCTGAATTTATCGCCAAAATTTTCATTGCCGAATTTTTGACGAACTTCAAGGTCGTCGAACTCAAACACGAATTCGAACCAAGTGACTTAGGCAACAACTTTGGTTTACCAACCAACCAAGCCCTTGTTGATAACTATGCTAGTATTTTGATTACTAAATTTTTGAAGAATACTTGTTACCTAGTTGATATGCATATAATGTTGGAAATTTCTCGGAATGGACACTTCAACGCAAAACAAAAATTTCACGTTCTTCTTAGAAGGCTTCCTGGATCTTAGCCCTAGAATTTTTGGCCCTAATACTGCTGTAAATTGAAGTCCCAAACAGAACTGGAAGAAGTACATTAATTCACTTTCAAACAGCCCTAAACTTTCTAGCAATTCAAGGAGAGAAAATACCAAACAGTCTAGTGTGCTAAAATTCCAAGCCCTAGGTGTTTGCTGTCCTTGCGTTCTAAACTAAACAAAACTGTTATTTAATTGCAGAAATTAAGTTCTGAACATATCAGTAATCACACATATAGCTGGAAAGTAAACAACAAAAGCATAAACATAGTACACAGCTTACAAGGAAGTATCAACAAATTGTCAAACTAACAGCTGTTTGGTACACCCATAAAACAGATATGCACCGAGACAATCTACTTGCTTGAAAATGAAAAAAACTGCTTGCTACCTGTTCTGGGATGTTGTATGGCCCTGTCCATATGACTGTATAGCATGCTCGTACAATTGTATAAAATCCATGTGAGTGTACGGATCTGTTTGTATAAGATAAGATAATTGTATTAATGTCCACTGGATGACCACAAAAGTAGATCAATGGGACTAGAGTATACATCCAAATGTGGGAGTGTGAAAGCAAGTCTTGGAGAATGCTGAAAGCAAGATAAAGAAAGATACATGAAGTAAACCTACTGCCTAGATAAGTATCTGACTAATCTAACCACTAGGCCCAAACAACACCAAAAGACAAATGTATATAACAATATCACAGGTATGGTAGTAGAAAATGAGTGTCCTAGACTAAACTAGACAACTAGATACCAGTCAATAAGGAAAGAGAGAGAGAGATCTGGAGACAGAGATGAGGCCAGTGATGTCAAGGTCTCTTGGGTTTGATGATCGAGGGTGATGGGGGCATTGGATTACTATCGGAGCCTCAGGTACTATAGTAGGATCCGTTTATACGATCCAGGGGGGATGTAGATGTTGATGTTTGTAGCTATGTGAGACATCCTCACATGAAGTCAGCCCAATGAAGAGAAGCAAGTTGGCTTAGTCAAGAAGAAAGACAAGTCGACCCCAGTGAAAATGTCAGCGAGAAATCAAGTATAAATAAGGAGATGCCCTCCTGATTTGACACACTCGAGTAAGTTCGCTCAAGTCAACTGAAGAAGTGCGCAAGAGAGAGAAAGAGAAGAACAATTCTTGGGTTGTAGAAGACTATTTCTGGGTTCGCTATTGCTGGAGAGTTTCCTCCTTCGGCTCTAGCGTTTGTCTAGAGCTTGTCTATGTGACAAATCCTGTATCTGGATGTACTATTGTATCTTGAACTGATATCTCTGAATAAGAAGAAGGTTGCTGGGTTTTCTCCCTTGTGATTTCCCAAGATAAATCTTTGTCTCTTTATGTTTCTGTGGATGGTTATTCTTTCAGTGATCCTTATTTGTTGTTAAAGTTGCAAGATATGAAAATTATATATCTTAAAAATCTAACACGGTAGCAGAGGGAGGTTGAATAGATGCCATTGTTGGAAACTAGGGGATCCAGGTTTGGACCCTTCTCTCCATTGATTGTCTTGAAAAGAGTTCTTGGGAAACTCGCCCTAGTAGGGAGCACCTTACCGTGGAGGCAAAATCCAGATTGGTGAAGCTTCAATTTTGACCTAATTTTTGTTGGAACTAGGAAATTAGGGTTTTAGATTTTGAGCTATTTTGTCCACAAATTCAAAAGAAAAAGAGGGTTACTCAACTCGCCCTAGGAGGGTGCATCTATTTGTGGAATCATTTTTTCCAAATTCAAATTTTCATTTTTGACCTAGCTCCTGCTAGGGTCTCTGCATCATATTTCAGATCTCAGTTCTTTATTCTTTAGTAAAAAAATCCAAAGATCAAGAAGGATAAATCCAAGCTCAAATGTTTCAATTGTGGCAAGCTAGGTCACTTTGCTGTAGAATGTTGGAAGAAAGGAAAAGGAAAGCATAATGCCTCTACAGCGAAAGAGAAGCATGTACCAGAAAAGAAGAAACAACAAGATGAAGAAATTCAGAAACATTACTTTCTTGGTACTGCTCTCTCAGGTTCTATTTTAGACAGTGTTGTATGGTTGATAGATAGTGGTGCATCTGGGCACATGACAGGTTCTCAAAATCCTCTCTTAAGGTTGTCAAATAAGCATGCCTCTCTTCAGGTTGAACTTGGTGACAATACCAAGTATGAAGTAAAGGGAGTTGGTTCAACATCCTTCCAGCTAGGCTTAGGCGATTCTTTACATTTGGGAAAGGTGCTTCTTATGCTACGCCTGGAGAAGAATCTTATCTCCATTTTAGCCTTTGAAGATAAGGGCATGAGAGTCGAATTTGTGGATGGAAAAGTCTTCATGTGGACTAAAGACTTAAGCATTGATTCAACCAGAGTTATTGGTACCAGATTTGGGGGTCTTTAAAGATTGACAGGTGAACAAACTCAAGCTCTTGTTCATGACTCTTACATTTTGAGTGAGCTGCGACATCATAGATTTACTCACTTACATTATAGAGCTCTTCCAGCCTTGAGACATATGAGCTCAGGTCTTCCAGATCTTCCAAACGAACATAAACGTGTATGCAGGGGATGTGCACTTGGAAAGAATTCCAAGCATTCTTTTCCATCCAGTAACAGAAGATCCCAGGGAGTCTTGGACTTGGTTCACTCAGATATTTGTGGGCCTATGTAAGTACCATCCTTGGGAGGATACTTGTATTTTACTACTTTCGTTGATGACTTCTCCCAGAAGACATGGATCTATTTCTTGAAGAGAAAGGATGAAGTCTTCTCCAAGTTCCAAGAATTCAAGGCTCAAGTAGGAAAACTTGGCAGATAGGAAGATCAAGGTCTTTAAATCAGATAATAGAGGAGAATACACTTCTAAGGATTTCAACAATTTCTACAAGAATGCAGGAATTAAGAGGGAGCTCTGAGTACCTTATATCCCCCAACAAAATGGGGTTGTTGAAAGAAGTAATAGATCCATTATTGAATCTACTAAAGCATTGATCCATGACTAGGGGATTTCTATGTTTCTATGGGCTAAAGCAACCAACACTACAGTGTATGTTGAGAACATATGTCCTCACCAAGCTTTAGAGGACAAAACCCCTGAAGAAGCTTTCACAGTTGTGAAACCAAAAGTCGGACATTTGAGGATCTTTGGTTTTCCAAACTACATTCATGTGCCTAAGGAAAAGAGGACAAAGTTGGAACCTTTAGGACAAAAAGGCATCTTTGTTTGGTACAGTGAAACTTCAATGGGATATTGAGTATATATTCTGGGGCATTGTCATATTGATATCAACAGAGATGCGACTTTTGACGAGGAGGTGGCATTCCGAAGATCTCGAGAATCTCACATGGATGATGATACTGAGGAGCAGGAGGCTCCTATTCTTAAGGACCATGATTCAGATCATCAAGAGATTCCTTTAGAGTCTATCTCAGAGCCATAACTTCCTAGAGATGTTGGTCGGAAGAGGCTAGGATGGCTTCTTGATACCTTACAGGAGGCAGGACATGCAACTCCTCGAGGAACATTTAAAGAGAGCAAGAGATCACATACATACTTAGGATATTCAACCTTGATGAGTCACATCAATGATTCACAAATTTCTAGTTTTGAGGAGGCAGTTGGACATCGGGTTTAGAGAGATGCCATGATATATGAGTATCATCAATCCATCATGAAGAATGATGTTTGGAATATTGTTTTGAGATCCGAGGGGAAGTCAATAGTGACTTCCAAGTGGATCTTCAAGATCAAGCATGCTGCAGATGGCAACATCGAGAAGCTCAAAGCTAGATTCATAGCCCGAGGCTTCTCTCAGCAAGAAGGAATAGATTATGATAAGACATTTGCTTCAGTTGCCAGGTACTCTATTGTCAGGTCCATTATTTCTCTTGCTTCTGTCATGGGTTGGAAATTACATCAAATGGATGTTAAAACTGCTTTCCTTAATGGTATAATTGAGGAAGAGGTATATATGGAGCAGCCTGAGGGTTTTGTTATACATGAGGAGTCTCATGTTTGCAGGTTAAAGAAAGCTCTTTATGGGCTTAAGAAGGAACCCTGGGCTTGGTACTCTAGGGTTGACAATTACCTTACAGAGTTGGGCTTCACTAGAAGTGAAGCAGATCAGGACCTTTATTACAAGGTTGTTGATAACTGTCCCTTGATTCTAGTACTTTATGTTGATGATCTCTTTCTCACAGGGGAGGACAGTTTGATTGACAAGTGCAAGAGGGAGTTGACTCGTGAATTTGAGATGAATGGCTTGGGATTGATGCATTATTTCTTGGGTTTAGAGCTGTGGCAGGGACTTGAAGAGATCTTCCTTGGATAAGGTAAGTATACCATTGAGATCTTGCGTAAATATAGCATGATGGACTGTAAGTCCATGGCTGCATCGATGGAGGCAAATCCGAGGAAGTTACATTTTTCTTCCATATCTTCAGATTTAGTGGATTCGACCATGTACTGCCAGTTGATTGGTTCCTTGTTGTAGGTGGTTAATACCAGGACATAAATATGTTATGCAGTGAACACATTGAGTCAACACATGGTCGAGCGAAGACAAGTACATTAAGTAGGAGCTAAGCATGTGCTGAGATATCTTCGCGCTACACTTGGTTATGGATTGAGATATACCTCAGATAATGGAGTGAAGCTAGTGGGATTCACGGTTTCAGATTAGGCCGGGAGTGTAGTTGACAGAAAGAGCACCTCTCAGTGTTGTTTTAGCTTAGGTTCAACTATGGTTTCTTGGTTCAGCAAGAAACAGACTTCTGTGGCACTCAGTACAGCCGAGGCAGAGTACATCGATGCCGATGAAACTAGTAAGGAAGTAGTATGGCTTTGGAAGCTGGTTGCAGATTTGTATGGTCATGAGCTTGACGTGACAATGATATTTTGTGATAACCAGAGCTGTGTAAAACTCTTAGATAAACCTCTGTTCCATGGTAGGTCAAAAGTAATTGAGATTAGATATTAGTACATCAAAGATATAGTTCAGAAGGGAGCAATGAAGCTCCAGTATATCTGCATAGATGAGCAGATTGCAGATATCCTTACCAAGCCTTTGTCTAGAGTGAAGTTTGCATACTTCCATGAAAGGCTTGGGGTGGTGATGATTCCCATCCTTAGAAAGGGAGATTGATGACTAGTATGGCTTTTGACGAGGCACAAGCCGAGACTTGTGCTTGAATCCTTTGAGGAGTGTATCCCTGTGTGGGATGGTTCTTGTGTGGAACGTTCTCCTGTGTGGAGAGTACTCGTTTGTGGAGTGGATCCTTGTGTGGGATGATCCCTGTGTGAGATGTTCTCTAGTGTGGAGAGTACTCCTTTGTGGAGTGGATCCCTGTGTGGGATGTTCTCCTATGTGGAGAGTTCTCTTGTGTGGAGTATGGGACGAGAGGGGTGGACTAGTTGTATTCATCACCGCCTTCCAATTGTAAATCCTAGTAAATTGGAAGAAGTGTCTTCTTGGGGAGTATAGCCTCCTTTCGATTTGAAATCAATAAAGTGCTTGGAAAAAGTGTCTTCTTGGGAAGTATAGCCTCCTTTCGATTTGAGATCGATAAAGTGCTTGGAAGAAGTGTCTTCTTGGGGAGTATAGCCTCCTTTCGATTTGAGATTGATAAAATGCTTTGGAAGAAGCGTCTTCCTGGGGAGTGTGGCTGCCCTTAGTTTTTAGATTGATAAAGTGCATGAGGAAGTAATCCTCTTTGGTCTAGGATGGCCAAGTTGATTAGGCAGATCATATATTATCATTGAAAAGATAACGTGGTTCCAGTGAGAACAATTATTCTGGTTAGAAGGACTTGATCAGAATAGACCTTCCGTATGATGATGAGATGTTCAAGACAATTGTGATGCTCAGATGGTATCCATATGTGTTTGAACCAACAGGATGATGCCTCCCTAGCTAGGAGGGAGTGTTGATGTTTGTAGCTATGTGAGGCGTCCTCACATGAAGTCGGCCCAGTGAAGAGAAGCAAGTCGACCCAGTCAAGAAGAAAGCAAGTCGGCCTAGTCAAGACGAAAGGCAAGTCGGCCCCAGTAAAAAAGTCAGCTATAAATCAAGTATATATAAAGGAGACACCCTCCTCATTTGACACATTCACGCAAGTTTGCTCAAGTCAGCTGAAGAAGTGCGTAAGAGAGAGAGAAGACTAATTCTTGGGTTGTAGAAGAGTATTTCTAGGTTCGCTATTGTTGGAGAGTTTCCTCCTTTGGCTCTAGGGTTTGTCTAGAGCTTTCCTATCATTCTATGTGATGACTCTTGTATCTGGATGTGCGATTGTATCTTGAACTGATATCTCTGAATAAGAAGAAGGTTGCCGGGTTTTCTCCCTTGTGGTTTCCTAGGATAAATCCTTTTGTCTCTTTATGTTTCTGTGCATGGTTATTCTTTCAGTGATCCTTATTTGATGTTAAAGTTGAAAGAGATGAAAATTATATCTTCAAATCTAATAGTAGAAACAAGGAAGCGTCCTCTTACCATTCGAGGTTGAAGAGAAGAAGCTTCGAATAGATCTGTGGCTACTTAGTTGGCGCTGGGAGGCAATTTGACGAGAAAGGGGTGCCCTGTTTTGAATCAGTTTGGATCTAATTCCTTTGTCACTATGAGGATGTGTGATCAAATGTATGGTTCAGCACCTCTGAACCTGTCCTAATAGCATTTGTCGATCTTTCGGGGGGGTAGGGGGGAGTTTGAGGGGAGTCTCGAGATCTCAGCACTCTACTATTTGAATTACTATCGAACTCTACCTAACTCTTGCTGTTTTGATCTAATGGATCGACATGAAAGTATGAGGTGTCCTCCCGGTCATCCCAAGGTGGGCCAAGGTGTGTAAGAGTTGAGATCTGTAGCTGAATATTGTAAATTTTTCTCATACCTCAACTTGGCTTTCAGTCTAAATAAAACATAGTTTAATGCCCAAACCCAATATCAATGCTGCTGAAATAATTAAGCATAAACTGATTTTAATAATTGAAAACTCATGAAGTCTTTTACTAATTCAGATCTGAAATAATTTCAACACACACAAAAATCATGATCACAACTATTTTTAGTCAAATGACTCTGGAAAAACCCTTGCAGGAAAACCAATGAGAGAGTAGAAGTTTTTATTATCTTTCAGAAAGAAATACAACATATATTTTCTCAGTATTCACAGACTCATCTCTGAAATCCTAGTGTTGGATTCCATGCCTAATCACTGCTGAAGACTTCCTTGAGAATTCCACCCTTCTTTTTTTCTATGTCTTGGAATTCACACCCCCCTCTTTCTGACGCCAGCCTTGGGATTCACACCCTTCTTTTTTTCTGTCAAAACACCCTCTTCACTGTTGGCAATTCGACCTCTTTTGAACAATTTGCCCTCTCTTTGTGCTCTCCTTCACCTGCTCATGAAGAGTGAGTTCTCTATATGCCTCTTTTTGCTTCAAGTCGTCTTTTTTGTTTTCTCATTATGAAATTGACTCAACCCTAAGATCTGATGGATGAGATTAGATTTGGGCCATGAAGATCAATAGTTGGTGTTTTAATTCTCCGTTAACACAACGAAAACACCTTAAGTCACTTTTTCATAAATATTAAACTATAAGGTTACTTTAACTTTATATCTCATAAAGTTAAATAACTTGAGGTTCCATGCTAGACACTTTTCCTAGGCTAGGCACCAAGCCAAGGAAAACACTTGTCCGAGTTAACTTTTTCAACACTCCCTCTTAATGAGGAAAGTGTTCTTCACCACTCCCATCTTTTCCTTGAAAAATACAAACTTGCTTTTCATAAGTGACTTTGTGAGAATGTCTGCTATCTGCTCATCTATGGACACGTATTGAAACTCAATTGCTCCCCTCTGAGCATGATCCCGGATGAAATGGTATCTGATCTCAATATGTTTTGACTTGTCATGAAATATTGGATTCTGCGTGAGTTTTATATAATTTTCATTGTCACAGTTTATCACAGTTGGCCTCAATTGCCGATCAAATAATCTCTCTAGCAACTTGCGTAGCCAAATGGCCCCACAGCTAGCCTGACTCGTTGCCATATATTTTTCCTATGTAGAACTCAATGCGACTGACTTTTGTTTCTTGCTGAGCCATGACACAACTGTCGAACCCAATCTGAAACAACACCTAGAGGTGCTTTTCTTGTACACTGCACTCCCTGCCCAATCAGAATTTGTATAGGCAATCAACTATATTCCATACCCTTGCACATAGTCCTATCTAGTCCACTGTACCTCTAAGATATCTAAGCACGTGCTTTGCTGCCACCCAGTGCACTCTCCTGGGCTCCACCATACACTCACTCAAAGTATTGGCAACATAGCACAAATTTGGCCTAGTGTTGACCAGATACATCAAAATATTCTATAAGTTGACGTCACCTAGTGGGGTTAACCAACTCACTCTTGGAAGCAACCGACTTCTTCTATTTGGTTGTCGTAGGTGTGGCCATAGGCCTACAGTCCTCCATCTCTTCTGAATGTCAATTGCGTATCTACCTTGTCCCAGAAAGATATGCTCATCCTCTTGCCAAACCTCCATATCCAATAAATAATGCATCGATCCTATGTCTTTCATCGCAAACTCTGAAGCAGGATCTCTCTTGCAATTGGCTATGAGTTTCTCTGCTTTTGTAATAAACAAATCATCCACATACATTACCAGAATGAGTGGATCCCCATCAACCACAATATAGTAGAGGTTGGGATCTGCCTCGCTCTTCTGGAAACCCATTTACTGCAAGTAAGTATCTATCCTCGAATACCAAGCTCTTGGAGCTTGCTTCAGTCCATATAACGCCTTTTTCAATCTACATACACGAGACTCTCTCTCATGCACCTCAAAGCCCTCTGGTTGTTCTATGTACACCTCTTATATATGAAGCCATATAGAAATGTTGTTTTCACATCCATCTGGTGGATCTTCCAACCCATCTATGCTGCAGTGGTGATCACTGCCCTAATCGAAGTGTACTGAGCAACTGGAGTGAAGGTCTCCTCATAATCGACTCCCTTTTCTTGTGAGAATCCCCATGCCACAAACTAAGCCTTGTACTACGCAATGCTGCCATTCGTAGCATGCTTTATTTTATAAAGTCAATTGGAAGTCACCACTGACTTCCCTTTAGGTCTTGGAACAACATACCAGACATTATTCTTCATGATGGAAGTGTACTCTTCCACCACTACATCTCTTCAGACTTGTTGGCATGCTGCCTCCTCATAAGAAGAGTCTCAGACTCACTAATACTGCTCACCATAGCTAAATAGCTACAAAATATTTCTGGCAAGTTGCAACTTACTCTCTCTCATAGTCCTCTTGGGAATCCCCACTTACTCATGGGCTTCCTTCAAGGTGTCTTGAAGCAACTTGGGCTTTCTCTTCCTCGAAGTAACCTCATGTGGAGGAAACTTCTTTTTCTCATCCTAATCAACTAACTGTGACTATGTACTTGATGAAGTAGTACTTGTGGTCTGCGACCCTGTAGCTCCTGAAATTGTATTCTGTGAACCTGAAACCGGGAGACCACTACCTTGTGATCCTGTATCTATACTTGTATCTAGGGAACATGTAACTTGTGAACTTGTCACCCCTGATGCTTGTGGCCTTGAACTCTGCGATGCCGAACTCTGCAATATACTCACTTGAGGAGCTTGTTGCTCCCCCTTCTCTAACTCACGTGACTTCTTGAAGGCCCAATCCTCCTCAAATTTCACATCCTGCCTCACAACTGTCTGTTTTCGTGCAGAAATGTATATGCAGTAGGACTTCAAAGTCTCATCATACACAACAAAAGTACCCTTTTCTACTTTTCGCTCTAACTTTATCCTCTTCTCAGAAGGGACATATGAGTAAGTCAAGCAACCAAAGATCCTAAAGTGCCCAACCTCAGTCTTCTTTCCTGTGAAAGCCTCTTTAGGAGTTTTACACCCCAAAACCTTTTGACAGATGCTATTATGAATGTACACTGCTGTGTTACAAGCCTCTGCCCAAACAAAGAATGGCAAACTCTGATCATGTAGCATAGATCTTGCCGCACCAACAATCACTCGATTCTCTCTCTGCAACCCCATTCTACTGTGGGTATATGGTATTGTCAACTTTCTCTTAATCCCCTCCTGTGCACATAACTCATTAAAGTCCTTGGAGGTATACTCACCCCCATTGTCTGTCTACAGCACCTGGATCTTCCTTCTTGTTTGGTTCTCCACAAGAGTTTTAAAGTCTTGGAACCGCCGAAAGACTTTTTTCTACTCTTTGCTCATTAGGAAATAAATCCAGGTCTTCCTGGAAAAGTCATCAATGAAGGTTACATAATACTCATAATCTTTTAATGGTACAGAAGACATCGAACCACAATGGTCAGAATGTACCAAATCAAGTATCCCTGTTGCTTTGTTGTCACTGCTAGGAAAAGCAGTCTTGGAGTACTTTCCCAGAGCGCATCCCTTGCACACATCACTATGTTCTGTGCTAAACTTTGGCAACCCTGTCACCATATCTCTCAACACCCTCAGAGCTGGATGGTGCAAATGGGCCATCCTACTATGCCACATTTCGCATAAATCACAACTGTAGTTGTTGTTGCTACGTGCCAAGGCATGATAGGGATGGAAACTGAGTTTGTATAGATTTCCACATCGGACACCAATCATTGTAGCTATAGTGTCACTAGATCCCTTTGGATGAATGAGTACATGCCCATCTCGGAACAATACCACAAATCCCCTATCCTCTATAGTGGAAATTGATATCAAATTCTTCTTCAACCCAAGGACATACAATGCATCCCTCACTGTCACGGTCTCCCTAGAATCCCTCTGAAAGCCCCCTGCCCCTCATCCAACTGCCTTGACAGTGGTGTCATCTCCAAGCACCACCTCAAGATCTATACCACTCTCAACAAGATCTGTAAAATGGTCACAAACACCTGTCATGTGGCTGGAGGCTCCACTATCTATGTACCAAGTGATGGTAGTAGATGCACTCAATGAATGACCAGTAATCAAGAAAAATCCCTTTTCCAACTTAGTGGAATACTATTCCACTTCTGCTCAAGTTGCAACCTGCTTCTTCCTCTTCTTGCTGGGACACACCACCGCAGAGTGCCCCATCTTATTGCAGGAAAAACACTTTACCTTGTTGATATCTTTCTTTTGCTCACCCTGCTGCTTTGCCCCACCCTTGGGACCCTTCATGGACTTCTTCTTGCCTTTCGTTGTAAGTGCCACATTCTCCTCATCATTACCTGTAGATGAACTCCCCTACACATATCCTCTTTGGGTTTCTTCCTGAATGAAGTCATCCCAAAGATATTCCTACTTGGGCAGATTTTCTTTTGCAACAACATCCTCAACAAAAATATCCCATGGCTTGGTCACACTATTCAAAGCCGTCTGCACAAGTTCATTGTCAGCAACAACCTCCCCAATAACACCTAGTTCATCTCTCACCTGTGTTATCTTGGTAAGATGAGTGGTAACTGTTATTACATAGACTGCAACTGCCACTGCAAGGTATCCTATCCAGAACGATAGAGGGAAAGAGAAGCTACACCAGTGACACTACAAGGACCCTACCCACCACTGATGGGATGGTTGTCATGTCAGATAGGGTTCTTGCCACTTTATGCCAACTATATGAGAAGGAAAAGGGGGAGACCCTTGTCTTTCCTTGCAGAAGGACTCAAAAGGCCAAGACACCTACAAAGGTAGCAACTATAAAACAAACAGAGACATCTTGGAGATTTGATCCTAGATCTCAAATAAATGCTACCGAGGAAACTTGAAACAAATGAGAGCTATGGTAGTGCAAAAAGCAGATTATAAATAAGCCCCGGTAACTAATTAATTGAGCACAAGACCGAGGTCGAAATGGTGCTAGGAGAAGACATCCAAATTTCCACCCTATGGGGTTTTAACTTAGCAAGGTAAATAGTCCTGGAAAGGTGGATTTAGTAACATTTTTAGAGGTGTCCTAACACATAGATTTTGCTTGGATGCTAAATAAAACAAATTCAAGTGGTCACAAGCAAGAAGCCATCACAAATTGGAAGCCCTAGCTAGCTAGCTAGGTGGGGTTCACTTCAAAATCAGACAAGCACCTAAACTAAAGGTAAATGGGGTCAAAAACACTTGAAAGTCAGACTCGAGAGGTTTGGACATTAGCTTAGGAAAAACCAAGTGCTAGCTTCTTGAAATTCCTAATATATAACTTGCCGAAAAATTGAGAGAGTTTTAAATTAGTTGGTTATTTTAATTGACTGATGGATTGGAAATGCAAATAAGAAAAGTATGATGATTTACTTGGTTCCTGAGAGATGCCAAACCAGTGACAATTGCCCCCAGAAAGATCAAATGAGAAGCATGCGATGAAGTTCCAGCCTTTTCCAAATCGCTCAAGTGATCCAAAGCATCCTTCTCCTGCCAAATCAACAACACACGTTAGTAAAATTTCTCAAGAGAAAAATGCTTATTGCATACAAGAGATTTCAAAGAGATCATAAATGACACTAGACACAAAAATTTCCTTCCTGTTTGGTCATCAAATTGAAAGAGAGAGACAGAAGGGTTTCCCCACTAATGTGCCCTCTCAAAATTTGCAGCCCCTGTAATGCAAATTGATTTCACCATGAAATGCTAGGAAGCTATCACATAAATCTTCTAGTGCAGAGGAAAGACAATAAATAATCACTAGCAATGAACAATCCACTCAAAGATATACAAGATTTATGCTGCAAAATTTCTTCTCTATTATGTTCTCCAAGAGCCAAAAGTCCTGTACAATGAGAGAGCTATGAAATATATGGAGCTCTCAAAACACAATGCCTAGCATCATTATGTCAATGGCTGGGGTTTAATCATCAAAATAGTTATGAATGGTTGAGATCAGCTCTCATTAATACATGCCATGAGTTAGAGAAAGGGGGGCGAATTTCCCTAGTGCGCCCAAGTACAATTGAAGGGTACACAACATAACATGGTACATGAGTCTCCCTAAGGCACCCCAAGTACAACATAAAGATCTGATCATGACATAACATAAGTGCCAAAAATGACGAAGTTTCCCCTATGGTGAAGTCGCCCTCCCTAGTGAGGGAACATAACATGCGTAGACCCCAAGCATATAATAAGCATGGACCTTAATGTCTAGAGTCTCAATATGTCATGATAAAACAACCCCAAGTCATTACTTTACCCCACATTAGCCAAATCGATTTCTTGGCTATAGTCATGGTCACTTGATTTTCAATTAAAATGCTGATATATAATCTGCCTGCTAAATCTGTCCAAAATGTTGGAGCAACCGTATCCGGTTGGAGTGTTATTAGTCGAATCTGACTATCATTTTGAATGATAAAATATAATAATGTATTAGATGATGAATATTACAATGATGTCTTGGCCTTAAATATGGCTTGGACATTTGATGATGAGGAGATGCCTCATTTCATAATAACTTAATTAACCTAACTATTAATTATTTAATTATTATCTTATTTTATGTTTGTTACATTGCCACTCCCTTTAAGGGAGCTTTGTCCCCAAAGCTTGAGTATTTCCTAATGTCATCCTTCATTCTGAATCGATGTCAGTATTAGAATCGGACGAGATTTCTAGTGCAGAGACTTGCACTTCCTCTCCATTGGTGATTCTGCACTGTATTGTCTGATTGTTCCTACATTTATGGCCTGGGGTCTAGTCATCACCGCATTGACGACATATGTTTTTCTTCTTTTTTCTATTATCAGAGTAACCGTTATATGACTTTGATCTGTTTTCCGTTTCATAGGCATATGATTGAGGTTTGTGGCATTGATGGCCGGGTGACCAAGTATTTGCACAGTACCTACATTGTGTCTCTTTTTCTTGTCGATAACGGTTATCGCCTCTTGTTTTTATTCCTTTCAATTTGCGTTCTGCGGATTTTTCTTTATGTCTTGCTACTTCTACGTTAGGTATGTCACGTAACTTTAACTCTTTTTGGAGGTATGGTTTAAGACCTCCTAAATAGGTTTCGAGTCTTTGCTTGTAAGACAACCCAAATACTCGTGTCGATAAGGATTCCCACTGATGTGTGAATTCCTCAACGCTTCCAACCTGTTGTAATCTGGTAAGCTTGCCGAAAAATTCATCTTCTTTGATTCCGTGAAACCTATTAAAAAAATCATTTTTGAACAAGTTCCAGGTGTAGGTAAAATTATCTCTCTTTCACCATAAGTACCAATTATAGGCGTACCCTTCCATATGCATTGATGCATATTTCACCTTCGCCTCGTCAGATTGAATATTGTAAATGTCGAAGTATTCTTCCGCCTTGTTTAGCCAAACAACGCATTGGTCTTCACTTCTATTGTATTTCGACAACTCTATTTTTGCTTTAGATGGTTACACTTTGTAAGGACGATATTGATTGCTTTTTGCTTTAAGGTTTGATGGTGGCTCATAACTACTGGACGATGCAAGTGACATATTTGAACTGCTTCGTTGTTGGCGGTGATTTTTAGCCTTTTTATTCTCTACTATCTTACTGATAGCGTCTATTTTGTTGTTTAAACGTGCCTCCATATTTGGCAGTACTTTTGTTTCTATCTCTTGCTAAAGCGTCGCATTGTTAATCTTTATTTCTTTTTGCAATTCTTCTTGATTCTTGGCAAGTGCTTCCTATGTGGAAATATGAACTGATGCCTCTAGCATGTCTCGACTATTGATTCGGTTTGTTTTAGGCATTAACCTTTGTAACACCTCGATTAATGTATTGTGGTTCTGCGTCATGGTGCTCATGTTCTGTGTTAAGGTGTTTATGTTTTGAGTCATGGTACTCATTTTGTCATTCAAGTCTTTTTGTTTTTCGTTCAGGATGTCAAATTTTTCATCCAGCCTTCTTTCTAGTACCAAAACAAGCTCGTCTTTGAGAATTGTATTGTTATTCTGCATCTCTTCCTTCAAGTTTTTTTGGTTAGCGACAAGGGACTTGATGTCCTCTCCATTTTTTCGATGGGGAGGGAAGGAGCTGGGAACG
>LPNX010129939.1:592568-610153 GCA_001517045.1 Pseudotsuga menziesii | reverse complement strand
GTCTAAGATGGAAGCAATGGATGGACGAAGGAAGTGAGAAGTGGTGCCAGGCATAACAGGGACATGATCGAGTTTGTATAAGGTAGGCCATACTAGTGAGCATACGACAGGTCCTTGACAACCAGAACTATTTAACTACTCATAATAACAAGTCTACGTTAGCAACCAAGTAAAACCATGTCACCATTGCTAGTCACTTATGCCTAGCCAAAGTTACCAATATAAATAAGAGAGACAAATAATAGCACCCAAATACAACATGTATACCTGCTCAGTCATATACCCGTCTTTGAATGTGACCATGAAGACTGTCTCTGACTGCATAGGGGCAAGGGAAGTGTATCAATTGCCTGCTCTACTACTTTGCCAAGTGATCCATGACCCAACCAAGTCCTCTCAAAGGGGTAATGCAGGGCTAGGTCATGACAAGGGGTACTGATGTGCTGCTGTAAAGGCTCTGGCTAGCTTTGAAAAGTACTCTGCCACTGATGATCAATGCTTTGAATCACTAGTCATCACATGAACTAGGAGTGGCTCAAGTCTAATGCCAAACTCATCTGCAACATGGTATCCCAACTACTATGGATGTGATAACAGTAACATTTTTAGTCTTGATCATTTTAATGCTTTTCAGTTTCTCCCTCAGTACCATCTTCCAATTTTCATTGGAACTCTGGTAAAACTTAGTTAAGGAATACCACATCTGATAGGCATCGTCCTTACCTGTCACATGCGGAATCACATGATCCTTAATGGCATCAAGGATGATTCTTTTGGCCTTGATGTTTTTCTTGGTGTACTTAGTCAAAATGGTAGCATCTATAGGCGTTGTTAGAAGTTTTGTTTGTGTGTTGTTCACAAATCCCATAACTCACACTCCTGCAGAAGCAACACTATCTTCTCTTTCCAAGGACTGAAATTACTAGCCCCATCCAATCTGTCCTCAACTCTTAAACCGACAGCCATGATCTTTAGTCCTGATCTTTATCTTGGTGAACAAACTAACCCTCTCTTTCACAGATCTAGTCTCTGGTCTCACAGATCTGGTGTGTTCTCTTACAGATCTGGTGTTTTTTTGTTTCGATCCACCTTGTGGCTTTGATACCATGTAAATTTTTCTCAGACCTCAACCCGATTCTCAATCTCAATACAACATAGTTTAATGCCCAAACCCAATTTCAGTGCTGCTAAAATAATTAAGCATAAACTGATTTTTATAACTGAAAATACATGAAGTCTTTTACTAATTCAGATTTGAAATAATTTCAGGACACAAAAAAAAATTATGAACACAACTATTTTCAATAATGACCTTGGAAAAACCCTTGCGGGAAAACTAGTGAGCGAGTAGAAGTTTTTTATTATCTTTCAGAAAGAAATACACTAAATCTTTTCTCAGTATTCACACATACTTGTCTTTGAAATCCCAGCCTTGGATTCCGTGCTTGATCACTGTTGAAGACTGCCTTGAGAACAACACCCTTCTTTTCTGCTGCCTACCTTGGGATTCACACCCCCCCTCATTCTGACATCAACCTTAGGATTCACACCCTTGCTTTCTACTGTTAAAACAACCTCTTCATTGTAGGCAATTCACCCTCTCTCTTTTCTCTCCTTCCCTTACTCATGAAGAATGAATTCTCTATATGCCTCTTTTGGCCTCAAGTCGTCTTTTATGTTTTCTCATTATGAAATTGACTCAACCCTAAGAACTGATGGCTAAGATTAGATCTGGGCCATCATGATGAACGGATGTGTTTTAATTCTTCGTTGACACAACTTAAAATACCATAAGTCACTTTTGATAAATATTAAACTATAAAGTTACTTTAACTTTATATCTCATAAAGTTTAATAACTTGAGGTTCCATGCTAGACACTTTCTAACCTGGGCACCAATCAAAGGAAAACACTTGTTCGAGTTAAATTTTTCAACAAATATCACCCCGATGAAGAGGGATAGGCTTCTCTGATCTTGATACCTAAAGAAAGTAGTGAGGGAGCTTGTTGAGTCCCTATATAGGCAGCGGTAACGTCTGTTATCCACTAAATTTGCTCTTAAGTGGATTTCTGATGAGCCGCCGAAGTGATGAACAAGCAATTTGTTCATTATCAATGCTTGGAGGTTCGAAAGACCTTTCAGGGTCATTTATAATGACATGTTCATAGCCCATGGGGATTTTGTAATAAATGTGTTAGCATGGCAAACTTTTTTGTAAAGGACTTGGCTTCTTAGGACTTAGATGTCAATCCGATCATTCCAAGGTGTTTTTTCCCTTGTCAATTATGCAATGTTCAATAAGCGATGTATAGTTTTCAAGTTTTTCACTGCTCCTCCAAAACTGGAATGGTTGTCTTGGTGGTTAAACCTTGGGAGGTTATTAAAGTTCATGTGTCAATGTATATAAGCATGCTAGACATTTTTTTGAGTCATTATGAACATGTACTAGGTCCCTCTAGTTTTTTTTTTAAAATTTAGAAAAAAATAAATGTTCCCGCTTAGGCCATTTTTTAAATGGTTTAAATGGAAAATTTCATATTGTAATAAAAGTGTGGTCCGGAGTCCGATTTAGGTGTGGGGATGCTCTTTTTCACACTAAAAGCGTTCTCCTTACGTCGAGACCCTCTTTTGCTATGTTTCGGGTGATCAAATTGTCACTTGAAGGCGTTTTTCTTAACGATGTGACAAAATGCCCCAAAAATTCAAAAAAAGGAAAAATGACACTAAAAAAACAAAAGTCAAAAGTCAAGGGGGGCATGATTTGATGTGTTGGATGAGATGCAAAGTTGTCTCCCACAGTGGGTGACCTTATCATAGAAGAAATACATCATGTTCGAATGAGTTTTGGAGCTAGCGAATCCACCTTATGATTCAAGTGTGCCCCTCTCCTTAAATGCTCACGTTTGGATTATGTGGCATTGTACGGACTTGATTGGTTGGAGTTTATTGAAGGGCAAACCAAGATTAAACATAAAGTGTTGGATTGGGAAGAGATTTAGTAGGTGGCGAGTATATTTTTGATGGAAGTTACACCTTCATTCATGGGATTGGGGGCTTGCTTATGTGTCACGCTAATGTTGGAGTGTGAGGGATCCAAGGAAGGGCGCATCTCCTTATGGAGATGTGGCACCTCTCTATGGAATTTAACACCAACACATCCCACAATCTACTCTTTCATTTCCTGTTAACTTACCCTCTACCCAAAGTTGTCTCCCATAGTGGGCGACCTCATCATAGAAGAAATACGTCATGTTCGAATGAGTTTTGGAGCTAGTGAATCCACCTTATGATTCAGGTGTGCCCCTCTCCTTAAATGCTCATGTTTGGATTATGTGGCATTGTATGGACTTGATTGGTTGGAGTTTATTGAAGGGAAGACCAAGATTAATCATAAAGTGTTGGATTGGGAAGAGATTTAGTAGGTGGCGAGTATATTTTTGATGGAGGTTGCACCTTCATTCATGGGATTGGGGGCTTGCATATGTGTCAAGCTAATGTTGGAGTGTGAGGGATCCAAGGAAGGGCGCATCTCCTTATGGAGATGTGGCACCTCTCTATGGAATTTAACTCCAACACATCCCACAATCTACTCTTTCATTTCCTGTTAACTTACCCTCTATCCTTAGTCGTGGATGCACCCCCTTGGGGTTTGAAACTTATAAAGGCGAGGCTTTCTTCCTTCATTCACGATGGATGCAAAGAACCTCTGCCCAATTGAATTTTTTTTTATCTGAATAATGAAAGTTGAAGACTTTGGAGGTCTACCTTGTGTCATTGGATGAATGCTATGCTAATGAGGTAATATATCATTGCTCTTGCTTAATCTATGTTGATATATCTAGCTTAGATCATTTAGGATACGTAGAGTAAGCATTTACAGTTGTTAAGTTGCTTGCTTATGATTTGATTTTGAAAGATATAGGAGTAACCAATTATATTCAGCTCTATTCAGGTTCGTGTAAAATGTCTAAGATGGAAGCAATGGATGGACGAAGGAAGTGAGAAGTGGTGCCAGGCATAACAGGGACATGATCGAGTTTGTATAAGGTAGGCCATACTAGTGAGCATACGGCATGGCCTTGAAAACCAGAACTATTTAACTACTGATAACAACAAGTCTACGTTAGCAACCAAGTAAAACCATGTCACCATTGCTAGTCACTTATGCCTAGCCAAAGTTACCAATATAAATAAGAGAGACAAATAATAGCACCCAAATACAACATGTATACCTGCTCAGTCATATAGCCATCTTTGAATGCGACCATGAAGACTGTCTCTGATTGCATAGGGGCAAGGGAAGTGTATCAATTGCCTGCTCTACTACTCTGCCAAGTGATCCATGACCCAACCAAGTCCTCTCAAAGGGGTAATGCAGGGCTAGGTCATGACAAGGGGTACTGATGTGCTGCTCTAAAGGCTCTGGCTAGCTTTGAAAAGTACTCTGCCACTGATGATCAATGCTTTGAATCACTAGTCATCTTATGAACTAGGATTGGCTCAAGTCTAATGCCAAACTGATCTGCAACATGGTATCCCAACTACTATGGATGTGATAACAATAACATTTTTAGTCTTGATCATTTTAATGCTTTTCAGTTTCTCCCTCAGTACCATCTTCCAATTTTCATTGGAACTCTGGTAAAGCTTAGTTAAGGAAGACCACATCTGATAGGCATTGTCCTTACCTGTCACATGCGGAATCACATGATCCTTAATGGCATCACGGATGATTCTTTTGGCCTTGATGTTTTTCTTGGTGTACTTAGTCAAAATGGTAGCATTTATAGGCGTTGTTAGAGGTTTCGTTTGTGTGTTGTTCACAATATCCCATAACTCACACTCCTGTAGAAGCAACACTATCCTCTCTTTGCAAGGACTGAAATTACCATCCACATCCAATTTGTCCTCAACTCTGAAACCGGTAGCCATGATCCTTAGTCCTGATCTTTATCTTGGTGAACAAACTAATCCTTTCTTTCACAGATCTAGTCTCTGCTCTCACAGATCTGGTGTGTTCTCTTACAGATCTGGTGTTTTTTTGTTCCGATCCACCTTGTGGCTTTGATACCATGTAAATTTTTCTCAGACCTCAACCTGATTCTCAGTCTCAATAAAACATAGTTTAATGCCCAAACCCAATTTCAGTGCTGCTAAAATAATTAAGCATAAACTGATTTTTATAATTGAAAATACATGAAGTCTTTTACTAATTCAGATTTGAAATAATTTCAGGACACAAAAAAAAATTATGAACACAACTATTTTCGGTAATGACCTTGGAAAAACATGTTATCACCAACCTAGTTGCTTGTGTGAGGTGGATCCAGGATGGATAGTAGAGGGGCAAGCAACTAAGGGGTGGAACCAAGATTGCCTAGACTCCCAAATGGATGGTTGTCACGCCAATCAAGGCAGCCTTCACTTTATGTTATCCTAGTCCAAGACAACAATGAGGGAGACCTGGATCTGCTCCCGACAGGAGAGATCAGACCTAGACACCAGAACAGATCAAATGGGGCTTCAAGGTACGTAAGGTGCAAGGTGAATGGAAACCCTAGCTCTAGGGTTTAGGTACTAGCAACTGATGGGGATGACCACTGTCTTGGGAAACGTAACTGTGACAGGGTGAGCAAAGACAGAGTTGGGACTGTCTAGTACCAAGGAGACAAACTCAGTGAACGATAGGTAACTTGAGTTATCAATGAATGTTGGCAAAGAGAATGGGAGTAAGCTCAATTTAGGGCTTGCACTAGAGATAGGAGATTAGTGCCTTTAATGCATTGAGCAATGGAGTCAGCATCAACACAACGTTTGAGTGAACCCACCTGGGATATACCCTGATCTATGGACCCAGAAAAGGATTTGGCCCAAAAGATTCAGATTACAGGAAAACCAGCAGAAGGATGGCTAGCGTTAGGGTTTGGAGAGGCAGATCTGCAGCTCTAGAGCCACCAAGAGGCTATCAACTCAGCGTTGGAGGGGAAATGAGATCAGGGTAGCTTGATGTACAAACCCAAGTCAGAAAATTTCAGTAAAGATCAGATGTGGAAAAGTCAAAATCTGATGAGGGGGGCTAGTAGGCTGAAAACTAGTTTTTCAGATCTAGGGAAACCTGGAAGGAATTAGCTCAGCGTTGGGGGTGTTCTGGAGTGCTAAAGACTTGATCTATTAGCTTAGCTTGTTAGATTTCAGAAAAAGTAAACTCTGAAAAAGTCTAGTTTACAGTGAGGGCGCTAGGGCTGTTTCAGGCAAAAACTCAGATCTAGGTCAAACTGCCATGAATCTGGACAGCATTGAGGGTGATTTGGAATGTGTGGGACCCGATCTATCCGTCTGTGAAGTCAGAAATCAGAAAAAGTGAAAACCCTAGCAGGTCAAATTTTCAATGGGAGTTTATGTAGTTTTCTGGCTAAAAAACAGATCTAGGTCAAACTAGCAGGAATTTGACCAGCGTTGCAGTAGATTTAGTGAAGGGGAGGCCCGATCTATGAAACCGAGAAGTGGTTTGGCCAAATTTCGGACGATTCCTAGATTTAGTGCTTTTTAGGGTTTTTAGTATTTTAGGAGTTTTCAGAAAAATTGAGGTAAAGCAAGGAACAATGGATTAAGATATGAAGAGAAGAGACTTACTTGTTAGATCCTACCTGGAAATGCTTGTAGAATTCTTTAACAGTGATGATCCTTGCTATCTCGATCAATTCTGGAAGAACCAAATGATTTCTATGAAGGATGTAAGCCACAAGCCACCAATGCGCCCCCTATCCTGCATGAGCAAACGTGAACAATATCAGATTTGCAAGTACAAGGTAAAGAAACCAAATGCTACAAGAAAGTAAAACGAAGTAATCATAGATCACAATGAAACTAATGAAAACCCCCTGATCCAAGACGAAGAAAACTGAGCGACTTGAGGTCCCCCTACGAAAACGCTCCAGCCAAAACGCCCTCCTGTAGGAAAAACAGTGACAGCAGAAAAATATAGATCTCATAAGAATTTCCACAATGCTAGGAAACAGAAGACTATCCAATCACCATTTGAGAACATCAGATGCAAAGCAGATCCCGAAAATATCCAAAAAAAAGTCTTTCTATTATTCAGATCCAAGAGCCAAAGACCCCTTACAAATTAGAAGCTCTCTCCTTTAAATAGAAGTGAGAGAACCACAATCATAACCGAATCCTAACCACTTTCCAAAACGAGTGGCTAAGATTAAAAGATAAAATGTTCTAATCAATGGTTGAGATGAGCTCAACATACAATACATGGATCAATATAACCATGAAGTACCAAAGTAGACTAAATCACCCATAAAGAGGTTAAACCCACTCAACAAGAAATAAATGAAGCACATGGTGGATCCAAGGAGTGTTTGACTAACTCCCTCTGGGTGTCCCCATGGCACAATAAAATAATATAATAATTTAATTCTTTGACTTTGTGCCTCCTTGAGGAAATCGTGAGCCTCCCAAAAGCTCCAGAAAATAATATAAAAATGCCCAAAAATAGGTGTGGGCCCAATTAGGTGTTGCAACTGCTGGAAAAGGTGTGGAGGACATCACTCTCATCATTGTGACTCATCCCATGTCATTTCCTTGCCTCAGTAGCCCAAACCGATTTGTTCAATAGCCATTTAATCATTTTTTAATCTGCCTCGGGAAACGTGATCTTGCCAAAACAACTTCCTAGGGTGCCTGCGTTGTCAAGCTGAGCCCACCAGACTCTTTGGGATGGGGGTACTATGGTACAAACAAGTGCTCCACCCCCGGTGCCCATACAACGCCCTAGGAGATCCAACTAAAACATCTCCCTGCTCAGACATATCAACCTGTGAAGAAAAACTGCATCAGAAAGGTAGAATGAGCTTGATCATATGTGCAAGTGCCCGGAACTAGAAATAAACTGTCTCATTAGACTCAGAGAGTCCAAATCCATCGAAGGTGTATACTCATACCCCTCACAGGTCTCTATCTGATCATCAACCGTATCCAATAAACAATGTAACCATCTGTAAATCATCAGACACCAATAATAACTCAGACTATCATCCATCTGCTGCAAGTGTTAAAAGGCTAAGACATGCTCTACAACTCATTCAAGCAACAATCACAACAAGTAGGAATCATTTCATTGGCGGTACATCAACAAATACATATATAAGGCTTTATTTATTATTACTCAGACTAGACTTTCAGGACTATACTCACTTCATAGTTGTAGCCAATTTGCTAGTGAAGGGTGAAGGACGAAATTTACTAGGCTAAGGCAAAGTATGACTTCCTACTTAACATCATGACACTTTGGATATGGAAAGGAAAAACTCACTAAAACCAATGTCGGACAAACAACAACACAAGGAATGGCAGTGCCTCACAAATGGGTGAGTTGTTTAGAGAGTGCTTATTCAACTTAGGCATCATGACAACATCAAGCTTGATCGAAGTTCTTTAGGACCTTCAATTTTATTTCCATGGCCTTTTTGGCCTATATGACCCTTTGGGACTTCACCAGTGCTTAAAAGCACAACTAATCGCAACTTTCGTCCGAGACATATTTATATTTATAAGGTCAGCAATATTTAGATATAGCCTATTTTTAACCATTGCTCTTTTTGGACCTTTTCTTATACTCTTCAAGGAGTATTTTAGCATTTCATTTCTCTTGCCCTCTTTACATATGTTAAGAAACACAGTTTTATAATTTTCATTTTCCATGGGCGCATATTCAATATTTTCAATATAGGTAGTACATGAGTTTTCAGTTTTAGCCAACATCTCAAGTGACCAAGGGGAGTTCTGCACAGTGCCAAACATCGGGACAACCGACCAAAATTATTTAGGCATACAATCCAACTTACCAAAGGCAAGTTTTGTCACCAACTCAGAGCCGAGACACAATATAAACAGGGAGGCTTGTCCAACAAAAGTTCTAGCGGGGAAAAAAGTCCTCCATGCCATAAGTCAAGAAGTTAGTCGGGTTGGAAACTAAACTAGAAGGTAATGGATGGGTGGAGACAATGAATGATGGAGCCAACACTAGCAAGCCAAAACTATGGTGGGAATGACTACCTCTATTCTCCCTAAGGAGGGTAAAACCAATGAGTATAGATCAAGAACTTCCAAGTCTAAGTAGGGACATCAATACATAGTACAAAATACATTCAAGTCCATATAATTATGACCGCCAGATCATGATACCACAAGTTAATACATGTCACAAAAATCAGTATAAGAGCACTAATAACCATAACACAATATAAAAAGCTGAGTCATAATCATGCAATATAATCCATCTGAGACACCATCTATCCAATGAGAAAGAACTGATATAAAACTGGGCATCAATGACTCCTCTGTAATGACATAAATGGCTACATCGGTCCTCAAATCTGAGTGTCCTGAGACTCAGTCCTGACATGGGAGAGTACAATAGTCCACTAATATAATAATGATCCATCAAAACTGCTCATCTCAGCATCTCATATGTAAGAGATCTGGCTGAAAAATGTACTGTGTCTGAAAAATAGAATACAGTAGCCTGGCTACTATATATGTGATAACATCTGGTTCCAGTTGGGATAAGTGCTTTGCCGAGAAGAGCGCTTGAGAACCTCAGAATCTTTGGGCCTCGCACTTTGCTTCTCGCATCCTCGATCAATCCATCCAGCTCTACAACTGCTACCAAGAATGTACTTGACTACCTGCAACATGTCCAGAGCTATACCAAACTCACAGACCGTTCGTCAGAACAATATGTGGATAACATATAAAATACTGAAAATAAAGATGCATGAAACTGAAAAGCAGAAAATAAATCTAATCTATAACCATAACTTTCAATAAAAGTTTGATTTTTTATTTTGCAGGATGACAAAAATCAAAACTATACTAAGAGCCTTAAATACGAGCGTCAGGCGAAGGTGCATGTTCTGCATTACTGCCGAGAAAGGCTTATTCAGGTCTACATACCCTACTCTAACCAGTTTGGACACGTGTTAGGTAAAATCATAAATCCAATGTAACCACTAGCTAAACGAATTTATTGAGCTTTCTTTATAATTAATGATAGAACAAATCAATGATGGCTTGTAAGTAATGTGAATGAAATTTAAAGCCATTATAGCTTGTTGTTTGAAAATTGAAGAAAGATATGGATAAAGAGAAATGAAATCATGCCATGGGTGAGATTGATTGTTGTAGACTTCTTCTATCCATAGATCGATAGGATCATAAAATTTATGCAAGTTTAAATTTGATGTCAGAATAGAATACGATACATGATTCACCCCTCCTAGGCCATCATTGTTTCCCTCATCTTTTTGGTCAGCATACTCAATCATACTCGTATTATGATCAATGATGAAACAAAATAGGGACCAATTAGAGATCATTAAACCGGATATTGAGATTAACCCCATTTGTTGTTTATAAAATGAGAAAATATGGAATTGGTCTTTATAGAGCTTTTCATTCACCCAATCAAAGAAATTAGTAAAGTTGAAAGCATTATGCACCTAGGATGAAAGGAGATAAAATGTTTTACCATTTACCATTTGGCACTTTCGAAACTCTATACCGCATGATACCATAGAGAAGGACTTCAAAAGCTGGGATGGGAGGGTGGATTGACAAATTAAAACTTGATTTGTATCACCTACATGTGTTAACACCAATCTTGCATGTGATATGGGACATTTTCTAGAGAAACTGACAAGATTGAAACTAACCTCCCAAGAACTAGACTCACTATGATTAATCTCCTCTACCAAATCACCTTGATCAAAAATATGATGGGGAATAGTAGCAGCATTACAAGAATCATTCCTTGGAGGGTCTTGATGATTATTTGGACACAAATTCCAGTTCGACAGATGTGACAAAGAAGGTTCTAGGTCAAGCTCGCTCACTAGTATATCATCATCATGTGGTTGCTCTTCTTGAGATTGTTCATTACATTCAACTGAGGATAAATGATCATCATCATTCATTTGATAAGGAAAAACATCACTATGTTCATTTCTATCCTCACAAACTTGGTCTTCAACTACAATATGACCACATGATTGCTCTTCAATGGAAGTTTTATTAATTTCAACCTTTTCTTCTTCTGCAGTGATATGATCAAGGTCTGAATCCAGATTCGGATAGGTTGGATACTGATTCAAATTATCATCAATTAGGCAATGACTATGGAGATGCTCTTTTAAAGGCTCTTTAATGACCTCACCAATGGAAGGCTCAACTATAGATGTTTCTTGATGGTGCATGTTAGGTTCCCTTCCACGGATCAGATCCAGGATCTGGTTTGGGATTGCTTCAGGTAATAATAACAGAGTATCTCGCATGATTTGATTGATATCCCTCTTAGTTTCAACATGAGGTTTTGAAACATTATTCTCGAAGTACTCTCTAACATTCTTATGGATTGCAGGCACACTCATAATTTAGAACATATCAGGAGAGGAATGGTCCAATTGAGAAAGCACTTCATCAATATATTGATTATCAACGGCATAATCATTGCTAGACTGACACTCTAAAATTTTATTAGTGTTCCTACTCCAATTATAAATTAACAAATCTGTGAACATGTCATACCCAGTGATGGATCCTGGTGCTAAATGATCAAACCATAGTTGAAGATCCCCTTGCAAGGATTCTCCTAAGGCTCACATATAAACATCTTCATTGTTTGCTCCTCTAGATTCCATGTAATCCCACAAAATATCCATATGACTTTCAATAGATATATCCTTATTTCCATTGAACCGGGGCGCATCCTCCTAGTGTAATTGTTTGGCATAGGATGAGGTGCCCTCGATATTTCAGAAAAGTCAAAAGGAGACTGTCTGTCTTGTTTTTTCACAGCTCGGGTTACTTGGCTATAAGGATTTGACTGGGACTGACTTCTAGGTTCATGTCGACTTACAGGTCCACTCGGGATGTTTGGGAAATCTTTGTTGCATGGGTGAGGAAGTTGGTGGGTATCATAAAGATTGTGATAACTAGATTCATACCCATAGTCATGCTCGAGATCATCCTCATACCCGTAGTATGACCTCCTTCTATCCCTTTCGTTTATTTGTCTTGCATTTTCAATCATGTTTTTGGTTATTTCCTTCATGTGCCTCAGAAATACATCTGAATTCATTATGATTTATGGTATGCTCTAAGAACTTAAGATTAATATGTTGGGCACGGTCCTCAGTGGAGTTACAGGGTGGAGTCGCCAGGTGAACCACACAAGTAATTCATCAATAAAGGATATGTCGTAGAAAGAAATGTCGAACCAGGGTAGGCCTCTACCTCCTTCGCAACGACGCCAAAATGTTATCACCAACCTTGTAGTTGCTTGTGTGAGGTGGATCTAGGATGGCTAGTAGAGGGGCAAGCAACTAAGGGGTGGAACCAAGATTGCCTAGACTCCCAAATGGATGGTTGTCACGCCAATCAAGGCAACCTTCACTTTATGTTATCCTAGTCCAAGACAACAACGGGGGAGACCCAAATCTGCTCCCAACAGGAGAGATCAGACCTAGACACCAGAACAGATCAAATGGGGCTTCAAGGTACGTAAGGTGCAAGGTGAATGGCAACCCTAGCTCTAGGGTTTAGGTACTAGCAACTGATGGGGATGACCACTGTCTTGGGAAACGTAATTGTGACAGGGTGAGCAAATACAGAGTTGGGACTGTCTAGTACCAATGAGACAGACTCAGTGAAAGATAGGTAACTTGAGTTATCAATGAATGTTGGCAAAGAGAATGGGAGTAAGCTCAATTTAGGGCTAGCGCTAGAGATAGGAGATTAGTGCCTTTATTGCATTGGGCAATGGAGTCAGCATCAACACAACGTTTCAGTGAACCCACCTGGCATATACCCTGATCTATGGACCCAGAAAATGATTTGGCCCAGAAGATTCAGGTTACAGGAAAACCAGCAGAAGGAGGGTTAGCACTAGGGTTTGGAGATGTAGATCTGCAGCTCTAGAGCCACCAGGAGGCTATCAACTCAGCGTTGGAGGGGAAATGAGATCAGGGTAGCTTGATGTACAAACCCAAGTTAGAAAATTTCAGTAAAGATCAGATGTGGAAAAGTCAAAATCTGATGAGGGGGGCTAGGAGGCTGAAAACCAGTTTTTCAGATCTAGGGCAACCTGGAAGGAACTAGCTCAGCGTTGGGGGTGTTCTGGAGTGCTCAAGCCTTGATCTATCAGCCTAGCCTGTCAGATTTCAGAAAAAAGTAAACTCCAGAAAAGTCCAGTTTTCAGTGAGGGCGCTAGGGTTGTTTCAGTCAAAAACTCAGATCTAGGTCAAACTGCCATGAATCTGGACAACGTTGAGGGTGATTTGGACTGTGTGGGACCCGATCTATCCGTCTGTGAAGTCAGAAATCAGAAAAAGTCAAAATCGTAGCAGGTCAAATTTTCAGTGGGGGTTTATGTAGTTTTTTGGCTAAAAATCAGATCTAGGTCAAACCAACAGGAATTTGACCAGTGTTGTAGTAGATTTAGTGAAGGGGAGGCCCGATCTATGAAACCTAGAAGTGGTTTGGCCAAAGAATGGACGATTGCTAGATTTAGTGCTTTTTAGGGTTTTTAGTATTTTAGGAGTTTTCAGAAAAATTGAAGTAAAGCAAGGTACAATGGATTAAGATCTGAAGCAAAGAGACTTACCTGTTAGATCTTACCTAGAAATGTTTGTAGAAGTCTTTAACAGTGATGATCCTTGCTATCCCGATCAATTCTGAAAGATCCAAATGATTTTTATGAAGGATGTAAGCCACAAGCCACCAATGCGCCCCCTATCCTGCATGAGCAAACGTCAACAATATCAGATTTGCAAATACAAGATAAAGAAACCAAATGCTACAAGAAAGTAAAACGAAGTAATCATAGATCACAATGAAACTAATGAAACCCCCCTGATCCAAGACGAAGAAAACCGAGCGAGTTGAGGTCCCCCTACAAAAACTCTCCAGCCAAAACGCCCTCCTGTAGGCAAAACAATGACAGCAGGAAAATATAGATCTCACAAGAATTTCCACAATGCTAGGAAGTAGAAGACTATCCAATCATCATCTGAGAACATCAGATGCAAAGCAGATCCCGAAATATCCACAAAAAAGTCTTTCTATTATTCAGATCCAAGAGCGAAAGATCCCTTACAAATGAGAAGCTCTCTTCTTTAAATAGAAATGAGAGAACCACAATCATAACCAAATCCTAACCACTTTCAAAACGAGTGGCTAAGATTAAAAGATAAAATGTTCTAATCAATGGTTGAGATGAGCTCAACATACAATACATGGATCAATATAACCTTAAAGTACCAAAGTAGACTAAATCACCCATAAGGAGGTTAACCCACTCAACAAGAAATAAATGAAGCACATGGTGGGTCCAAGGAGTGTTTGACTAACTCCCTCTGGGTGTCCCCATGGCACAATAAAATAATATAATAATTTAATGCTTTGACTTTGTGCTTCCTTGAGGAAATCGCGAGCCTCCCAAAAGCTCCAGAAAATAATATAAAAATGCCCAAAAATAGGTGTGGGCCCAATCAGGTGTTGCAACTGCTGGAGAAGGTGTGGAGGACATCACTCTCATCATTGTGACTCATCCCATGTCATTTCCTTGCCTCAGTAGCCCAAATAAATTTGTTCAATAGCCATTTAATCATTTTTTTAACTGCCTCGGGAAACGTGATCTTGCCAAAACATCCTCCTAGGGTGCCTGCGTTGTCAAGTTGAGCCCACCAGACTCTGTGGGATGGGGGTATTATGGTACAAACAAGTGGCTGCACCCCCTATGCCCATACAACGCCCTAGGAGATCCAACTAAAACATCTCCCTGCTCAGACATATCAACCTGTGAAGAAAAACTGCATCAGAAAGGTAGAATGAGCTTGATCATATGTGCAAGTGCCTGGAACTAGAAGTAAACTGTCTCATTAGACTCAGAGAGTCCAAATCCATTTAAGGTGTATACTCATACCCCTCATAGGTCTTTATCTGATCATCAACCGTATCCAATAAACAATGTAACCATCTGTAAACCATCAGACACCAATAATAACTCAGACTGTCATCCATCTGCTGCATGTGTTAAAAGGCTAAGACATGCTCTACAACTCATTCAAGCAACAATCACAACAAGTAGCAATCATTTCACTGGCGGTACATCAACAAATACATATATAAGGCTTTATTTATTATTACTCAAACTAGACTTTCAGGACTATAGTCACTTCATAGTTGTAGCCAATCCGAACACCTTCAGCAACCGCTCCACACAAATAGATCACAGATCAACACACCGATGTTTGTCACGTGGTTAAAACCCTCGAGAGGGAAATAGTCCACGGCCCCAGCCAAATAGCTACTTGGAGCAATTGATTATGCAAAAGAAAGAAAGTTACATATGAGCTTCTCATAATCGATCAACTAGCCAAGGACCCTCTATGCTTTTTAAATAGAGATCATAGACCAATTGGGTGTTAAGCCATAGATCAATGGTAGGTATGATCTAAGAAAAGTTGAACCGTCGGATCAGTCTATGTCTAGAACATATCAAGACCGTCCGATTAGAATATTTACAAATGCATACTAAAGAAACACACTTTTATCTAACGGATATATTACACAAGTTGATCTTAACTAACTCCTAAGTGTCTAAATATCCTAACATCCCCCCTTAAGAACAACTTGGGATAGGATTGAAGGATTTACAAAAGTGACATTATTAGGAGAAGGAAGGAGGCATTAGAGCCTATCCCCCCTTAAGGACACATTCCTGAACTCCTAACAAAGACCAAAGTTTAGAAAACTTCGCTTCTGTAAGAGACTTGGTGAAGATGTCTGCAACTTGATCATTTGTAGGGCAATAGAGAACTTCAATAACATTACCATGAACAAGATTTCTGATGAAGTGCATGTGTAGCTTAATATGTTTGCTGCGCTGATGTAGAACTGGATCTTTGGCAAGCTTGATGGCACTTTGATTGTCGCACCAAAGTGGAGTAGGCTGCTGTTGCTCGAATCCAAACTCTGAAAGGATCTGTCGAAGCCATAAAGCTTCTTGGCTGGCATTAACTGCGGCTCGATATTCTGCTTCTGCTGAAGAAAGAGCAAGTGCTTGTTGTTTCTTACAAGCCCAAATGATAGGTCCAGATCCCAGACTGAAAACATAACCTGTAGTAGACTTCCGATCATCATGATCGCCGGCCCAATCTGAATCAGTGAAACCAACCAACAAAGGTTTCCCCCCTGTACTGTAATGAATCCCAAACTGAATTGTACCTCGAATATATCGAAGTATTCTTTTTGCTGCTTTCCAGTGACTTTCATGAGGAGTTTGCATATAACGGGCAACACAACCAACGACAAAAGAAAGGTCAGGATGGGAATGAGTCAAGTATAAAAGACTACCAACAAGCTGACGATACAAGGTGGCATCTACTTCAGGGGAAGTACAAGTGGCAGAAAGTTTGACTCCAGACTAGAAGGGAGAAGGGGCTGGTTTACAATCTTCCATGTGGAAGCGACGAAGAAGGTCACAAGCATACTTAGACTGGGAAAGAAATATTCCTTCTTTGGTTTGCAAGACTTGGAGACTAAGAAAATAATGCAAATGTCCTAAGTCCGACATTTCAAAATTTTGCTTAAGACTGGATTTCACATGGGTTATAAGTTTAGGGTCACTACCAGTAAGGATAAGATTATCAACATAAAGAACAAGTATGATGAGATGGTTTCCTACTTTTTTGGTATAGACATTGGGGTCAGAATGGCATCTAGAAAAACCAGTGTCAAGGAGAAAGCTATCCATTTTGGCATACCAAGCTCTAGGAGCTTGCTTAAGGCCATATAAGGATTTCTTAAGGAGACAAACAAGGCTAGAGTTATTTTGAATATATCCAGGAGGTTGTTCCATGTAAATTTCCTCATGTAAATCACCATGTAAGAAAGCAGACTTGACATCCATTTGATGGACTTTCCAGTTATGTAAGGTTGCAAGGGAAAGAACAAGGCGGATGGAGTTCATTTTTGCTACAGGGGCAAAGGTTTCATTGTAGTCAATCCCTTCAAATTGGGAAAAACCTTTGGCAACTAACCTTGCCTTAAGTCTTTCAACACTTCCATTTGATGCATACTTAGTTCTGTAGACCCATTTACATCTGACAAGTTTTCTTCCTTTTGGAAGAGGAACAAGATCCCAAGTATCGTTCGCCATTAAGGAACGATATTCTTTATCCATAGCTGCATCCCAATCTGGATTTCCTGAAGCTTCTACAAAAGTTTCTGGATCAAGATTCTTGGAAACTTGAGCCAAAAGAGAACAGGCTCGCTGAAACTGAGAACGTGTTCGACGTTGATCTCTAGGATCACCGGCAAGATCACCAGCTGCTTCACATGTTTAACGGACCCATTGAGGAAGTATTGGTGCTGGTGCAATTGGAGGAACATGAGCAGGCGGAGGTGGATTTTCATCCTCACTGTCATCATAAGAAACTGGACTTGGAAACCTGTCAAGGAAGCTGGAAGAAGAGGAAGAAGAAGGCACAATCGCTGAATCAGGCTCATA
>LPNX010129939.1:464700-591748 GCA_001517045.1 Pseudotsuga menziesii | reverse complement strand
GGCTTGGACTTTTCTTTCTGTTGGGACAATAAGGCTTTCTCAGATGTATCTGCATTGTTAATTATTCCAAGATGAATGAGCTTGTCTTGCTCTCTAATTAAGGAGTCACAAAATGATTCAAGGCTAGGCTCTTGATAGCTAACTGCAGTCAATGATTCTTTCATGGAGTAGAATGTAGATACAAAAACAGAATATGCAGGTCCAAGTTTTGAAAGAATATGATAAATACATTGTTTGTCTTCTTTCTTAATCTTGCATTCTGCACATAATAATCTAAGAGTTTTATACTTAGATAAATAGTCTTGAATGCATGAAAAATCATTTGGATTCAAGGAAAGCAACTCATTCTCAAGTTGATGACTCCGAATTTTATTGTGTTTACCAAACACAGATTCCAACTTTTCCCAAGCGAGATTAGGTTCATCAATTCCAGATATGTGGAATCGCAAATCAGTAGAGTTTGACATCCAATCAATCCACGAGCTTCATCACATCTATTTGCCCATTTAATTTTCTTATCATCATTAGTGGGCTCTGTTTCTTTCCCTAAGGTTATCTTGAAAAGTCCCCTACTTCGCAGAACATCCTCCATACGAGATTTCCATGAGAAATAGTTAGAACTTGTAAGTATAATATCACAAGGGGCGGCCATACTATAAAATAATGGCTGAAAGAACAAAAACTAACTATCTGGATGCAAAGAGCTCGAAAAAATATGCGGTTTTAAAAAAAATGGCACTTAAAACTGATTCTGGATGGTGAAGTTATGCTTGATCAAAGAAAATGTTGAAGATGTCCCCAATAGTGACGTGGCAGATATTAACTTGACCAACTAAAAAAAGAAGCTCCCTCTTCTCAAGATCAACCTTTGACAATCACTTTTACAATAAAGTTGTTTTGAAGTGAATCACTTTTGTAGAATAAATGATGTTCACTTTTACAATAATGTGACTTTTAAATAGTGCAGCAATAAATTAAAAGACTTAAGTGACTCACTTTTATTTTATTTTATTTATGTGAGATACACTTTTACAATAAAATAACTTGAAAATAGAAATTGTATGTACTAAAAAGTAGCTTAATAAGACTTGAACTCAAGACCTATTAAGTAATAAAGTAACTTTGGACCAAGTGAGCTAAGTTTAAAAGGTACGTAAAATAATGGAAAGAGGAAGAGCTTTTTTTTTATTTTTTTTACTCTTCTCTCTCGTTCTCCGTGCTTGCTTTCTTTTCCTGCAAATCACAAAAAAAACGAAAAACAAAAACAAAAAAACTGTTTCCACACAATGGGGTTAGATCTTGGTTAGCTTACCTAGAAAGTCTACGTTTTCAAGTTTTCTCGTTGTTTCTGATTTGCCGTGAACACACAAGGTGCACGGCAAAGAGCATATGTAGCCGAGAAGACAAGAAAAAAAAAACTTTTCCTTACTGTTTCTGATTCGCCGCGATCGCGCAAGGTGCACGGCAAAGAGCATACGCAGTCAGGGAAGGCAACAATCCGAGACTAAAACAGAAAAGATCTAATAACAAACTGATAAAATATGAGAGATTTAAAAAAAACAAATCCGTCACTGTAACATTATACCTTCAGATTTGCCACAAATGCAACCAGAAATCCTTTCAAAGTTTCGGCAACACCGGTTTAAGATCTTGATCAAAACCGAAAGGGGCTCTTCATAAAAGCTCTGATACCATGTTCGGGTACACTGGGTACTCCCAAAAGATCGAACACCTTCAGCAACTGCTTCACACAAATAGATCACAGATCAACACATCGATGTTTGTCATGTGGTTAAAACCCTTGAGAGGGAAACAGTCCACGGCCCCAACCAAATAGCTACTTGGAGCAATTTATTATGCAAAAGAAAGAAAGTTACATATGAGCTTCTCATAATCGATCAACTAGCCAAGGACCCTCTATGCTCTTTAAATAGAGATCATAGACCAATCGGGTGTTAAGCCACGGATCAATGGTAGGTATGATCTAAGAGAAGTTGAACCGTCGGATCAGTCTATGTCTAGAACATATCGTGACCGTCGGATTAGAATATTTACAAATGTATACTAAAGAAACACACTTTTACCTAACAGATATATTACACAAGTTGATCTTAACTAACTCCTAAGTGTCTAAATATCCTAACAACTCAGACTATCATCCATCTGCTGCAAGTGTTAAAAGGCTAAGACATGCTCTACAACTCATTCAAGCAACAATCACAACAAGTAGCAATCATTTTACTGGCGGTACATCAACAAATACATATATAAGGCATTATTTATTATTACTCAAACTAGACTTTTAGGACTATACTGACTTCATAGTTGTAGCCAATTTGCTAGTGAAGGGTGAAGGATGAAATTTACCAAGCCAAGGCAAATGATGACTTCCTACTTAACACCATGATACTTTGGATATGGAAAGGAAAAACTCACTAAAACCAATGTCGGACAAACAACAACACAAAGAATGGCAGTGTCTCACAAATGGGTGAGTTGTTTAGAGAGTGCTTATTCAACTTAGGCATCATGACAACATCAAGCTTGATCCAAGTTCATTAGGACCTTCAATTTTATTTCCATGGCCTTTTTGGCCTATATGACCCTTTGGGACTTCACCAGTGCTTAAAAGCACAGCTAATCGCAAGTTTCATCCGAGACATATTTATATTTATAAGGTCAACAATATTTAAATATAGTCTATTTTTAACCATTGCTCTTTTTGGACCTTTTCTTATACTCTTCAAGGAGTATTTTAGCATTTCATTGCTCTTGCCCTCTTTACATATGTTAAGAAACACAGTTTTATAATTTTCATTTTTCATGGGTGCATATTCAATATTTTCAAAATAGGTAGTACATGAGCTTTCAGTTTTAGCCAACAACATCCCAAGTGACCAAGGGGAGTTCTGCAGAGTGCCAAACATCGAGACAAACGACCAGAATGATTTAGGCATACAATCCAACTTACCAAAGGCAAGTTTTGTCCCCAACTCAGAGCCGAGACACAATATAAACAAGGAGGCTTGTCCAACAAAAGTTCTAGCGGGGAAAAAGGTCCTCCATGCCATAAGTCAAGAAGTCAGTCGGGTTGGAAACTAAACTGGAAGGTAATGGATGGGTGGAGACAATGAATGATGGAGCCAACACTAGCAAGCCAAAACAATGGTGGGAATGACTACCTCTATTCTCCCAAAAGAGGGTAAAACCAATGAGTATAGATCAAGAACTTCCAAGTCTAAGTAGGGACATCAATACATAGTACAAAATACATTCAAGTCCATATAATTATGACCGCCAGATCATGATACCACAAGTTAACACATGTCACAAAAATCAGTATAAGAGCAATAATAACCATAACACAATATAAAAAGCTGAGTCATAATCATGCAATATAATCCATCTGAGACACCATGTGTCCAATGAGAAAGAACTGATATAAAACTGGGCAACAATGACTGTTATGTAATGACATAAATGGCTACATGGGTCCTCAAATCTGAGTGTTCTGAGACTCAGTCCTGACATGGGAGAGTACAATAGTCCACTAATATAATAATGATCCATCAAAACTACTCATCTCAGCATTTCATATGTAAGAGATCTGGCTGAAAAATGTGCTGTGTCTGAAAAATAGAATATGGTAGCCTGGCTACCATATATGTGATAACAAAACCTTTGCGGGAAAACTAGTGAGCGAGTAGAAGTTTTTTACTATCTTTCAGAAAGAAATACACTAAATCTTTTCTCAGTATTCACACATACTTATCTTTGAAATCCCAGCCTTGGATTTCATGCTTGATCACTATTGAAGACTGCCTTGAGACCAACACCCTTCTTTTCTACTGCCTACCTTGGGATTCACGCCCGCCCTCATTCTGATATCAACCTTGGGATTCACACCCTTCCTTTCTACCGTTAAAACAACCTCTTCATTGTAGGCAATTCACCCTCTCTCTTTTCTCTCCTTCCCTTATTCATGAAGAATGAATTCTCTATATGCCTCTTTTGGCCTCAAGTCGTCTTTGATGTTTTCTCATTATGAAATTGACTCAATCCTAAGATCTGATGGCTAATATTAGATCTCGGCCATCAAGATCAACGGATGTGTTTTAATTCTCCGTTGACACAAGTTAAAACACCATAAGTCACTTTTGATAAATATTAAACTATAAAGTTACTTTAACTTTATATCTCATAAAGTTAAATAACTTGAGGTTCCATGCTGGACACTTTCTAGGCTGGGCACCAAGCAAAGGAAAACACTTGTTCGAGTTAAATTTTTCAACAAATATCACCCAGATGAAGAGGGATAGGCTTCTCTGATCTTGATACATAAAGAAAGTAGCGAGGGAGCTTCTTGAGTCCCTATATAGGCAGTGGTAACGTCTGTTATCCACTAAAGTTGCACTTAAGTGGATTTCTGATGAGCTGCCGAAGAGATGAACAAGCAATTTGTTCATTATCAATGCTGGGAGGTGCGAAAGACCTTTCAAGGCCATTTATAATGACATGTTCATAGCCCATGGGGATTTTGTAATAAATGTGTTAGCATGGCAAACTTTTTTGTAAAGGACTTGGTTTCTTAGGACTTAGATGTCAATCCAATCATTTGAAGGTGTTTTTTCCCTCGTCAATTATGCAATGTTGAATAAGCGATGTATAGTTTTCGATTTTTTCACTGCTCCTCCAAAACTGGAATGGTTGTCTTGGTGGTTAAACCTTGGGAGGTTATTAAAGTTCATGTGTCGATGTATATAAGCATGCTAGACATTTTTTGAGTCATTATGAACATGTACTAGGTCCCCCTAGTTTTTTTTTTAAATTTCGAAAAAAATAAATGTTCCCGCAAAATTAGGCCATTTTTTGAATGGTTTAAATGGAAAATTTCATATTGTAATAAAAGTGTGGTCCGGAGTTCAATTTAGGTGTGGGGATGCTCTTTTTCACACTAAAAGCGTCCTCCTTACGCCGAGACCCTCTTTTCCTATGTTTTAGGTGTTCAAAGTGTCACTTGAAGGTGTTTTTCTTAACGGTGTGAGAAAATGCCCCAAAAATACAAAAAAAGACAAAATGACAGTAAAAAAACAAAAGTCAAAAGTCAAGGGGGGCATGATTTGACGTGTTGGATGAGATGCAAAGTTGTCTCCCATATTGGGCGACCTCATCATAGAAGAAATACGTCATGTTCGAATGAGTTTTGGAGCTAGCGAATGCACCTTATGATTCAGGTGTGCCCCTCTCCTTAAATGCTCACGTTTGGATTATGTGGCATTGTACATACTTGATTGGTTGGAGTTTATTGAAGGGCGAACCAAGATTAAACATAAAGTGTTGGATTGGGAAGAGATTTAGTAGGTGGCAAGTATATTTTTGATGGAGGTTGCACCTTCATTCATCGGATTGGGGGCTTGCTTATGTGTCATGCTAATGTTGGAGTGTGAGGGATCCAAGGAAGGGCGCATCTCCTTATGGAGATGTGGCACCTTTCTATGGAATTTAACACCAACACATCCCACAATCTATTCTTTCATTTCCTGTTAACTTACCCTCTATCCTTGGCCATGGATGCGCCCACTTGGGGCTTGAAACTTATAAAGGTGAGGCTTTGTTCCTTCATTCATGATGGATGCAAAGAACCTCTGCCCAATTGTAACTTTGTTTATCTGAATAATGAAAGTTGAAGACTTTGGAGGTCTACCTTGTGTCATTGGACGAATGCTATGCTAATGAGGTAATATTGTATTGCTCTTGCTTAATCTATGTTGATAGATCTAGCTTAGATCATTCAGGATACATAGAGTAAGCATTTACAGTTGTTAAGTTGCTTGCTTATGATTTGATTTTGAAAGATATAGGAGTAAGCAATTATATTCAGTTGTATTGAGGTTCTCTGAGTTTTTCTTCTTCAAACATACTAGATCTAATCCAATTTTGTAAGAGTGGTTTTATAGTTTTGTAGGTCACGAGATCCAAAGGAGGCGTTGAACTAAGTTGTCTCTTCTCTTTCTTCGACATCCTTTTTAGAAGCTAATCTTTGTTGCAGGGACTACAATGTCATTAGCCAAGGATCAAGCAAAGGCTTGAAGTGTTCGTCCATCTCCTGAAAATCTTAGTCATCCATCTCCTGAAAATCTAAGTCATCCCCTAATCTAAATCATCCATAATAATTTTAAAACTGACCAAGAACAAATTGCAAAACATCTTCCATTTTACAGCAGCAATTATTTGACTCCATTTGGTACTGGTTTATTTGCAACAAATCTTATTTGCTTAAAGTCATCTTATGTTGTGAATGCTATATTATTTTATGCTGTTGAAGTAAGTTTTATTTCGCAATTATCTAGTCTCAGTGTTTTTACTCTCAAACTCCTAACAAACGATCTAATTCGTAAACCAATAAAATCAAAGAGCTTTAGAAACTCTTTCTTAGTGATTACCCCCCTTGACTCCGTTAGGAGTGGCCTAAATGGAGGAGTCAAGATTAGGTGACAACACCTGAATCGAGACTTGTCCCCAAGGACACACCGAGCAACTTGAAGATTTTTGCTACGTTCCCCCCCAGGTGTGTGTAAGGCGGGAACAACGTCCTTTGATCTGATTGTATAATTGGCACCTAAATATGAGGTGCATCTTTGTCTTTAGCTCCTGTGTGTGGAACAGTTGACAGATCCTATCAGATCGGGGGATATGGTGATCCGTCTCTACTCGAAGTTGATGAGAACCGACTTGGAGTTGTCCCAGAGGGATCTTGAGCAAATGCATCCAATGTTTGTACGTGTATGGGGGGTGGACAATGATACCATCCCGCAACTCCAAAAACTTCTCTTAGTAGAAAGACACCCTCGGGTCCAGGCTCGTCGGAGGTGAGGTCTAGGTGACTTGAATGTACAATCTGTATATTTCCTCTTTGATGCCCTAGTTTAGTATCTGTTTAGTTGACATGAGATAATTTGGCGCATCTAAGGAGTACTTGAAGAGGGGAAGTCGCTCTAGGGAGATGGTCACCGATTGGAGAAGTTGGCAAGCCTCTGCAAACCAACCTCATGCACAGCCTATGGGGTGATTTGAGGTAAGGGCCAATGCCAACTACCCCTTCTTATTATATTATTTCTTGTAACTACCTAGTGGGACTTTTTATTACCCATGTATATTTATACTTTCTCGTGACTATTCCTAAGGGGCCTATGCCCCCTTATTATTATATTATTTCCTCTAACTACCTAGTGGGCCTATTTATTATCCACCAACTCCCAAGTGGGCATATTCCATGATTATTGCCACATTACATAACAACATACTGGTCCAAAAGGGTATTCAAAATATCTAGATGCTTCCCTCCTTTCTCTTGGCACATGTGGATATCTGTGGATGGGCCCGTTCCCTTCTACATGGGTTTGATTGCCTATTGTGACACTTAGTCTTCGAATTGATGCTTTCCTCATGGATGGATGGATGATCTCCTTCTTGGGCTTGATTCTTTTCTCATGGATGGATGATCTTCTTAGATCTAGTGCATGGATTTATGAGTTGGCATAGAGAATAGGAATTGGTTGTTTGCATTTGTTATGGATTTGACCATTGATGGGGTCAAAATGGAGGATAGCGCCCTACCTGGTCAGCTACCTAACACTTTAATCTATTCATTTTATGAGGAGTATTCTGTTTGGAGGGAGTCTATCCTTCATTTATGATGCTATCCTTCACTTTTGGAGAGGTTAGATGCTCATTTATTGGAGGTTGTTGGAAATTTGAGTAAATCTAGGAGGTTCCAAACCCTAGATCCAAGGTTGTTCATTGCTGCTTTGACCATATCTATTGGAGCATTACACTTGGAACGTTTGGAGGCCACTTAATTGTGTTTTGACTTGTCTATTTTCTCATCTATGGAGGCACATCTCATGCTTTGTTGGAAACATGTATTTGTGGCTTTGGCTACCATTATTATTTTGTATTATTGGATGTAGTGGAGCATCTTTGCACTCCACCCTATATTAGATCTAGAATTATCTTCATATTTTATTGTAGAGGAAAATTCTCTGAAGGCTATATAAGATTTTGTTCTCTTTCTCATTATTCATGGTTGGATTTTGAGAGTTCCCTCTCTATTGGAGCCTAATAGACATATCTTTCATGGAGCAAATCAAATTGTAAGGTTTCCTTTTCCATTTCAAGTGTGGTATCTTTGTTCTTAATTTTAGATGTTAATGTTTTGTAGAATAATTAGACTTGTTGATTATGGCCAAAGAAAGACAAAATTGTCTTCTTGGAAAGGGTTGTGAGAGAAAATATACTCCAGTCCTTTGTTGCTTTGCGCATGATTGTATTGTTATAGCATCTTGTCATCTTCAAGAGTGTTGCTTTCTAATACTTCATTGCATAGGTCACACCCTACTTGCAATGTTTTGAGTTAGCACCAAATGGGGTCTGCTAGTGATTTCTACTTTTCATTCTTCAACATGTTGGGGTTTATTTCTGGATTGTGAAAACATTCCTAGTTTACCCAAATCTTCATGAACTCGCCCTTTTATTGGTCTAGATTCCTTTTGACACCATTAGCCCTAGGGATTGGCAATAGTCTTCATGGTCCCCCCATCAGCACTTAGCATTTTGTTACCCTAAGTATTTTGTTACACAACCTCTTCACATTGTCTTTCATTCTCAAAAGCCTTAGCAAATCCTAGTCTAGGGAATCCCCCCTCGGTTGGAGAAGAGCCAACCTAAAAAGTAGGGAGGTAGTTATTGAGGTGGCAGTGGGTAACACCTCTAGGTTGCAACTAGGCTATCTTTTTTCTTTAGGGCATTAATCGCACATGCCAGTTCAAGCTGTAACAGGTCCTATATTGTCATCTCTCTCTTGCACAAAAGGAAAATGATTATTAATAATTTTTTAACACCTAGCTTAGTTTCTACTTCTTTGTCAACATTGCGGTAAAATTTGTTATATGTTTCCTTGTTGGTGTTGTATTTAGGTTGGGGATGGCTTATGCAATCCCATCCTTGTGATGCATTATTTAATCTTGAAACCTAATTGATTTTTCTTGATTATCAATGGGAATTTTACTATCCCTCTTGATTTACTCATTCCAACACACGCTTGCTTCTCTAACTTTGTTGCATTTTGAGGTTCTTGATAGAGTTTCACTTTTTTTTTTGTTGCAGTGGATGCTTTTAACCTGGAAGACATGGATGACATTTCGGTATGATGATTCTATAATGTACACAAATGTAACTTTCCCGAGTTTGTATTAATGTGTTTGTCTTTCTTCAACACAATGTAAGATGTCTTTTGTACATCTGATTAATTTTATGACAATGCTGGTGTTTCTGTTATATTTAGAAATCTGAAGCAACAGATGATGATGCAAGTGATGATGAAGGCATGCTATGTGAGTGTTGTGGTTTTGTTCATAGTTCAATGCCTTGCCTTCTTTTTTCATGTGTTTGATGAGTTGATTTATGTGAGACCTCAATGATTTGATATATGCTAATACTGATTTGGCCTTGAATTCATACTTGTTTAGACCTCCCCGATTTGGAAAAGGCAAGGGACAAGTGATTCTTGAATATCTACAAAAGGGTAAGGATCTATAAGCTATTTTGGATGGAGTAATCTATCGCCTCATTCTAATGGGTATATATTTTTCAAGTATTGTGTGCAGGACTGAATACCAGATAATTTTCAAATTTGGAAACAGAGATAGTTGACTCACATTGTGCTATAGTTTAAACTTAGATCCATAGGTTTGAATTTTACATATGTTTCGTGGATGAGGGAAAAATCTTGGAAGTTGGGGGTGATGATATTTGGTTGAGATTAAATTTCCTTTCATGCGTGCAGATATTGGTCTTTTTTGGATTATAACATAGAAGCACATGCTATTTATCTCACATTTGGAACTTTCATGTATAAGAAAGCATCACTTTCCCTTTGGTGTGTGATTTTGTCTAACTAGATATATCTTTTCTTTGGATTGTGATGCCATATTTTCCTAGTTAAACTGTTAAATATTCATTTTTTCCTCCAAAGAGAAAATCACAACTTTATATTTCAAGTAGAAAAAAGTTACATTCTGCTTTTAAGCACATATACAATAAAGAGTCTGCCTTAAAAGACCAAATATGGTCACCTATACACTAGCAGAGAGCATCAAACTTCTCAGAAATACAGACAAAACCTCTGCCTATTACAAGGCACTGGAACTTAGGCAAAAGCTAATAAAAATTATCCATCATAGGCATTGGAATAGTATCCCTGTCCACACTCAAAAGAACATCAGAGGTGCCAGAGGTACTTCGAATCGCTACAAACCTGAGATATTCAATACTCTTCCCCACTGCTATCGTGAACAAGGCAGTCAAAGAACGCATCTCAGCCCAATTGTTTGAGCCCATTCCTAGTCCTACTTTGTGTTGTTGAAAATGTAACTTCGGAAGATATTATTATTATTATTATTATGTATTTTTTATTCCTCCTTTCGGGGATCTTTTCCCTCTGATCGGAGATCTCATTAATGTAATTGGTCATGTAAGAGTCGAGGTAAAACCTCCGTTGTAAGTTGGGGCAATAGTCCCCAAAAGAAGAATTGTAAAATGTATTTTTGAGTCTCCCTAGGAGAAGTCGGCCTTGTTGGGGCAGGAGGTCACCCAATTGAAGAATATAAATAGGGAGGTGCTCTCCCTCATTTGGACACACAATAAACACAAGCAAGTTTGCTCCAAGAGAGAGAAAGACAAGTTCGCTGGGGTAGAAAAAGAAGAAGGTGCCGAACTCATCTCATCTTCGTGTTTTCTATCTTTGTCTGACATTGTACTAAGTGACAAATCTATATAGAAGAAGTTGCTAGGTTTTCTCCCTTGTGGTTTTCCAGTATATAATCTGTCTTTCTTTTTGCTGTGCTTGTCTATCTTCCAGTGATCCTATTCCATTAAATTAAAGATTTAACATATTTGAATTAAAGTGCAAACTCTAACATGGTATCAGAGCTACCCTGGAAGAAGGCATTGTGCAGCCGCAAAAACTAGGGCTTCCAAGATCCGACACTTTTCTCCACAAATTTTCTAGAAAAGAAGGTCAAGCTAACTCGCCTCAAGGAGGCACATCTTTTGGTGGTAAGCAGATTCCAAATTAGAGAAGTTTCATTTTTGACCTCATCACTAATGCCGGGAAAAACTAGGGCATCAGATTTTTGGAGCTTCCATCCACCAATCCGGGCAAAGGACACCACTGGACAATTCGCCTCAAGGAGGCACATCTTTCTATCCAGGGAGAATTTCAAGATTCCAAGTTTGAAAAATTAGGGTTTCTCTGTCAAACCCTAGGACAGCTAGTTCAAGAAGCAGTTTGGGCATCTCAATTGGTAAGATCTATTTCTTTACTATTTCCATTTGAGGTTCTCATATCAAGATGTTGAATCATACCAAGCTTGAAGGAGCTGACAACTTCCGTGCATGGAAGTATAGAATCTCTCTTATTCTAGGAGAGAATGACTTGGACAAGTATGTAACTGAGGAGGTTCCAAAACCAAAGGGAGAAGAGGCCAAGGCTACTCACAAAAAGAACATAATTAGAGCCAAGAGAATTATTGCAGACTCCATCAAAGATCATCTCATTCCTCATGTCTCTTCATTGAAGACTCCCAAGAAGATGTTCGATGCTTTGAACAAGCTATATGAAGGGAAGAATATCAACCGAAAAATGAACTTGAGGAATCAACTCAAGAATGTGAAGATCCAAGACTCAGAGACCATCCAATCTTACTTCTCAAGGGTCTCTCAAATCAAGGAGCAACTTGAAGCCATTGAAGATAATGTTGAAGGAGAGATAGTAATGACCACATTAAATGGCCTTCCGAAATCATGGGATTCTTTCCTTCATGGAATATGTGCCAAAAAGAAACTTATCAAGTTCAACAGATTGTGGGAGGAATGCACCCAAGAAGAAGCTCGACTAGTATCAAGAGAAGAGATGGTGGAAGCTGATGATGATCAAGCCCTAACAATTCATACAAAGAAGGATAGAAGCAAGAGGGAGGATCACCCTCACAGAAGACCTAAAATATTTCAAAAGAATCATGGATCTAAACGTGACTTCTCCAGTCTTAGATGTTATACATGTGATGAGAAAGGCCACTTTGCAAGAGACTGTCCTAGAAACAAGGGATTCTCAAGAACAAACAAGAGAAGGAAGCATCATGCTCACATTGTTGAAGAAGATGAAAGGAAAAGGATAAGAGAAGATTCTTCAAGTGATGAAGAATATGTTTTGATATCAAATCTTATAGGTACCGTCACCCATGGAAGCAATGATTGGCTTATGGATAGTGGAGCTTCCAAGTATATGACAAGATACAAAGAATTTTTACCAACTTGCCAGAACACGAGTCACCTCACAAGGTGAAACTTTGAGATGACTGCCAGTATCCTATCAAAGGGAGTGGAGAAGCTTCTTACAAGTTGGATTCAGGAAAATCAATGAAGATGAAGGATGTTCTCTATGGGGTTTGAAGAAGAATCTCCTCTCCATATCAACTCTAGATGCTAAAGGATTTCGTGTTGCATTTGTTGATGATCAAGTATTCATGTGGTCAAGAGGCAAGACAATGGATGATGCAATAGTAATTGGTGAGCAAGAGGGAGGGTTGTACAAATTGAAGGGACAACCATACCAAGCGTTGGTTCATTACTCTATGGAACCAAGCGAACTATTGCACCGAAGACTTGCACATGTACACTATAGAGCACTACCAATTGCAAGCAAGGTAGTATCAAGTCTACTCGAGATTCAAACAAAACATGAAGGCATTTGGAAAGGATGTGCACAAGGGAAGAATGTGAAGAAATCATTTCCTAGTAGCAAAAGCAAGGCGAAAGAAATTTTGGAGATAGTTTACTCAGATGCATGCGCCCCCATGTCATCCAACTCCTTGTATGCATGCTATGTTTCTTTCATAGAAGATTATTCTCGTAAAACATGGATTTATTTCTTGAAAAGCAAAGATGAAGTTTTCAATAAGTTCAAGGAATTCAAAGCCTTGGTAGAGAATCACACTGATAGGAAGATCAAGACTTTACGATCAAACAATGGCAGTGAGTTCACCTCAAAAGTGTTCAAAGACCTATGCAGAGAATTTGGGATTAAGAGGGAGTTGAGTACTCCCTACAATCCTCAACAGAATGGCGTTGTAGAAAGGAAGAACAAAATGACACCGGAAGCAGCAAAGGCGATGCTTCATGACCAAGACCTTCCAATGCACTTATGAGCAGAAGCCGCAAGAACAACCGTGTATGTACAAAACAAAACACCTCAGTGTGTCTTGGATAACAAGACTCCAAAAGAAGCTTTCCTAGGTGAGAAACCAGAAGTCAACCATCTTCGAATATTTGGCTTCCTAGTGTACATACATGTTCCAAAAGAAAAGAGAACAAAACTAGATCCTTCAGGAAAGAAGGTCATATACGTTGGATACAGTGACTCATCAAAAGCTTACAGAATATAATTTCTAGGATTCAAGAAGATCGAGACCATCCGAGATGTAACTTTTGATGAAGACTCATCCTAGAACAGATCAAGACATTTACGCATCGAAGAAACAGAAGAACCTGAAGTTCCCAGAACTAGAGATACAATTATGAAAGAAGTGATCCAAGAAGACCATGACTTGGCAGAACCATAGAGACCTGTAGATCCACCTCGTGAGACGAACTCTTACAAGAGAAGACTAGCATGGGCACGAGAAGCAATCCAAGATGTAGATAGATATGGTGCTCCAGATGGGACTTCCAGAGAGAGTAAGAGACTAAGGCCATACTCTAGCTATATGGCGCTACTCTGCGACATCATTAATGAAGAACCTTTCAACTATGAGGAAGCAACAGAAAAGAAGCAATGGAAGGATGCCACGATTGAAGAATATCAATCGACCATGAAGAATGATGTCTGGGAGGTGGTCCCCAGACCAGAAGGGAAGTCTGTAGTGTCTTCTAAATGGATTTACAAAATCAAGCATACAACAGACATACGCATCGAAAAATACAAGGCAAGATTCGTAGCACGTGGCTTCTCCCAGAAAGAAGGCATTGTTTACAGAGAGACATTTGCACCTGTAGCGAGATACACTTCCATTAGATCTATACTTGCCTTAGCTACAGTAATGAAATGAAAGATACATTAGATGGATGTCAAGACAACTTTCTTGAATGGTGTAGTTGAAGAGGAAGTGTACATGGATCAACCACTTGGATTTGAGACACAGGACAAACAAACTCATGTGTGCAAGTTAAAAAAGGCCTTATATGGTTTGAAGTAGGAACCCAGGATGTGGTACGACAGGATGACCAACTTTTTGATGAGCTTGGGCTTTACCAAAAGTAAAGCAGATTCCAACCTCTACTTCAAGGTTGAGGGAGGAAGACCAGTGATACTCCTACTATATGTAGATGACCTGTTCCTAACAGGTGAATATGAGCTCATTGCAGATACAAAGAGGAGACTTGCCGTAGAGTTTGAAATGAAGGACCTGTGGATGATGCACTACTTCTTAGGTCTGTAGGTGTGGTAGAGATCAAATGGGATATTCCTTGGTCAAGGAAAGTATGTAGTGGAGAGTTTGAAGAGGATCAGAATGATGGACTGGAAGGCCATTGCCACACCCATGGTATCAAATTTGAAGCTACTATGTGATGCTTCTTCAGAGACAGTTGGTGCCACGATGTATAGAAAAATGATTGGTTTGTTGATGTACTTGATGAACACGAGGCCAAAGATATGCTTTGTCGTGAACACATTGAGCTAGTTTTTGACAGATCCGAGACGTGTTCACCTGATTCCTGCAAAGCATACTTGAAGAGTACAATTGAGTATGGGATCAAGTATGCGACGCATCAGAGGATTAACCTCCACAGTTATGTTGATTTAGATTGGGAAGGAAGTGCCACAGATAGGAAGAGCACTTCAGGATGATGCTTCACTCTAGGATCCGGTATGATCTCCTGGTTTAGTAGGAAGCAGTGGAGTGTGGTACCGAGTACAACCGAGGTAGAGTACATTGCAGCATGTTCGGCTAGTTGTGAGGTAGTATGGCTCAGAAAGCTATTGTTAGATTTATTGATCTCGAGTTAGAGGCGACTTGTATCTTCTGTGACAACCAGAGTTGTGTGAAGTTGTTCGACAATCTAGTGTTCCATGACAAGTTGAAGCATATTGAGATCAAGTATCACTATATCTGGGATATGGTGCAGAGAGGAGCAATGAAGCTCTAGTATGTGGTGACAGATGAGCAGATAGTCGATGTGTATACCAAGCCGTTAGTAAGAATAAAGTTCGAGTACATCAAAGAGAAGCTTGGGGTTATTTAGATCGATGTTCCTTGAAAGAGGCATTGATGTGACATGTCTGAAAGGCATAGATGCACTGGGGCTGTATCTACATGGAGAGAGACGCAAGTGGTCCTTAAGGATGTAATGCATTTGGGATGCTCTTGGGTTGTATCCACATGTCTGAAAACGCTGGTGGTCCACGGGTCATAAAACATCTGGGATGCATCTGGGCTGTATCTACATGGAGGAAGATGCAGGTGGTTTGAAAGGACGTAATGCATCTGGGATGCTCCTAAGATGTATCCACATGTCTGAAGACGCAGGCTGGCCGAGAGAGAGTCGTAATACATCTGGGTTGTATCCACTGGGTGGAAGACGCAAATGTTCCTAGGCTGTATGCATTGGGTGGAAGACCCAGGTTGACTGAGAGAGAGACACAATACATATGGGATGTATCCAGTGGATGGAAGACACAATTGTTCTTGGGATGTATCCACTGGGTGGAAGACGCAGGTTGTCTGGTGGACATGATATATGCACCTTGGATGCTCTCCACACGATGGAAGACGCGTATGCTGCTGGGATGATCTCCACGGGGTGGAAGATGTAGGTTGTCCGCAAGGATGTAATGTAGGCATACGGGCTGTTCTCCATGAGATGATGAGATGATCTGGATACGACAAGATGACTGTAGGAGACGCAGGTTATTGCTTCAACAATGTAAAATGAGGACCTAGGATGTACCTATTTGATGGCTTGCTCGTGGAGATGATGATGAAGTCGTAGATGGGATTCAGGCCTACATGCAACATGAAAAAGGGCCGGCTCTATAGAACTTCTGAGGATATATAGATTCGAGAGATGTCACTAATTAATGGTCGACGAGATGAAGATTTGCTGCAACAATGATGATGATGTCCAACGATGATGATGGTGTCCAACGATGATGATGATGTCAAGCGATGATGATGGTGTCCAACAATGATGATGATGTCCAGAGATTATGTCCAGTTGTGGTGATGACCGGGTCGGAAGAATACCTTGTTAAGAGGGAGTGTTGTTGAAAATGTAACTTCGGAAGATATTCTTTCTATTATTATTATTATTATTATTATGTACTTTAGTTATTCCTCCTTTCCGGGATGTTTTCCCAATTGGAGATGTCATTGATGTAATTGGTCATGTAAGCGTTGAGGTAAAACCTACGTTGTAAGTCGGAGCAGTAGTCCCCAAAAGAAAAATTGTAAAATGTATTTACGAGTCTCCCTAGGAGAAGTCGGCCCTATTGTGGCAAGAGGTCACCCAACTGTAGAATATAAATAGGGAGGTGCTCTCCCTCATTTGGACACACAGCAAACACAAGCAAGTTCGCTCCAAGAGAGAGAAAGACAAGTTCGCTGGGGTAGAAGAAGAAGAAGCTGCAGAAGTCATCTTATATTTGGGTTTTCTATCTTTGTTTGACATTGTACTAAGTGACAAATCTATACAGAAGTAGTTGCTCGGTTTTCTCCCTTGTGGTTTCCCAGGATAAAATCTTTGTGTCTTTCTTTTATGTTGTGCTTGTTTATCTTTCAGTGATCCTATTGCATTAGATTTAAGATCTAAATTATTTGAATTAAAGTGAAAACTCTAACACTCTGAAGGAAAAACTGTTCATTTCAGTCAAACAAAGCACCACTAGCACCACACATTCCAGGGTTTACTTGGAATGCTCCATCAAAGTAACCCCATAAGCTTATTTTGTCAATTGCTATAGACCCTATCTGCTTTGGGGCTTTGGCCTTTGCAACCATCTTGATGTTATCATAAACATATTTCATTTCATAAACAAACTTCCCTTTAAAAAGAATAGCATTTCCGGTGATCCAAATACCCAGGAAACCACACATGGAAAGGCCTTATGGCTAAGTTGCATGAAACAGGGAAATGGGGACGAGTTTTCAAAATAGGGACCCGTTGAAAACGTGACCTCCCAAAATTTTGGAAATGGGGAAACACAATATATATATATGTTTGTGTGTGTGTATGTATAATATATATGTGTATGTATATTTTAAATTAATAAATGAGCAAGGACATTTAAAAAAATGAATGTGAAACATAAATCATAAATCATACATGTTGGTGAATCATCGCTTATATTGGGATTTCATATCAATAATACCCTATGCCTCTCTCCTCTAGGCTCTATGCCTTGCCTCTACCTCAAATATCAAAGTTGATCCTCCAAGGACATTAGTCAGTAACTCAACACTCTACAATTTTGATGAAACTTCCTAATCCAATCATTAACATAAGGTAGAAAAAGCTTCCCATACTTAATAAGTGATTTTGCTTGAGTGAAGAGTACATTTTTATTAAGGTCTTGACAAAGGAGTTCAACAATCAACACCACCAACATCAAGGTACATAGAGGGGTTGATGTGCTTGATTAAATGCCAATCCCATACGCTCATACATGATAAAATTTGATGGAAACTTTGCAATCTTGAAATCTTGAAAACTATTAACTCTATTGAATTTTGAATGGGATCTAAAATTCTACTTTTTGCATATGAGGTCTGATGAGGTTGGAACCACTTTCAAACATCTTGAAACAATTAATGGCCGTGTTAAAAATTTAAGCAAGATAATAGAAAATGAAAGATAAGGAGAATGTCACTTTTACTTTAAGAATTTAATATTACCAATTTCTACTAGGCAAAGTGGATATTTTTTAATGGAGAGGACAATACTTTTTTGGAAACGGCTATATAGAGCACATCCGTACCGGAAACACATTTCAGTTTGTACAGAAATGCATTTCCGTGCTATACGACATGCGTTTAGGTGTTTATGGCATGAAACACGCTGAGGATGTGGGGGGGTGGTCGTTTCTTGCAACTTAGCCTTATGGTCAGCCACATACGAGTCATTCATCCATTTCTTTGCCCCATTACCTTCAGTTAAGCCAAGAATCTCCTTCCAAACTATTTTTGTAAAAGGGAAATCCATCAAAATATGTTGAATAGTTTCTTCATCATTTTTGCATAAGACACAGTAACTCAGGCCTTGACATGACCTTTTTTGAAGCACATCACATGCTACGACTTTGTTGGATACAACTAACCAAAAGAAAAATCTAAATTTAAAGTGGATTTTAGTTTCTATAGTGGATATTGTTAGACTTTTGGGTTACTTCGAAAGTGTTTATACCATGTTTAGAGGTGCTCCATGTGATTTGGGGTACATGGTGTATGACTAGCCCTTGGATGGTCTGAGATGGATTGTAGCATGAGAGATGTCCCTTGATGGATATGCAAAGTTGATATGGCTTGGTTAGTAGATGCTTGACCTCAAAATGGTGTTGGCAGTGCTTTCTTCCCTCGGGCATTGGAGATCTTATAATAGTTTGGTGGACACCCTTCATTGAGGCCTTATCGAGAAGCCACTTGCTTGGAGAATGCCCTTCAGGGGATGTGGAGCATTTTGTATCATGGAGAAAGGTTGCAAGCCCTAGTTGGCATGTTGAAGCTTGGTTCCTTCTTCGGAGGATTGGAGATCACTAAGGGACACTTGTGGCTATGACAGTGCTCTTGCAAGGGTGTTGGGCACAATGCCACACTAAGAGGGGGGGGTGAATCAGTGTGCACACACTTCTAGCAATTTTCACTTATCAAAACTTAGATATAGTTCATCATTAGCATAATACTACGTAGTACATAATCATCCATCAACTAATCAACAATAGTCATATAACTACGTAAGCATGTCATCAACATAGATCATAACAAGAGACACATTACCAAACAAGTATTGTAAACTTTTGTTTATATTTTCATATGAAGTACAATGGAAGACTTCAATCTTCGCGATTATATTAGCATCAACTGACTAAAGAGCACCAACTCCTATTCCAAGGCACAGCCTAGTTTCTTAGCTCCAACTAAGAAGAGGTGCAAGACCCAGCTTGCATTACACTGTCACTGTCACCAATCAACCATCTGCTCAATCCAACTGCTCAAGGAGCCAAATCAATCTAATGTCATCATCAAGTCTGTCTACTGTAGTTGTCACTGTCAAGTTGCTTCTACTGTGGCTATTAGTCTTCAATCTTTGTTCTTGTCAACAATAGTCTGCTGTCATTGTCATCTTGGCTATCATAGTCATGTTATGTCAACTATCTTACACTTGTTTCAAGTCTGTTGCGAGGATACTCTATATCGCTCAGTCTTGTAAGTCTTCAACCAAAGATGGTTTGTTTCAATCGATGCCTATGTTAAGGCTGCTCTGAATCTTGATATAAAGCTCAGTCAACAAGGTTGTCCTTTGTTATAGCTATCTGCCTGTGGTCTCCCTTGAGATCAGAGTTTAACTGAAAATACTATACATATGCATGATATATATTTTCTCTTAAGTACCTGCAGCTTAAAGGATTACTTCAAAACTTACACGTATGGTTGCAAAAGTCAGAGCTTGATGATGTTGACAGAGATCAAAACCTTTAACCACAGACTGTGGCTATCTTTCTTGACTGCGGTCTTAAGAGCTGTAACTACATCAGTACAAACCTTAATCTTTGCACAATTGTTGTGGCTATCTCTGGATGTCTGAAATCAGAGTTAAAACTTCAAACAAAACTTGCTGACCCGAGAGACAAATAGAATTTGATCATTGTGCATGCTGCATGTTTTCATATCAAGATTGTTAGAACTTCAACTTGATACTCAAGATTTTCTCCACCTGAGGAGGTGATGATATGCTTCTTAAATAGCTTCCTCAGTCTCCTTCACCTTCTGCTGTCTCAACTCAAAAACCAGAGGTAATTCTTCTTCATATTCCCTGTGGCTGCCTCAGTCATTTCATCCCACCGAAAATCAGAGATAGAGCCTTCTCCAAAACTACTGTTTCACCATCGAAATTTGCCTCAGAGAGGTCCGGATTTCAGAGCTGCTTGTAAAAACATATGTTTAAAAGACGATGCCATCTCTTATTTATACACATTTTCCACTTAAAAAAAACTTTACTGGGCCGACCTACTAAAAATTTATCAAATTTTTATTTAATAATTAATTTGTATTTTACTGGGACGACTTGTCATCAAGACCCTCTTTAAGGTTGTTTTGCCCATTCTTTTAAATGACTATTAAGTGGACTGTGTATGCTTGCTTTAGGTGGGATGCCACGTCATTTGCTTAAGAGGTTTGTCAAGTGCTTCAGGGATTTTTACTGAGCTTCTTCAAGGAAAAGAGTACAATACGCTATTACCAACCACCATTAAGCATGTGGGCTTAAAGACCATCTTGTGGGTTTAAGGAGTTCTTCAAAAGCTTCTTCACCAAGGTTTGAGGGCTTCTTCATCATTTGCATGGGCTTCTCAAACCATCGACATGAGCATGTGCTACATTAACATCATCAAAGTACCTCCATTTAGCTTGTGGGCAAAAGATCAACAAGCAACTAAGTGTGTGGGCTTCATGATCCCATCAAGCCACAAATGACCACAGTATGGGTCATTTGGACCACCTAGTGCTCCAATGCACAAACAACCAAGTCATGGTTGGCCTTATACATTTGATAATACTGAGATCTAGTGACCAAATGCTAACACAAGTTGTCTGCAAAATAGTACACTTAGTTGTTGTGGTTGCTCAACAAAGGTACTGATGACATGTCATCATCTCTCATCATAAAAGTATTGCTAGCTGCTCCCCCTATCAATTACGCTGCTGTAGCTGTTTTAAACATTTCAAGTTCCCCCTTTTATGTAGACTACTTCATCAGCTGTCATAAGGAAGAACGTGATTCTGCTTTAAGTCTGCTGCAACATTGATGAGTATCTTTTGCAAAGGTTTATTCCAGAACAGACCTTCGGATGTCAACCATTCTCTCCCATCTGAATATTCAGCCTTAAGGCTGCTTGAACAGTCAAATGTGCCTGAGATTGCTTGTGAACAGTTCCTCCTTTTACGCTTCGGGAGTTTTCTTTAGATCAGAGTATGAAGTAACTTCAACTATGGCTTAGTCAAAAGTGAAGTCGGATCAAAATCAGTTCAACTATATTAATAATATTAGTCATACAATCAGATACCGACAACGAGTGTTTCTTGAAGACATCCTTGCCAATCATATCCAAAGCTAGAGAGTGTCACTGGTACACTTTATGGATGCTAGAAGAAATGCATCAACAATCATCTTAGTAAATTCAAAAGAGGTAAGCATACATCAAGGACGACCCTCCAAACAACACCATGTTGCTACACTTCAATTGCTTCAAATGCTACCTCTATCATAATTTCCTCTTTATCCTTCTTGCTGCATGTCATGTTTGGAACCTAATGTGCTGAACCCTCAACCTTCCATGAAATGCTTACAGTTTCAATTCAGTCCTCACTTTTTGCTGTGGTTTCCAAAATTACTCCTTCAACCTCTAGGCCGACATATAACCTTTGGATGACTTTAATTATGTTATCCTTTGTGCACAATGGCAACCGAAATCAGACAAAATCAGAAATTGCTTTCCAACCTTGTGTTATGGATGAGTGAAAGGTCTTCAATCATCTTGAAAAATAAGCTTGATAGAGTTCAACCTTTGGATGCCTGAGCTAATCTTTGAAAAGTATCATTCTTTCACAACATAAGTGTCTTCTGCTGCCCAAAAAAATGTTGAAAAACTTCAATCATCTGCTGTAGCTAGCATCCGGATCAGTCCAAGGCTTCAACCATGATATCTGATGCCTCATGAACAGAGCTTGATTTTTAGAGATCTGCTCCCCCTATCAATATGCGTCTTCTTTGAGTTACACAATACCAATTTGTATCATCTTTGACTACTCTTTTATATTGTCTATACCTCTGACTTTTCAGACCTTTCATGAATGATAGCTAGGATGCGAATCAATCCATTGAAACTTTGGCTTCCTCAGTGTTTTGAACCTCTGTACAATGTCTTCATACAAGCTTGTTGCTGCCTCTGTTGCTGTGGATACGGCTTCTTCATTAACTACCACATATCAGAGCTGTCTAAGATTCTTCCTTACTCCTGAGTTCAGAGTACTTCATTTCAACCTGAAACATCATTGTCTTCAATATGTTGCTCACTGTCAAGATGATCATTCTGATTTCATATCAACTTAATCTGATCATCCTGCTCAAGAGTCAAAGTACTGCGATTGTTGCTATCACTCTCAAGTTGTCACAGTCAACCAATCTTTCATTTTCAAGTCAAAGCTTGGAGGATTTGCATGAATGGTTGTCTTTGGATCTTCATAGTATACCCAAAATGATGTTACAACTATGGAGAGTGCCCAAACTTCATGTGCATATCAAATTGCCATTGTGTGTCTATTGCAAGCGAGATTCCAATGCTGTCTTGCTGTGCATGCTTATGCTTGTAGCAGGATGAAACTTAGCCTTTGATTATGTCAGTACTGGATGACTTCGGATGTTTTTGCAAAATGTAGAGATCAGAAGTTCTGATGCCAAAGTGATTAGGATGGCAGAGAGCAGACTTCGACTGTCTTCTTCAACAGACCTTAAAAATCAGTCCTAAGAGTTTTGGTTACCTCTTCTTTTCAGACTTCATCCTTGCCTTGGATTGGCTTTCCTTCTTTCAATGTTTGCAATCACGATCCTTGGACCTGTTTCTTTGCTTGGAGTAGCCATCATTTGCCCTTGAGTCCATCCTCCAACCATGAACTCAAGGTGTACTAAGGCCTTTGAAGGACCTCAGACTTCGCTTGCCACATGGCAGCCATCTTCTGTGCACTGATCAACTTCATTCACATTCAACAAGACATCCTTTTTCACCCATACCTGAGAGTGTCCTTGACTTTGAGCACATGTCTTTTGGGCTTCAAGTCTTCTGCATTATTTTTCTTCCATGGTTCATAGGTTCTCCTTGTTGATGTATATGAGGGACTCATCATAGGTTGTCTTTTTGTACTTGCACTGTCTTGGGCTTTGTGACCAAAGCCATAGCATTTGTAACCTCAGTCAAGAAGATAAAAGACTTAACCAACAATATCAAACTAAGTCAATCTCATAAACTCTTAGACACAAAAGGAAAGTCAACAACTTAAACAAATCTCAAACAATTAATACTGTCAAACGCTGTCATTGACAGTCAATATCAGTCAAGCTCCACAATGATCAACACTTGTTAAAGCAGTTTTAAAGCAAACACTTGGGTGAATCAAAGCAATCACTCAGAAGGTCTATTCAAGTCAAGGCCAACTTTAGGTAACTTAAACCAATTAGGTCAAGATGTCAAAATCACCAACTTTCCAATCAAGTAAGGACCATCTCAATAAGTCAAGAGCAACTTATCAAATCAAACTTACAGTCAGTTAAGTCAATAAAATCGAGTTATTACAGGAGTTACAACTCTTTCAACAACTCAGTCAATACTTCATCATATACAGTCAACCACTTAGTCAACGACTCTGTCAATACTTCAAACTCGAAGATAGTCCAAGACACATCCAATCAAAGCAAAAACAAAGATACAAGCAAAAGTAATTTGTAGAGTCTGAAAAACCAAAAGGACTCTTACTTGATTACTGTAGGGATTTGTCTGAAAGTTGTGTTTGAAGGGCACTCTCTTATGTTACTGTATGTCCAATTTGAAGACAGTAACTTCACCACTAATCTATACATATATACTTTGATATACCTTCCCAAAGATCTCAACCATTTGACAAAATTAGACTTTAATCACTTACAACCTGTGCCTTTGGATCAGTCCACTTGTGCTTGATCACTTCAAGTACTTTCAGCTGCCTCTAAGTGACTGTGGCTGCTTTAGGACATATTTGAAAAAAAAAATATGTACAGAGATAAACCCCAAGATAACACCTTGAATCAGGTTGAAGAGACTTCAATACTGCTGCAAACAAACTTGGATGCCTTCTTCATAACATCGGATCAGTCCATAGTGTGCAAGATATTAGGTGAACTCTGCCTCTTAATGTGGCTGCCTCAATCTTCGGTAACCCACTGAATTTCAGAGCTAAAGATTGATCTTCAAAACTAGTGTACTACTGCTGCGAATTTGCCTCAGAGACAACTGCAAATTTTAGAGATAGAGATCATCTGCTTGTTGTTGTAAAATGAGAAATTTTAAGGTGTATTTATACATGTTTCATCGTGGAATTTAACTGGGACGACTTCTTCAAATGACAAATTATTAAAAGATAATTTATTCCCCCTATTGTTTGGTCGGCTGACTCAAAAGATGATGTAAAAATACCACGCCAACTTTTAAAAAATCTAGATCCATCAACCTTAAGGAGTTAGGAGACACTCCACATATCAACAGAAAGGGCTTGACAAGGGCTATCTTCCTATGAGGGTCTTGCTTGCAATGGCAAGGTTCTTCATTCTTGATTTTTTCAATCTGTGCAGGACATCAGAAATTGACTTGAAAAGTTTCAGATGGCTTCTTTAACCACTTTTAGGGCTTCTTCACCAAGTCTTGTGGATCAAGGGATTTCATCATGGTTTTCAAAGGATAACACAACACCAAGCTACCATATGTGAGTGGGTCATATGCCCATATCATGACCAAATCATGTCTTCAATTAATAAGAGTGCAAACCAAGTTTCATCATGTGCAAGAAGTTTTCAAGGTCAAGTTACCATATGCAAGAGTGTGAGGGCATCATGGGAAATATAAGAGCTCCAATGGCACAAGGCCACCATCATTTTGGTCAAAATGTTAAGTGCATTATCAATGTGACAACCAAGTCCCAAGGACTCCAAGGGCTTTAGACTTGGGCTTGGACAAGGTCAAAAGGTCTCCTTTGACACCAAAAACCACATACCAAACACTGACCCTCAGGGGCTCCGCAAGGGGCACCAAGACACAACAAACCCTTACCAATGCACTGCTGGCATTGATGACAACTTTAATCAACAACGACTACTGGGGGCCCTAGGGTACCTTCTAGGGTCTTACTTTGCCCTAGTTAACTGACTAGGGTACCATCCTCCTTGAGAATGGGTCTTGCAACTGCACTATATTTAACACCATCAACCAAGTCATTTGCCTTTGACCAAACAACTTATCTCGGTTAGTCAACCGATTAGATTGCTGCCATCTGTCACCTCTGACTCCAATTAACTTGAACCAATTGACTATCAATCCACATACAAAGAATATGACATTCCCAATAATTGTCACCATGGATTTCTTGAAGGTATTCCTCAAGGACATGTCCTTCAACATGGTCTACTCCCTTAAATGTAGTATTCATGTATTCAACATAAGCCACCCATTTTTCATGCTCTTCTAGGAACCAATGGCTACAAAATGTCTATCAATTCTGTAGGAGAAGATATTTTTCCTCTGTTTAGGCCTTTTAACCAAGCACATGCTTTTCGTTCTAAGTGAAGCACAAATGATATTATATAGAAACCCTCATTCATAACATCGAAGTCTGGAGCTACTATCATGAATTTGTCAACATAGTCCACGACATCATTGTCATGGTCACAAAAATATTTCCAGAACAACTTTGGTAACTTATTTGGATAACCTGAGATTTTTGAGCAATCAAGAGGAGCAAAACGCTAATCCATCCCTAGAGGACATGCTATTTTTCCTTACTTTCAACCTCCTCAAGGAGGTCACCGAATCTAAACATGAATATATCAATATGTGTGGAGTTGCCAATGTGAACTTTTATTCTTAACTGACGGATGTGCTCACTTCTACACCCAACAATGCTGTAAATCGCTGAGACTTTTGTGTTGAAGTGTACTTCTTTGTTTTTAATTTTCTTTTAGTGGAGTCACCAAATAAGACCTGCAAGGTTAGTCCTTAACATTAAACTCATCAAAGTACAAAAAAAACACTTACCTCAACTTTGTTACCAAATTTGCCGTTCTTGCCAGGGAGACAAAAATTTTGACCTAAGCAACACGTATCAACTGTTATGCAACAATGTTCAAGCATCCCCAGCAACACCAAAAAATGTTACCGCTCAAAATAACAACCATGATAAAGGGATGGATCATGGTGCGATGAGTGGCAAGCACATGAGAAGCTAGAGCCCACTATCACCACAACCTAGCTTCTTGAACACTTTAGGTCAACTCCTAGGACCAAAGGGGAGTCCCTAGAGTTAGGTGAACGATAATTGCGACTCTCTAAACAATACACAAACATGTTTCCCAAGAAACCTTTCGACGATGTTCAGTTCTTTACGGAGTCAAAACAGTGAAGCATAAATATCACTGAAAGAGAAGTAGGAGTTAAAGAACTTTGTAATAAATTCCAAGAAGTATACCATCAACTTGCTATTGCTGTTATAGGATTGCAGTAGTGATTTCAATTTAGAAAGCTTGATAAAAAAATCAAGACAATACCAACCTTACCATGTGTAGTAGGGTAAAGGGGACGAGCAATAGCAGCGTGAAGCGGATGCCTCAAAATAGTTTGGAAAATAGGATATCATATATGATATGAGCTTTACAACAACCTTCAGATAGAGGGTGGTCCCTCTTAACACCTTTATTGATGAACTTCCAACTCTTCAGGGATCAATATAGGCCTAGAAACCACTTTTTAGGCCTTCAAACTTACTGGAAGTGCTTGATATACTTGTTGTACTTACTAAAAAAAAAAGATAATACCAACCTTACCATGTGAAGTGTACCTTGTGTAGTAGGGTAAAGGGGATGCACAATAGCGCTGTGAAGAAGATGCCTCAAAATAGTTTTGAAAATAGGGTATCTTATATGATATGAGCTTTACAACAACCTTAAACTAGAGGGGTGTCTCTCTCAACATCTTTATTGATGAACTTCCAACTTTTCAGGGATCAATATAGGCCTAGAAACCACTTTTTAGGCCTTCAAACTTATTGAAAGTGCTTGATATACTTGTTGTACTTACAATTATAGATCTGCAAAACAAAACCCTATTCAACATGAATACCAATATACCACACAAATCAATCACATGATCAAAACGCCCTCAAAGATCCACCATTAATTCAATTAGGGTGCATTGTTCTATCCATACATAATTCCCAAATTGCAAATATTTTTTAAGATATGAGTTTTTATAATTTTAGGGGTTTTCCAATATTATATTTTTTGGATTTTTTATAATAATATACAAGATAATTTTGGTAAAAAAGATGAAGAGAAGGGGCTATGACCTTAGTCCTTCAAGGCAAGGGAAATTAGAGATCGAGGTCAACGTCCCTACTCAATTTGGTTATTCAAGATATACCAACTAGGGAAAGGGATAGTAACCTGATACTAGGTCGAAGTAGCCAAAACCCTAGTTAGGGAAAATAATGAATCCCAAGGCCCATAGTGGAGAGCTCCTTCAAGAGGAAAGTCTCTTTAAACAAGACTAACAAGATGCCAATAAAACCCTAATTTACCTTGTTTAAAGGTGCAAAGGCAACACCAAACAAGAAAATGAACAAATCTTACCAAAATCAACCAAGTAAAGAGCAACAAAAGTAGTTCTTAGGTCCTTCTTATCGAGAAGTTATTACAACTATTCTTTGGATTAGCCTTGCAAGATATTATATCCTAGAAAATTGACCATTAAACGTTGATCACACATAAAACTTGCCAAAGAGATAGGTGCACACCACTTAGAAGCTCCAATATACCAAGAGAAAAAGAAATAGATACACAATCAAAACCCTTGTCTTGTTTACAAATGATGCGAGCCTTTATTTATAGGGGGCTTCCTAGAATTATGTAACATTAGAGCCTACCTTACTTAAAGTAAAGATAATGAAAAGTCAGCGTTTCTCACCCACAAGCCAGGGACTAAACCACATTAGAGTAAAAATAATGATAAAATAATGCAATTGGCTTCATTGGAATGAAGTGATGAGTAAGGGGAGGACTTCTTTCCCTAACTAACGCCAACAACGTAGAAGATCCTTCGATGGCCCCCCCTTTAGCAATGTAAAGCTCTCTTGAAGAAGAATGACATTATGATGAAGTGTGCGCATATGAACCAAGAGGAGGGGTCATACGAGAAAATGAAGGTCTAAGTGGGGCATAAACGAGGTGTGCTAAATCAGTGTGAAAACACTTACACGCACAATCACCTTCTACATGGCATAAACTTGAGTGTGGCTAGGATCCCCTAAGCCACATCCTAATGGATCCATCCCAAGAAGCACCAGACACCAACCTAGGGCACATATAGCCCAACATGATGGGAGACTTCCATCCATCAAGGGCCAGTCAATAATGCCACTAAGTCAACACTTCCCATAATGAAAACCAAGAGGACCTGCCATGACTAGACCATGGGCCCTAGTAAACATGCTGCAGATGATTTGGGCTGTAACACTCTACACAAAGGGGTTTAAAATTGCACCATTCTGATAAAGAACATTTTAAAGAAAAGCAACCTTCCATGCACAATAACAAAATAATTTAAGATAGAAGATCTTACTCTAGATTCAATCCAACAATATAATAATACATTTTGAATGGACCAAAAATAAATAAATGACAATGCTAGCAAGTGTTACTTCCAATAGAAGATCTCAAGAATAAGAAGAATACTGTCCATCAACAAGAAGCTCCAAGTTTAACCTCAAAAGCCAATTTTTTTGTTATTAAGAATGCTCTCATCTTACAAAGTTGTTGTGTTCCTCACTAAAAACAAACAACACGAATAAGAGAGTAGTGCTCTTTATATAGGGTGAGAGACTCAAACTCTTCTCATTAAACAATTATTATTTTTCATTTAGAAGACTCAAAACCCTAACTTAATCCCTCTTGGCATTGTAAAACAGTAATAAAAAAGCTAAAGGATGGTTTAGACAAGTAAAAAAAGAAAGATTTTTCCTTAGACAATGGGGACAATTCGCTTGAAGGGGGATGAATTGGTTAAAACGAGGAAAATGACTCAAGGAAAGAGGGCAATTCACACGTTAGCAAGGAATGCTCAAAAGAAAGGTGTGACTTTTTAAATCGTAGTTCTGAGTTTTCTTACTTTCTCAATATTTATCAGATTTTCTATTATAACAACTTTTAAGAAATCCCATGACCACTTTGGATCTAATGGAGAGTTGAGATAGCACAATTTTGGCCACCCAGTCAAAAGACAATTGCTCTCAAAGCTAGGGTATGAGGCATCTTAGGTGGATTGCATGGGGATACGTGATAGTGCATAAAAATCTGTTGAGAAGGGGGAACTTTGAGTTATAAAGTTAATCAACAAATAGAACATTAAACCCAATGCTAGAGCTAGGGAAAAACCAATCCGAACATTCCAACTTGCTTTCAATCACTAACACATTTAAATTATTGTAAAATGATGTGCAAGAGGGACTCCCAAGACTCTAGATTTTAATTGACATTACATAAGTGCCCATGATGACTTAATACATGAGATGTTATACATTAGATTGACTCTTAGGGATTAAGTGATCATCAATATATGGTGAGTTGAATGTAAGAAATGTCTCTGCTTTGTACAATTTTTGAGTGAATTTTTTTTGAAAGATTTACGATCGTAAAGATGTAAATCTTCATTGGTAAAAAAAGACTCGAAAACATTCACAAATGTGCACCTGTCATGTGTACATAAAAATACAACTCAGTTACATCATTACAAAACAGCATAACCATGGATCGCTTGATAGTTGATACTTGATACAATGTCGACATAGTTTACAGAATTGGCTTAGACAGACAATACATTAAACTTCTTCTGGATCATCAACTTCTTTACCCCTCTAATAATTCCTTGTACAACCTGAGGGGTAACAACTGGTTCCACATGGGGACACGTGCTCTTCCTTGGAAAACATACGAGAAATCCACAATCTGACTTGTGATCCGCACATTCTCATCAAGAAGCATAAGAAACACCATGGTATATAGAAATAAAACCATCATATAACGCTAGAAATCTAACTAAATGAAATGTAATGCAATATAATACAAATGAAGTAGATGCATAAATGAAAGCTAACCTAGTGCAAAAGTTGAAACCTACTGTAATGCTCATGTTAAATAGTTTATCCTTCCTAAAATATTCTGTGCATGAGATGAACAAAAAAAACTAGGTGTAATCATATAATCAATGTAACCAATGTTTCTCATCAATACCAAGACATTTCCCTTGTGTATGGGTATCAACTAGAACAATACTATATCAAATGCTACATAAAGACAAACTGGAAAATCCATGAGATGCAAGCCAAAATCTAAAATATGTTTATGAGAAATACCAAAATCACTTAAAACAAACAAAAAGTGGCATGAACCATTACAAACATTCTCTATCCAGGCTTGGATAAGACTTATATAAGTATTTTTATCATGAATCAACTCCTCATCGTCATAACTCCTGTTAGGTAGCAAGGGATTAAGGGGCTAAATTTCCAGGGATAGAAAAAATTATCAGCCCCAATATTAACGCTTGAAAACACCATTTATTTTGCTGAAAATTTCTACAAGTAACTTCTAACTGGAAAAAACTATTTTCCAAGTAAATTTCTATACTAAAAGAGTACTTTTCAGCTGAAAGCACGCCAAAGACAAGAAGAGAAAGAGGAACTAGGTACTCTTGAAAACACCATTTATTTTGCTGAAAATTTGTACAAGTAACTTCTAACTGAAAAAAAATATTTTCCAAGTGAATTTCTATACTAAAAGAGTACTTTTCAGCTGAAAGCACATGCCAAAGACAAGAAGAGAAAGAGGAACTAGGCGGTTGGGAATTTCTATCATAAAAGTTCTGTTTTACCATGCGATTTTCAGCTCTCAAATAATCTTTTGTAGTTAAGAAATTAGCTATGGAAACATCAAAATCTGAAATTAAAAATTATTGAAAATATTTGTACTTTTGGGACTAGAAACCAGGTCCAAATAGTTAGTAACATCTGTGTTGCAATACTTCAAACGTGGTTGGAGATCACATTCAAAATTTTGCAATGAATCACTCTTAAAGATTAGAGGAGATGACCGAAATAAATCTGCTACATGTTCTTTATGATGCCCAAAATTTGCATTATGTATAGGGGCATATGACAAGTTACAACAAATTTGCTTCTATGTTTGGTTTGTTCCAAAGCCTTCAAATCTTTAAATTTCTTTGTATTATAGATGAAATCCCCAAGATATTCCATAAAATTCATGTCTATACTATCATCATTAAGCTTACATGTTGCATCTAAATTATCGCAAGAAAGAGAGACATGCACAACCATCCTCATCGTCAAATAATGAGTTATCTTCAACATTTGCCTCCCCAAAGTCGTTGCAAGATGAGTCATCAACTATATATTCGGAAATTATGCTCACCAAATCCTCATCAACATGAGAAAGAGAAATGAATGCATCAATATCTTAATTATGATCTTCATGACATGTTTATTTAATGGTCAAGTGACGTGGCTCTTCAACAAGGTCCTCCACCAAGGGCTTCATGGGCTTCATCGTTTTCTTCATTTGCTCTTTCAATAATGTATTCTTCAAGGGCTTTTTCATTTGAATCAATATGTGCTCTACTAGAAAGGAGGACAATACAATCTTCAATAACTTTCTCTATCTTGTCCTCTTCTTCATCATGCCAATGATGGACAAACTTTTTGAAGAAACATGCAATGGAAAAAATTTCCTTACCACCAAGATCATAAAACCTCTTACAAGCATCATCCTTTAGGGTGTAATAAAAAATTGTCATCGAAACATCCTCATGAAAAACATTGAAGTCAACCACCAATTTGATGAAAGATTCAATGTGAAGGGTAGTCGAATCACCATGACCACAAAATGAAGGAGTGACCTCAAACAATACATTTTTATCAAAGTCCTCACTAGGAAAACCATGGAAGCCTAAAATATCAAGTGGAGTAGACAATTCTTCAACCAGTACACTACCATCTTCCATTTCTTCACTTCTAAGCCCTTATAAATCTGAAATTGAACCATAGTTATACCTCATACGGAACAAGGAGAATGGCCCTCGCCAATACGAGCTTCAAAGCCTTCAATTTGATGAGTGTGCTCACCTCTACATCATCAAATTCTTCAAATATGCAAGGAACAAGATCTTTGCCCCTCTTCATGGAGTCACCATGTTAGACGAAGAAATTAAAATAGGAATCTTAGCAAATGAGGAAGCTTAGTCTTTAAATTTCTAGTAAGTGGACATTCTCGACAATTGCACCAAATATGTTGGTGTTTGTTGGTAGGATTTTTGGGGAATCAAGGACTTTATCCTCAACCACGACACCAAAAATGTTGGCATTTGTTGAGAGGGTTTTTGGGGAATCAAGGACTTTATCCGTGCCAGTGACGCTAGAAATGTTACAATTGCTAATTTCTACTAAGAGCAAAGGATATTCTCTTCGACAACGACGCAAAAAATGTTGGTGTTAGTGGACCTTTCTAGGAAATAAACAAATATAACTAGGAAGCAAAGACTTTATCCTCGCCAACGACACCAAAAATGTTACTGCGCAACTTGTACGTAAGTGGAAAAGAGTCCCAACCCATTAGCACAACCTAGGTGGCAACTAAGGTTGGATTTCACTGTCACTTCAACAATATTCAACTTCTCACTTTAGGCCTAATTCTAAATTCAAAGGCTAGGGGGGTAACCCGAATCAATTGATTACATTTTTATTAAAGTTGAGATGGAATTTTAAACAATTAGAGTTACATTGACTAATTAAGTACAATGAGAATAAACACAATATTAGATTATGCATTATGCACTTAGTAAAAGCTTAAACACCATGTAATATATAACAATAACAATAGATGTTGAAGATTAACTAATGAATTTGTTGAATTTTTAATGGTTATATCAGATCTTAAAACATTTAGCATCATAACAACATAACCATAAGCCAAAAGATCACTGAAAGATAGACAAGCACAACCATACAAAAAGAACACAAAGATTTATCTGTTGATGAAATTGTCATTGATGCCAACATGGTCTCTGGCATGTGGTGGTTGCCCTTGGCTTGAAGTGGAAGCCCTTGTATTGATAGAATCAATGAAAGAGCCCTTGAAGATGCCTTGATGAAGAACCTTGAAAATGCCTTCAAAGGTCGGCCCAGAAATAGAATGTCGGCCCAGAAAATAAAAGATTTTTTATGTCGGCCCAGAAATAAAATATTTTTTAAGTCAGCTCAGTCAAACACAAAGTCGGCTCAGTCAAAGTTTTATTAAAAAATAAAAAATATATTATATGTCGGCTCAGCAAAATATGGGTGAAAATTTAGTATTTATACCCCATCAAATCCTCATTTTTAGGTGGAAATTTTGATGGAGCTCTGAGGCAGCCGCAGAACAGCAAAGGAGAATTTCGGGAAATATGCTGACTGAGGAAATTCGTAGGCAAACAGACTGAGAAATTTTGGGATAGCAAAAATTTTGGTTTGATAGTGGTCTCCTACAGTCCTCTTTTTTATAACATCACTCATAAACTTTTTGTGGACAGCCCTAGCTTCTTTTGTGAAAAGAAGTGGACAACTCTATTTTTTGTGGACTGAAAAAAAATAAATACTGAGGTAATCAAATTCTTTGGAGCAGCAGAAAAGTTTTGTTTTATTTTTTTATGTGATAGTCCAAGCGTAGAAGATCCTTGGTGTGATCAGCAAGCTGCCCTTGCTGGTGGTTAGGCTGCTACAGCCTTGGTGGAGGTTGATTGTGGGTAGTGTCTTCTTCAGACATACCACCGAAGTATTGACAGCAGTATACAGTCCGAACAGTGATGAATGTTCAGTAGTGGTGCATGAACTATCCACAGTTTTTGTTTGAAGAAGGTATACAAAGCCCTATTGCAAAATCAAGACACCTTGATGACAGTGATGATGCCCTAGCATGATAATGTCTGAACTGATGGTTTGACTACTTTCTTTAAGGCAACCATTTGTAGTTTGGTCAAGACATTGTCTTGAAAGGTATGATTATCTAGCATGTTTTTTTTAAGTTCACATTCAGAAATTATTGTCTGTATAACGAGAAGACAGTAATCTGAAGACATTAAGGCATTAATCAGTGAAGAAAATGTATGCTTAGATGACATTGATGTATTAACATTCAGTGATATAGCAGTAGTTGAAGTCTGATGTTGCCTATTGTATGAGATTAAAAGTCTTCACATAGGCCTTCTGCAGACACAGACAGCACAAGTTGTATGGACAGCAGTGTACAAGTAAATGATATGAAAACAGTCATGCTATGATACATACACATACTTTTGATGATGACAGTATGAGCAGTCTAGATGCCTTGAAGTCTGATAGCAGCTTGACATGACATCTTTGACAATGTTTGCAAGCATTTTAAAAGCCCTAGTTCATGTCTGCAATTCACACAGTCAAGACAGTTCGAGTATTGAAGGATTTCCAAAGATAGTCTGAGTTTGATGCTCTTCCAAGTTGTCAAAGAAACAGGCCCTAGATTTGAGAGGTTGATTGAACTGTGGCAACTTCTGAAGAAATTCGGGTGAGGTGAACTTTTGCAGCAGCAACCATTATACTCAGCTTTTGGTAAGTTTTATTGTCTCTGATTTTCGGGCTTTAGGACATCACTAGCAGTTTGAAGAATTGGGTGGACGCTTTGTTGAACATATGGAGGACTGAAATTCAGATAGACAGAGGCTGAGGCAGCTTGTGGATGTTACAGGCTTTTCATGAATTTTAAAGGTAGCAGCAACATGATTTTATGGGATAGTGAATGACTGAAAAGACTGGGCATGATATATGTTTTAAACAGTGTTGTGAGTGTGTATGTTTAGTGAATGAACTCTGTATATACAGAGATATAAACAAGTGTTTGTAATGTGCTTATATACAGTGAGTATATGTTTATACAATAAAGGGTATGTTAGTGTACAAGTAAATGATGTGAAAATAGTCAATGACAAGTGACATATGTATGAATGTAAAATGAGTATATGTACAGTGATATGCAGTGGATGTATAATGAGTGATCAATGAAGAGTGTAAGAGTATACAAGTGTGGTATATGAAGTGGGATGTATGCAATAGTATATGATATGCAGTGACTTCAGTGGTATTGATTAAATATAAGTGTACAGTAAGTGGTAAGTGTGTGAACAGAGCAGGCACAAAGATGTACACTAAGTGAAGTGTGTGTATGTGTTGAAGTGCACAAGTGTGTGTACTAGTAGATTTCATAGTACAGTGGAGTTGTGATCTATACTCCATGAGCAATCTGTGATGTTGATGTATTCTCATGCACTATGATGCACATGCAATGATGATGCTAGCATTAATGGTGTTTGATGATTGATATATACATGAAATCTGTGATCAGTTGTGGACGTTAACCTTCAACAGATTGAAGATAAGACATTTGACAGAAACAAGTGAATCGCTTCACTTGGATGTGACATAAGAATGATACGCTGATAAGAAGTTAATGACATAGAACAATTTCTGTGTAGACAGATAGTGTGACAAGGGAATGACAAGGTGAAGGCATGATTGATGACAGATTGATGACCAACAGAGATGCTGAGCAGCAGTGATAAACAGATGATCAACAGACATGATGACTAGCGTCGATGAACAAATTGATTAGTAGATTGATGAGATTGACCAACAGTATTGAACAAAGATGATTGATGAGCAGCGTTGATGTACAACAGAGATTGAGAAGTGGTTGCAGCAGTATTGATGAGAGTGTTGAGCAGATGATCAGCAGTATTGACCAGCAGCAGAACAGATTGAAGAGACAGATGATGTTGATGTGAACAGTGAGCTTAAATTGTAAATGCAAGCTTGACTTGCATTTTGAGGTTAGGATACCTCAAACCTTTCTTAGCAGGGTCTAAGAAAACCAGGCAGGGTCCTGGATTAAGAGTAGGTGCTCTCCATATCAGTAGGTGCTGATTTTTCCTAACGGTTGTAGCCGAACCAAAACTAATATAAAAAGATTACAAATTTATATGGTGTGGTGTTCTTCTGTGTTATGGTTCTTGATGAGTTAAATGCTATGATATGTGAATGATGAAGTTTATGAAATGATTATGAGATTGGTAGAATAATGAAATGATGAATTGGTAGTTAAGTGTGACAAATCATAAAAATTGCTTTACACTGATTCACCCCCCCCCTCTCAGTGTCTACATTATCTTGGGAAAACCCTAAAGGGAAAAACCCAGCAAAAGTTTCCTCAATATAGATGCCCCAAAAGATAAAAGGTAAAACCAAAAGGCTGATAAAAGACTGATCCTCCTCCTTCTCCAACTACTTCTCTCTCCTCCACTAATGCGCTACACAAGTGAGTGTGTGTGTTCCAAATGAGGAGCGCCACACCTCTATTTATATTCATCCGTTCACTTTAATAATTAAATCCGACATGTAGGCTTGAGTTAATCATGTAGGCTCGAGTTACACATGTAGGCTTAAGTAACCACAGTGGGGTGCTAATGACCCACCTTTACAATTAGAGGGGACTACCTCATGACTTTTATTAGTTCTTCTGATTAGAAGCATCGGGGTACAAAGTAATACAAGTGGTTCTCTCGGTAGGACCATCGGAGACCACAAAAGATACATATAGAATATTCTTCGAAGTTACAATATTTCAACACTCCCCCTTAACGAGAAGGGTATTCTACAACAACATCAACAACAACAATAGTAGGAGAGAGATAGAGGATGTCATCAACATCATCAGGGTAACACATCTATAAATCATTGGAAGCTTTTCAACATCATATAGTCTTCATCTTCAATCTTTCACGACAACAACTCTTTGACCTTTCGATCAACATCAACTTCTTTAGCACTTTGACCTTTCGATCAGCAACATCTTCATCACTTTGACCTTTTGATCAGCAACAACATCTTCAGCACTTTGACCTTTCGATCAACAACATCTTCAACACTTTGACCTTTCGATCATCAGCAACATCTTCAGCATTTTGACCTTTCGATCAACAACATCTTTAGCACTTTGATCTTTCGATCAACAGCAACATCATCATCATCACACTTTGATCTTTTGATCAGAAACATCATCATCATCACACTCTGAATTTTCGATCAGAAACATCATCATCATCAACAACAACCTGCAAACCACGGTACAAAGACAAAGAAGTCTTTGGATCTCCTTTGGACTTAAAGTCCTGGGATGATGCAATCCTACCACATTCTCGACAATCGAAGTCACCGGATTGATTACGGGATAATCAGTCCCTATCACTTTATGATTAAGTCCAAGGATGATGCCATCCTGCCACCTTCTCGATGACCGAAGTCACCGGATCCGTTCTGAACCGAAGTTCAAGGATGATACAATCCTGCCACCTTCTCGATGACCGAAGTTCACCGGATCCGTTCCAAACCGAAGTTCAAGGATGATACAATCCTGCCACCTTCTCGATGACCAAAGTTCACCGGATCCGTTCTGAACCGAAGTTCAAGGATGATACAATCCTATCACCTTCTCGATGACCGAAGTTCACCGGATCCATTCTGAACCAAAGTTCAAGGATGATACAATCCTGCCACATTCTCGATGACCAAAGTCACCGGATTCGTTTTGAACCGAAGTTCAAGGAAGATACAATCCTGCCACATTCTCGGTGACCGAAGTCACCAGATCTATTATGGACATATGTCTCGAGATGATACAATCCCTCTTCATTCTCGAGGACCGAGGTCACCAGATCACTTTAGGGCAAGTGCCCAAGGATGATACAATCCCGCTGCAACATCACTACTCCTCCTTTCGAGGAAGGTCTTTTCGAACAACACCAAGCTTGTCTCGAAAGTGTTCGAACTTTACTCGGGACAGAGGATTCGTCAACACGTTATCATCTAAACCATCATCATCTACATCTTCAGTATGTGAATACTGAACTATCACCATCTGTATCTCCAGTATGTGAATACTGAAAGCATCGTTATCTATATGTTCAGTACAGAAATACTGAAAGCATCATCATCTCTATATTCGGTATAGAAATACTGAATCACCATCATCTGCATCTACAGTGTGTAAATATTGAAACATCATCTATATCTTCAGTATGTGAATACTGAAACATCATGATCTGCATCTTATCTCGTATGTCGAAATACCGGATTTCTATGTGTTACGACGGAACACAGGGTTCTCTGTCATCACAACTCTGGTTATCACATAGAATCATTGTAGTATCCATCTTCAAGTCATCGAGACCTGTTATCAGCTTCCGAAGCCATATGACTTCACAACTTAGCAGAGAAATCTGCCATGTATTCTGCTTCAGTCGTGCTAAGAGAAACACTGGACTGTTTCCTGCTAAACCATGAACTCATAGCAGATCCCAGACAATAACATGCACATGATGTGCTTCTTCTGTCTGAGATACTTCCATTCCAATCTGCATCTGTATAGCCATACAATCTGTAATCATGGTTTCCATCATAGTATAAATCAAAGTCTATAGTCCCTTTTAGATATCTCATCACATGTTTTGCATCTAACAGGTGAAGACGTTTAGGTTGAACTAGATATTGACTCAAGTTGTTCACAACAAAACAAATGTCTGGTCTAGTATTTGTTAGATACATCAACGACCCAATAATCTGTCTGTATTGAATCACATCCACTAACTCTGATGAGTCATCAACTAACAACTTCAAGTTGGAATCCATGGGTGTGGCCATGGCTTTTCATTCAAACATATCAAATCTTTTTCAAAACTTGCACTGCATACTTTCCCTGATGGAGAAAGATTCCTTCATATTTCCAGACCTAGGAAATAAAGCATTAGACCAAGTTCTTTCATCTAAAATTCTTCAGCGAGCTTCTTCTTGCAATCTACAATCTTGTTTCTCATTCCCTGCCAGGAATAGATCATCCACATACAGTAATAGTATAACATTTTCATCTTCTATAACCTTGAAGTAAAGGTTATGATCGACTTTCGTTAGGAAACTATCTATCCTTCCATACTAAGCTCTCGGAGCTTGCTTCAGGCCATAGAGGGCCTTCTTCAACTTGCATACGTGAGTCCATATGTCTTCAACTTCAAATCCTTGTGACTATTCGATGTAAAACTCTTCCCCAATCATACCATTAAGGAAGGCTTGTCTTTACTTCATCATGAAAGCAACTACCATGATAGTTTTGAAGGAAGTGTACCTTGCTTCCTGGAGTAAGTGTCTCTTCAGAATTAATTCCCTCTTTCTTATAGAAACCTCTAGCCACAAGTCTTTCCTTACTTCTATCAGCAACATATTTTATCTTGCAAATCCATTTGGAAGATACCACATTCTTGCTTTCTGGTTTGAGTACTATATCCTAGACATCATTCTAGTATTCTTTCATCATAACATCTTCCATGAGTTCATCTTGTCAGATCATCAACATATCCTAGTCTTTTGCATTCAACCTTGACGGTTGGAACCCACTTTACTCTTGGTAAAGTCTCGATCCATCAGGAAGCTGTCCATCATGTCGTACCATGTCAAGCTCAGATATCTTCTGTAGTCACTCCCCCTGAAGTGGAGTATCATCTTCCCTCTTCATTCTGTACAGGTGGTTCTATGCTTGATATATACTGGTCAATAGAGTATGTCATGTCATAGTCTATTCTTTCTGAGGAAAATCACGAACCTTGCTTTGTACACTTGTTCTACGTACTTCCCTTATGTCTCGAAAGCATATCATATACATCATTCCCCATGATCAACTATTACTCTTTGATCATAGCTTCTTTCATAGTTGGAAAGGTTAGCATCAATGATGTCACCTAACTATGTTACACAACTAGAGTGTGTCCGAGGCCTCTTAATTTGGTTTGGAAGTCTCGCCATTTTTTTCTTCATCTTGATTTACATCTCGTACCCATGGTGGTCTTCATCCTTCGAGGTGGATCTACCGCTCTTTGAAGCTCTTTCTTCCGTCATGGTGTCTCTGACCTTGGGAGGTTCAGATTCATGTTTATTGGAGTGAATCTTGATTTGTCATCACTTGTTCTTCGGAACAAGTCTCATCCTTCTTTTCTTGTAGGAGGCTGTACATGATCTTTCCTACAATTCAAACACACCAGTAGCATGGTTAGAACCATTCCATAGAACATATACATTCATCCATATCTCACGGAAAATTTCTAAATGACATCATTGATATTGTGTGCTAATCAATGTTATCAGAACTGGACCGGTCATCGAACCGGCGAAGCCCAAAATGTGAACCGGACCGGAAACCGGACCGGAACCGGAAAAAAACCGGGTAAAAAACCGGCTGACTAAAAAATACATAAAATATTCATATTTTGTAAAAAAACATATATATTCATGTGCATACATATGAATCCATTATGTCAGCAAGGAGGTAGATAAGTAGGAATGGAGAGGTGTATAGCACCATGAGCTACTTACTCATCACATGCATACTGTTATTAATGCAAACATTCTATCATGCATAACACATCAACTGAATATAATCAAATGCATAACAAAACAATATCATGAAATGACAATTGAATACTTATCTTTTATTTGTTTCGTGGGTAGACTCCTTCTTGATCATTCTGCTTCATCATCTTCTTCATTTATGAAATCATCATTTCTTATCCAAATGATAAGATGGATAAGAGGTTCTTCAAGAATTGAGTTCTTCATATTCTTCATTGCTTGAGGGTTTTTTTTTGAATGGTGAGAGCTTGATCTTCAATTGCTCCCATTTTCTTCTTCCCAGATTCAGCTGAAAGTAATCACTTCCTTTTGGCACACATTCCTCGCATGAATGAATCCCATGATCCTAGGAGGCCATTCAAGGTGGCTATCACTTCTTCTTTTACATCTTCAATTTGTTTCTTAAGGTCATCTTTCGATGTATGTTCTTTCCTTCAAATATCTTGGTCAAGGAATCAAACATCTATTTCGGTGTCTTTATGGAAGACACTTGTGGTACTAGTTGATCCGTTACAGAATCCACAATGATCTTCTTGGCCTTGACCAAGTTCTTCTGGTGTAAGGCTTTGAGCCTCATCTCCCTCTGGAACTGGAACCTCTCTACTCATGTAGGTGTCCAATTTATTTTCTTCAGAGAAATCAAATACTTCCATTCTTAGAAGTTGTCAACTTCACCAAGCTTATCATCAAGCTGATGAGAACTTCAAATGGAAATAACAAAAGATTAGATTTTACCGATTTGAGGTGTCCGTCCTGGTTCCAGAGCTGGCTGATCTAGGGTTTGTCAGAGAAACCCTAATTTTCAAAACTTGGAATCTTTTAGATCTGATTGGATAGAAAAATAGATCTCTTCAAGTTGAGCTGTCCAATGTACTTCTTTTCTGAAAACAGTGGAGGGAAGCTCCCGGAACAGGAAGCCCTAGTTTTCCAATTTCTCCTGCAGAAATGCCTGATACTGTTTCTGTGCTATCTCCGAAATTACTGCTCCTTTGTGTCTGAAACTTCGTACTGAGGTAGCTTCGCATGTCCCTGTTCCAACACCACAGGTTTCATCAAAATTGGTTTCACCAATTGGGACTTATGATAATTTTCTCAAGGTGACCTATTACATGACTGTTCAAAACAACGAAGTTGTACGGAATGCCACGTGTCACTGTTTCATCTTCTGAGTCTGAAACTGGGATCACAGAAAGTACAATCCGTGACCTTTCTGGAACATCTTCCGAAATTTCATTTGGACCTTTGTAGCCCAAGATATAGCAATTCTCCCCAGGTGTCCTGTTTAGGGATGAATCTTGGAAGAGGCTGAAACCCTAACTTGGAGGGATCATATCTCTCAGAATATAACGAATCTGAGGCTCAATTTTGGACACAGTGTCCATCAGAATTTTATCTTTGACCTATGCAATTTTCAGCTCCTAAGCCTTCGCCAATCCCAAGATATAGTGAATGTACCAAAACTTATCAGTTTTAGTATTTAGGGTTTTTCCAGCTCGGGCTCAAACTAGGGTTTGACTTTCCCGTAGTTTCACCCAACCAAAAATCTTGAACCATGTCTCTAAACTTCGATTTTTATGAGGAGAGCAATCCTATGCCGGGCTTACTCAAAAATTCCTCTTCTGTAGAAAGCCCTAATTTCCCGCACGAAAAACTGAAAATGCTCGGAATCGAATTCTGCTTCGACAGAAAGATGCACCCTTCAATGGAGAGTCAACCCTAGCTTCTGTAGCTGTATAATGTCTTCTTTCAGGGTGGCTCTAATACCATGTTGAATTTTTAATGGTTATATCAGATCTTAAAACATTTAGCATCATAACAGCATAACCATCAGCGAAAAGATCACTGAAAGATAGACAAGCACAACCATACAAAAAGAACACAAAGATTTATCCTGGGAAAACCCTAGCAAAAGCTTCCTCAATATAGATGCCCCAAAAGATAAAAGGTAAAACCAAAAGGCTGATCAAATACTGATCCTCCTCCTTCTCCAACTACTTCTCTCTCCTCCACTAATGCGTTACACAAGTGAGTGTGTGTGTTCCAAATGAGGAGCGCCACACCTCTATTTATATTTATCCATTCACTTTAATAATTAAATCCGACATGTAGGCTTGAGTTAATCATGTAGGCTCGAGTTACACATGTAGGCTCAAGTAACCACACTGGGGTGCTAATGATCCATCTTTACAATTAGAGGGGACTACCCCATGACTCTTATTAGTTCTTCCGATTAGAAGCATCGGGGTACAAAGTAATACAAGTGGTTCTCCCGGTAGGACTATCGGGGACCACAAAAAGATACATATAGAATATTCTTCGAAGTTACAATGTTTCAACAGAATTTACTTAAGACAATAAACTATAATATAGCTATATTCAAATGACACTCACTTCATATGTAATGAAAACAAGAAGCAATAAAAATATTTATTACTAATAAAAAAATAGTATAGCATATTTGATTAGGAATTGAAATTAGTTCAAGATGTATTACAAGATCTAAGGGGGATTTCTAAGGGGAAATCCCTAGAGCTTGTACTAAGCACAATGATAATTAGCTTTAACTATGTGAATTTATTGCCTTAATTATCCAACTAAACCAATAATGATTAGCGACTTGAAGAATATTTGATTGACTTAGTAAAACAAGATATAGTCACCACTAAAAATAAATCTAATTGCTAGATAAAAGTATAAGAATGCACTAAACACACAACCTATATTAGGTTTCTTGGTGATTATGCTCAAGGGGTAGTGATGAAACCCACTATTATTTCCTCGCATCTTTAGTAAATGTTATATTTGAAGTAATACAAGGAGATATAACTCTGGAAAAGCTTAAATGCAGAAATTTACATGTAATTTAGAGAAATAGAAACTTAGGTAAATGCTACAAATGACACTTGAAATAACATGTGATTTACTCAATAAATTTATGCAATAATAAAGAATAAAACTTGCTGGAATTTATTACAAAAATCTAATTAAATATCTTAAAAAATGTATGATAAATCACTCGTATTTTATGAGTTAATATATCTAGAATATGCGATTTAAATGTGAATTTCCAGATTGCAAAAATCTTATAATTACTCCAAGAAAATGTTCATAAATGTGGAAAACACATGAAGTAATTAAAAAATCAGGATTTTAAGATGTGCAACTGAAGCCATAATTAAAAGTATGATTTCCTTAATGAAGATCCAATAATGCAAGCCTTTAGGGAAATGTAGTCATAAATATGGCCTTGCTCATAAAATGATCCACCTAGGAAAGAAGAATGCTCTAAGCTACTCTTGATGTATTAGAAAAATCTAATGCAAATCGCGAAGGGAATGATGAATCCCGCCTTTACTTATTTATTTGGGTGTACCCTCCACAAAAGGGTTAGAATTGCTCCATTATAATGAAGAATAAGCAATCAAGAAAACCTTTGATGCACAATAACCAAAGAATCTTACCCTCGATCCAATCTAACAAGATAATAATACTTTTCAAATGGACCAAAAATAAATAAATGACAATGCTAGAAAGTGTTACCTGCAATAAAAGATCAAGAACAAGACGAATCCGTGCATCAACAAGAAGCTCCAAGTTTAACCTTGAAAACCAATTATTATTATTATTAAGAATGCTCCCAACTTACAAAAATAGTTGTTATGTACCTCAAGAACAACCGACAACTCAAATAAGAGAGGAGTGCTCTTTATATAAGATGGAAGATTCAACCTCTTCTTATTAAACAATTATTTTTTCTGTCTAGAAGACTCAAAACCTTAACTTAATCCCTCTTAACATGGTAAAGTAATAATAGAAAAGCTAAAGAATGGTTTATAGAAGTAAAAAAAGAGTGTTTTCTTTAGAGAATGGGAATGATTTGCTTGAAAGGGATGGATTGGTTAGGAAGGGTAAAAAACAACTTGAAGAAAAAGGGTGATTCACATGTGTGAGAAAAGAATGCTCAAAAGAGGGGTGCAACTTTGGGTTTTCTTACTTAATATTTATCATATTTTCTGTTATAACCACTTTTCAGAAATACCATGGCCAATCTAGCTTTAATGGAGTTGAGATGGCACAATTATGGGCACTTAGTCAAAATATAATTGCTCTCAAAGCTAGGGTATGAGGCATCTTAGGTGGATTACATGCTCGGATACCTGATATTGCATAAATATATGTTGAGAGTCTCACATGAGAAGGGGGAACTTTGAGTTATAAAGTTAATCAACCATTTTAAACTCTAAACCAAAACTTGGAGTTAGGGAAAAACAATCATAGCCTTCTAACTTGCTTTTAACCACTAACACATTTAAATTATTGTAAAATCATGTGCGACAAAGACTCCTAAGACTCTAGACTTTAATTAACATTCCATATATGTCCATGTTGACTCAATACATGAAATGTTATACGTTACATTGACTTTGAGGGCTTAGATGCTCATCAATATATGGTGAGTTGAACATAAGAAATAATTTTTCTTTGGACTATTTTCGAGTGAAAAAACTTCAGAAGAATATGATTGTAAGATGTAATTTATTCGGGTTAAAAGAACACTCGAGTGACATTCACAAATGTGCAACCGTAATAATAGAGATGGGTATACATTATAACTGGCCCTTTACATACAAAATGCTCAGTTCCATCATTACATAACAACATAGCCATGTATTGCTTGATACAATGTTGATACAATTTACAAAATTGGCTTAGACTAGCCATACATTGGACTTCTTTTGGATCATCAACATTTTTACCCCTCTAATAATTCCTCTTACAATCTAAGGGGTAACAACTGACCCCACACATGACGCATGCTCTTCCTTGGAAAGCATATGAGAACTCCATAATCTATCACCTTTGATCTACACATTCTCACTAGGAAGCATAAGTAGCACCGTGATATATAAAAATGAAACCAACATGTAATTCCATAAACACTAACTAAATGAAATGCAAATCAATATAACACTAGTAAAGTAGATGCATACATGAAAGATAACATAGTACAAAAATGAAAACCTACTCTAATGCACATGTTAAATAGCTTATTCTTCTTACAATATTCTAAAAATGAGATGGAGAGAAAACTAGGTGTAATCATATAACCAATGTAACCAAATGCTTATCTCATCAATACCGCTACACCTTCCATTGTGTATGGTTACCAACTGGAACAAGGATACATTAAATGCTACATAAAGACAAATTAGAAAATCGATGTGAATCAAGACAAAATCTAAAATGTGTTTATGAGAAATACCAAAATCACTAAAATCAGGCAAAGAAGGGCATGCACTGACACAAACATTCTTTATCTAGGTTTGGATAAGACTTACATAAGTATGTCTATCATGAATCAACTCCTCATCAGCATAAATCCTCGCTTTAGGAAACAATGTCTTAAGGGGATCTTCAAACCTGCAACATTTTTCAAGGTTTGTTTCCACATTAATTAACAATGAAACATGAGATAAATTTCCGGAGTTAGAAAAAAATTTTGAGCCCAAATTTTAATGCTTGAAAAGACCATCCATCTTGTCGGAAATTTCTACAATTGACTTCTACTTGAAAAAGTTTCCTTCCCAAGCAATTTTTTGCACTAAATGAGTACTTTCTAGCTGAAAGCACATGCCAAAAACAAGAAGAGAAAGAGGAACTAGGTAGTTGGAATTTTTTGTCATAAATTTTTTGTTGTACCATGTGATTTCAAGCCCTTAAATCATCGTTTGCAAGGGATAATTTAGGCATTGAAAATATCGAAAGCTGAAATTAACAAAGACTAATTTTTTTTTGTACTTTTGGGCCTAGAAACATATCCTAAATGGTTATAAAAACGTGTATTGTAATTATTCGTATTAATATTGACTTCGTTGAAGAATGATGGAGGATTGTAGTACAACCATGACATTATCTAGTAGGTGATAAAGACTATGCGACAGAGCTGAAATAATATCAGAGTTCTTGTTTAGATTATGCCTGAAGTGAATCGAGTAATAAAGTTATGAGGCATGTAGATTCTCAAAGTTGGTGGATGTTGAGGATTCATGGCTAAAAAGAGTTGCAGATCAAGTACCTAGGTTGAAGAAATGACCTCGAAGCATTACACCAACAATAATTGCGAAGGCAGAAGGTGATAAACAACTTGGATCATCTGATGTCAAATCGATGGTCCACAAGCTTTTAGGATTGTGAAAATGATTGGGCTTTAATTAAGGTAAACCACCTAGGACGTGTGGCACCTCCACAAGCATTTAGGATCCCAAAAGCGGGTTTAGAAATCAATCTTCCAAGGAGTTTGAAATCACTTTCTTGACCCCAAAGATGATATACGTGCCTTGATAGTTGACAGGTGATGTGACACGATAAAAGGACATGCTCCTATGAAAGTTGCACGATGAACTAAAGGTGAAGTTATGATTGTCAAAAGATCTATGATCCACAAGGTTTCAGGTTTGTGAAAATGCTTAGGTGTTAATCAAAATGCAATATCCTGAAGGAAAACCACTTGGGACACATGGCGCCTACACAAGTGTTCATGCTCCCAAAGGCTGGTTCGAAAAACCACTCCTTTGAGCCTGAAACCACTTACCACCTCCGATGTTGAACTAGGTGAACCACTCACTAGACTGTCTAATCACTCTATTAATAAATAGTTGCCACGTGCATGGGTCCCTAATGACCAAAACATTATTTGTCTCCCCGTCCTGGTCACTTCAACTAGTGATATTATACCACACGACCCTTCTTTTAATGAGCGAGATTTGAATATATCATTCCATTAAATCCTCCATATTTTGAATTTTGAAATTTCCAAGAGCTTGTTGATAACACACCTTTGCTCATTGCGATCATATTTCCATCTTTTCACCTAGATTCTATCATTACAACCAACATATATCCACTGCAAATGCTCACAATAGCATCTGCACCAATGACCCCTACTCCTAAACCCTCAATCCCATATTTCTCACAAGGAAACCACCTAGCAGATGTGCTAGGCGAAGTTTTTGATTCTGTAGTCTCCATTCCAGACGTGCACCAAGCCTCTAGGGGAGAAGATATCTCTTTTAATGCAGGTCAAGATTTTCTACACCTCTAGGAGTCATGTCTAACCTTAACAGTTGTCCCTAGAATGCGCCCTTACCTTAAATTGGTCGCCTGGGTCATGGAGTTGTACTATGCAGAGAAGAAAGCAATTGTGTATTGAGATGGGATTGTTGTATGTCCAATTAACAAATAATTTATCCAAGAAATGTTGGAAATCACACTAGATGATTCTTGAAAACACTTTGATGAAGTCTCCTTAAGCACTAGATATAAGGAATTGACTGTAGAGGACAAATACATATTTCTTAGGTCTTTGCTGTAGAAGACAATGGAAGATGTCTTGAGTTTGTTAATAGAGTTATGTTTGATTTTTTACACAATTTTGTATGGTATCCTCCCCCTATATTATTTGTTGAATGTAAGAAGCTACTCTAACTGAGTCGAAACTCACTAGTGGGATATTGGTTTTTATTTGAAGATCACACTGGAATCATAATCTATGGTTTTGAAATTCCTCCATAGTAGATCCCTGCCTTTTTGACTCTCGGATTGTTTGCACCAGAATACATCCATGAGAGATTTGAATATGATTGAATTCACTTTGTTAAGAGCAAAAGTGCCATTACATACAAGATTTCATAAGAGATCAACCCATTTTTTGTCAAGACTTGAATTGCACAATCAGTTGTAAAGGGAACTCTTAATGCTTTGAACCTAACGATGGGATTCAAATGGACATATGATCCACTAGGGGTCATTTATGAAAAGATAAAGAAAGTAAATTAACAGAATACCTGCACCAACCACTGTAACATCCGAAGACAAGATTGCTAACTTTGAAAGTTGGGAGGAGGTTCAAAGAATTCTTTAATTAAGAAATCATCCCAAGTCACAGGTGGTTCCAAATCTAGTCAAGATTGATTCAGTAGTGAAGCGGTTTGACATAGAGGCCACTTCTAATGTGGATATGGAAGAATTTGAGGTAGATAAGATAGATTCCAAAAAGCCCAAGATAGAATAACAATCAACAATTATTAGTCATCAGGATTAAGGGAAAACGACGTCATCCTTTGCTAAACTTGTCATCATTGTGGAAAGCTTCCCAATTGCTCAATGGCCACAAGGTAAACGAACTTCTTCCCAACATTCCCCTTTCAAGTCTGGGTTAGTTGGGATATTTTCTCAAATTAGAGCTGAAAGTGTTGACTTGGAAAAATATATGTTCCCTAGAGTAGTGATCACTTCATCGGGACAACCCAAATATTTATCAACCGTAGATCTAAAGCAATGCACTTTCAAGATGGTTGTTCTAGAACCAATTACTTCATGTGGAAGATTGACTCCATAGAAATACAAAGCCGCTCACTTCACATATGATCTAGATGCCTCGTGTCACATACCCCAAATTGCAAAAACATTTTATGTTTTAGGAGACATTATGTTTTAATTTTATTATAGAGTTTGTAATTAATGACCAAGTGGGGTCAAGGATAATTGCATGTAATTGTTGAATATTTTATTAATTAATAAATGAAAGATGAGACAACAACTTAAGGAGGCTGTTAAATGAGTGTTTTACTGGCCACTTGGTGGAATAGGTTGGGTTGAGAGCAGATTGACACTTGGCAGCATCCTCAAACTACTTCTAGCTGTTGCAGGAGACGACTTCCCTATTTTCGTGGTCATGTTCCCCAAGAAAGTGGAATAAAAGCAGGTGGCTCATTAAGTGAAAATTGACCTAAAAGACCTAGGCATGCTGATAAAACTACCCATTGAATTCAGCTGAGGCTGCTCTTTATTTACTTGTGAAATTTTTGAGTGAAATTGGTGCACAAGAAATTCGATGGAGGGGAGAGACAGAAGTGTTTGAGTGGAAAGTGCTGACTTATTGAACTAGTGCAACTGTTTTGAGCTGAGTTCTTACTGCTACAAGCAGAAATATTACTACTGATTACTCTGTGGAGTTGCAGAGGTTTCTAAACCTATTCTCTCACCGAGTGCTTTCAACTAGGTGGACCAGTAGACAGTCTCGGGGGTCCTAAGATTTGCAGTTCAGTTGTCTTCAGGAGTTGGTTGGTAGGAACAGACTCCTTAAGTTGTTGTCTCCTCTGCTATATTACCAACTTCTACATGTTATTTCTAATTTCTCTATGTAAGTATAGGAATCTGGAATGTATAAATTTAGGATTTGATGCATCTATATGACTATTTGTTAGTTAGTTAACTCTTTTATTGATCTAGGATTTATAAGTTCTGTTTTAGTTATGTATTAGAGTAAATGATTTAGGGTTAGCTTAATTTTACTGATGAATAAAAATACCCGACTGTATTTTTCGACACCTTTAAAAAGGTAGTACTCTAGTACAGTAGGTGAAATAGGTATGATGAATAAATCAAATTAGAAAGTGTAAAAATATGATTTATTTACTTTCGACTGTTAAATCTTCTAGGATTGTTTAACAGATAGATTTCCTTTATTTTCAGAAGTTCCATTATCTAAAATGTATATGTAAAAATTATAAATATAAACTACTACAAAAGAAGGTTTATTAAAAGTCACTACACAGTTTGTGTAACTGTGTTTTTTGTTAATGCATAGTAATCACTTTGTCTTTAAGGCTTAAAAACTAATATCTATAATTATTAATTATTACAGAAAACAAATAAATAACGTAAATAGGAACAACATAGATTAATATAGCATTTTAATGATATTTTAGAAATAATCTAAGTTTTATAAATAGCAAATGCATAGTTGCAGTAATAAGGTAATATAAAATCACAACTGCAAATAATTAATAGTAAAACTAACAATGACGCAGAGAATAAAATTAAATAAAAATACAAATCCTAAATTAGGGAAATTGTCAACCAAGACCTTTTTTTTCTTCCTCTTTTTTAGAATAGGGTTTTTACAAGTTTTACTCATTTTCTCATCAATCAAATTCTTCATTTTTACAATTATAATATCTATATTATAAATGCCTTATATTAATTAAAAATTATACAAAAAAAGTATTAGACTGTTCATTAATTATATACTAAAATAAAACAAGAAAAGTTAAATTAATCAATTTTACACAATAGAGTAGAAATCTTTCAAAAATAAACAGAGTTGGAAGGAATAAAATTTTAAAATTAATACTCTAAATCTTTCACAGGTTTACAGGTCAATTTCAGGAGCAAGAAGAATTTCACTTCTTCTATTTTTGTTTCTTTCCTCTTTTCTTCACTTTCATTCATAATAAGAAAACCCTATATTATTATTTAAATAAAATACAAATTAAAACTAACATTAATGTAATGTCTCATTTTTGGAATTTTTTTAAAATGCCCAATTTTTCAATTTTTTCTCAATTTTGGCACTTGAGTAGTTTTGATGTCTAGACCTTCAAATTGACCCAAATGCTTCCAAATTTTCTCTAAAGGTACATGACTGATAATATAACTTAAATATCAAGCTCATGTATGTTTTTTTACCTCCCAATTACATCTACAAAGTTGTTTAATGTTCTGTTCAAAGTAGGAGTCTTTACTAGCAAATTGGGGCTTCAATTCCCCCCGGGTAATTGCCGGAAATAGCTTCACAAATGATCCCAAAGTCACTTGAATTTATTAACAGAGGCTGGGTATGTGCAAGGGACCTTTTCAAAGTCTCATATGCATCATGGTTCAGTTTATACAGGCTGTTATGACTCTTTCCAAAACAACTCCCAAGTCACAATTTCGACCCTTGGGGAAAATGCACCAAATCTTCTCCCAATGCAATAAAAAAGAGTAAAATGGATTCCAATGCTTAAGTACTGAACATGAGACTTGAAATACACATTAATTACAGTCCATCCATCATACATTTATCAAAGATATGTTCCTACATTCGAAATAATAAGCATTACCATGGCATATATCAAAATAGAGTGGAAATAGTCGTTGTTTGCTCATTAAAAGTCATTTTGACATACAACTCTTGGGAATTTTGACTTGAAACTTTCAAGAATGAATAACAGAGAATATTGAACTGATTCCAATCATAAATGGACAATGAAAGACTCTCCCAATTCGAAATCATCAGCATTACAATGGTTCACAACAAGATAGTGGGGAAAAGACACTATTTATTCATTGTTCAACATTTTTACATGAATTCTTTTGGGTATTTCTACCTGAGAGTATTCTGAATGTGAAATACAGAGGATATACATCATAACATAAGATAATGGGCATTAGAATCTTCCCCAAAGAGATCAATAGCTCACCCAAAGTGCAATCCCCCCATTGGCATGAATATGGTGTGAAAACTGGAAATAGTTGAGAAATAGTGCTGCAATAGAAGAATCCACATGATTTTCTGTAGCTTATACCTGCAAATAAGACTCCATTAAAGCTCCATGAAAGACCTGAGTGGCCTCTCCAAACACCAACTAGGATGGGAGTCTCTCACCCTCGAAATTGGCTAAGGCATGAACTAGTCATCCACTCGGTCTCTTTCTTCACAATAGCAAATTTCACAAATGACCAAAAATCTTCTTTTCATGGCTGATCGCTGTATTTTATAAACATTATTGGTATTCTAAGGTTCCAAATCCATCCATAAACCAAAGCCAAGTCGAATTGGTTTGGCTGCTCATGCTATGCCATGTGGCCTCTCTCTTCACCTTCCCTCTTCTCACAAATTTGAGTAGGAGCCTCTTGGTCTTGTCCAATTTCCAAATTCGACCTCCAAGATGCTCTATTCAGGCCTGACATGTCAGTATGTCAGCCTTCAGATCTGACTTGGGTCATAACTGTCATAGAGTCTCCATCATTGGTGTCATAGATGTCATAAATGTAAGGAGAATCTAGCCAAGTGTCCATGAAACTCCCATTTGGCTCTTCCCCTCCCATGTAAGTTACAATTCATCTCAAATTCGACCTATGAAGTATATTGACAAGTATATTAACCTCATAATCCATCCCAAAACATTAAGCTTCCCATAGATTCAAAATTACAAGAGGAAGATGCCATTTAACATATGAATTCTAGCTCGAGTGGGCCCCACAGTCTCCATGTGTCTCCATTCTCCATAGCCATTTCATTTTTCACTTGCATTCATTTAATTAACTCCATTAAATAAATATTTATTTCTTCTAATGTCTAAACACCATTTATTAGCTCCCTTGTTAACTTCCAAATGTTTCCACCCAACCTAGGGAACTAGTAGGATTGATGGAATTTTCTCGCTATGCAATTATTTGAATGTGGACATTACAGTCCTCCCCACTCAATATTGTTTGTCCTCAAACAATTTCAAATTTGGATGCTGCAAAATATTCTCTTCTTCCCATGTGGCATCTTCATTTGTAGATCTTTCCATTGCACCAAGTATTCTTTGATTGCTTTGCTCCTCAATCTTCTCTCCCTTGTCTTCAAAACTTTTTCCAGAATAAGTGTGAGCTGTCCTTCATCATCCAAAGGAGGGAGTGTATCTGAGATGACAATTTGATGACCAATAGCTTTCTTGAGACAAGAAACATGAAATACATTATGAATTTTACTCCCTTCTGGAAGTTCCAACTCATATGCTACTTCTCCACTTTTTTGGATTACCTTGTAGGGCCCATAGTATCTTGGCTTTAGCTTTTCTGCTCCATTTCTTTTGAGGGATGTTTGTTTGTATGGATGCAACCTCAAATACACTAAATCATCAACCTGAAAGGTCCTTTCCTCTCTATGTTTATCGGCATATTGTTTTTGCTGATTTTGGGCAACCTGCAACTTGTCTTTTAAAAGCTTTAAAATTTCTTGGCTTTATTCCACCCAATCTTTAGCTTTTGGAGCTCTACTATCACCAAATATCATATCAGCAAATGCAAGTGCATCATAACCATATAATGCTCTAAAAGGAGACATCCCTATTGACATGTGAAAGGTGGTGTTGTAGCAAAACTCACCCAAGTGTAGCCATTTGGTCCAAGCTTTTTGTTGTTCTCCCAAATAGTTTCGGGGGTACCCTTCCAACCATTCATTCACCCTCTCTGTTTGTCCATCAGTTTGTGGATGGTAGCTTGTACTTGGAGTCAATTTAGTTCCCGCCAATCTAAAAAGTTCTTGCCAAAAAGCACTCATGAATCTACCATCTCTATCACTCACAATGCTCTTGGGGAGCCCATGCAATCTGAAGATTTCTTTGAAAAAAATATCAGCCACTTGTGCAGCACTAAAAGAGGATGTAACATAAAAGAAATGAGCAAACTTAGTCAATCTATCCACTACCACATATATGCAATCCTTTCCCAAAGATTTGGGCAAACCGGTGATGAAATCCATTGATATACCATCCCATTTTTGCTCCGGAATGGGCAATGGTTGTAATAAACCAGCGGGGTGTGTGAGTTCTGATTTGTTTTGCTGACATACCTTACATTCATTCACATACTTCTGAACATCTTCCTTCAGCCCTTTCCAATAGAACCTTTGCCTTAGTTGCCTATAGGTTTTAAAGATCCCTGGATGCCCTGCTAGTGGGGAATCATGTGCTTCCTGCAAAACTTTATACCTAAGCTTTAAATATCGAACTAAATAAATTCTGTCCTTATAATATATCAACCCATTCAAAATTCTATAGTTATCATCTCCCATGAGTCCATCTAATACATCACAAGCAAACTTATCTTTGGCATATTCAACTAGTAGCATGTCTTTACAATTTTTAGCAATGTCCATAAGAGAAAAAGAAGGTCTTCGAGATAATGCATCTGCTACAATGTTATTCTTTCCTTTCACATATTCAATATCAAAATCATAAGTTTAGATATTGCTTACCCACTTTTGTTGCCTTTCATTTAGATCCTTTTGGGTAAGGAAGTGTCTTAGACATATTATGGTCAGTTTTCACCACAAACTTGTTGCCTACCAAGTATTGTTGGAATTTGGTCAAGGCATGCATGATGGCCAACATCTCTTTGTCATATATGGAGTAAAGCTTTTCATGAGGCTGCAACTTTCTGCTCTCAAAGGCTATAGGGTGTTGGCATTGCTTTAAGACAACCCCTACTCCTTCACCCGAGGCATCACATTCAACAACAAAAGGCTTAGAAAAATCAGGTAATGCAAGTATGGGACAACTACTCATTACCTCTTTCATTTTTTGGAAGGCATTTTCAGCCTCTTCATTCCACTTGAAAGCATCCTTCTTAGTCAAATCAGTGAGTGGAGAAGTCAACTTGGAAAATCCTTTCACAAACTTCCTGTAGTATGTACATATTCCAATGAAGCCTCTTAATTCTATGATGTTTTTTGGTGATGGCCATTCTAAGATAGCCTTGATCTTTTCCATGTGCACTTTCACTCCATCTTTCCCAATAATGTGCCCAAGATATAATAGTTCTTTCATCCCAAATTCACATTTAGACATCTTAGCATACAAAGACTGTATTTGCAAAGTTTTCAACACAATCTCTAGGTGTTGCAAGTGCTCTTCCCAAGTTTTATTGTAAATGAGAATATCATCAAAGAAGAATAAAACACACCTTCTAAGATGCTTGCAAAAGATTCTATTCATACATGCTTGGAATGTAGCTCGAGCATTAGTCAACCCAAATGGCATAACAAGAAACTCAAAGTGACCATAATGACATCGAAAAGCAGCCTTTTGCACATCTTCCTCCTTCATCCGAATTTGGTGATAAACAGATCTAAGGTCAATTTTGCAAAAGTATTGAGCTCCAAATAGCTCATCAATGAGCTCATCAATCCTAGGGATAGGATATCTATTCTTGATGGTCTTCTTGTTCAAATCTCTAAAGTCAATGCACATCCTCAAAGTTCCATCTTTTTTCTTTACCAACACTACTGAAGAAGCATAAGGGTTAGAGCTTGGTCTAATGAGTCCCAACTCTAAGACTTCTTGAATGGTCTTCTCAATCTCATCTCTGAACTTCTTGGGATGTCTATAAGGTGGTATCTGAATGGGTGAAGTACCCTCCTCCAAAATAATGTTATGCTCAACCCCCCTATCAGGTGGTCTACCATGTGGAAGATCTCTGAATTTTTTTCATATTTGTGCAAAAGTGTCTCTATCTCCTTTGGGTGTTTAACAACTTTGATTTTTGGCTTGGGAGAGGTGATATAACATTCAACAGCCCATTCAATATCACCATGCCTCAATATAGATCTCATACTATTGCAATTTACTACCTGTTTTGGGTAAGTGTGCTGCCCTCTCACAACCCTTAGTACCCCTATTGAATCTTGAAATTTTATTTCAGGAATTTGACAATTCACTGAATGCTCTCCTATAGAATACAACCATTGCACTCCCAATACTATATTAGTATCAGCAACATCAACCACATAAAAACTATCAACAAAAGTATAGTTACCTATGGTGACTTGCAGCTTTGGAACCCATGTTTTGCATTGCATGGTGTTGTGACCTGGAATGACAACTGTGAAGCCATCAAATGGTTCATTTGGTATCCTTCTTTTCTCCACCATCTCTGCATCAATGAAATTATGTGTAGCTCCTCCATCAACCAAAACTGAAGCTCTTTGTCCCAATACCACACCCTTGCATCGAATTGTGTGATAGCGAGGAACTGCTGAAAGTACTGCAATTCTTGCTTTGTCCCGTGAAGGCTGATTTTCTTCTTGTCTCTCTTCTTCAGCTGCTGTCTCATATGCCTCCTCTTGAGTTGAAGTGTGCCTCTCTTCATCCATACCCCCTTCATACTCATCATTATCAGAAAATACTTCTATGTATTGAGCCTTTCCTTTAGCACATTTATGCCTCGGTGCCCATGGTTGGAAGCACCTGAAGCACAATTTTTTCCTTTGAAGTTCATCCCTGTTTTGTCCTTCTTTCTTATTCTTTTCCAATGTATCATTTTGCCAAAACTTCTTATCAGGTGCATCCTTTTGCCAAGGCTTTCTTTCAAATTTGATGTTAGGCTTGGGAGGAAATCTTGTTCTAGGAAGCACATTTTGAAGATCTCTAGTCAAGCTCATTGCATCATTTATGTTAGTAGGCTTGTGGGCTTTGACCAAACCTTTTAAGGGCTCTGCCAAACCTTCAGTGAAAAGCAATACTAACCTTCCCATAGATACATCAGCCACCTTAACTGATAATCTTTGGAATTCCAACATATATTCAATAGGAGTCCCTACCTGCTTCAATTGTGCTAGTTCTTTGAAAGACAATTTTGGATCTTTTTGCTCAAACCTTTTTAATACCCTGTCAATAAATTCCCCATATATTTTAACCTTATCATGACCCAAGGTTTTTAGTCCATGGAACCACCATTCATTGGCATATCTATCCAAGTGCAAAATAACCATTTTTAAAGCATCTTCTTCCACCATTGGATTCAACTAAGAATACACATCCAATTTTTGCACCCAAGTGTTAGCAGAACTTTAAGATGAATAATCAAAAGTAGGAAGTGGCACTTTACCTATGGCACAATTCAATTCTTTGTTTTGATGGAGAGACTTATTGTCCTCTTCTTTTTGATTTTGTTTGCTATGGTGAAGTACTGCTCAAATGTTATACTCCTACACTCTTCATCCAATTTAGCCCATTCTTTTGTTATTCTATCAATTTCAAATTGAATGTTAGTCTCTTCTTTGGGAATAAGAAATTTAGGTGCAGTAGGCCTTGGTGTGCACTGAAATTCATGGGGTCTATTATGGGGTCTTGTTCTTGAGAAAATTTGTTCACCTATTGTTTTCTTTTCTTCTAAGTGTGAACTACTGCTATCTCCCATTAATCCGAATTTGCTTCCAAATTGGCTAACCAACAATTCAAATCTTTTCATAAGCTGCTGGTTCATGTTCTTGGTTATGTCATCAAAGAGAGGTTGTATGAGTTTAATATATTCAATCTTTTCATGATCAATGGGTCCCTTCCCCTCTCTAGTCATAGTTTCAACAAAATGTACCTCTTCTTCTACTACTTCTTCTCCTCCAACAAAAACACCTTCAACTTCAGGATCTAAGGGTGGTGGTCTATTGCTTTGACTCCTTGTTACTACCATCAGGTGCCAAGACCATGCTCTGATACCACTTGTGATGTCCCTTTTTTGGAATTTTTTAAAAATGCCCAATTTTCCATTTTTTTCTCAATTTTGGCTCTTGAGTAGTTTTGATGTCTAGACCTCCAAATTGACCCAAATGCTTCCAAATTTTCTCTGAAGGTACATGACTGATAATATAACTTAAATATCATGTTCATGTATGTTTTTTGACCTCCCAATTACATCTGCAAACTTGTTTAATGTTCTGTTCAAAGTAGGAGTCTTTACTAGCAAATTGGGGCTCCAATTCCCCTCGGGTAATTGCCGGAAATGGCTTCACAAATGATCCCAAAGTCATTTGAATTTATTAACAGAAGCTGGGTATGTGTAAGGGACCTTTTCAAAGTCTCATATGCATCATGGTTCAGTTTATACAGGCTGTTATGACTCTTTCCAAAACAACTCCCAAGTCACAATTTCGACCCTTGCGGAAAATGCACCAAATCTTCTCCCAATGCAATAAAAATGAGTAAAATGGCTTCCAATGCTTAAGTACTGAACATGAGACTTGAAATACACATTAATTACAGTCCATCCATCATACATTTATCAGAGATACATTCCTCCATTCGAAATAATAAGCATTACCATGGCATATATCAAAATAGAGTGGAAATGGTCATTGTTTGCTCATTAAAAGTCATTTTGACATACAACTCTTGGGAATTTTGACTTGAAACTTTCTGAGAATGAATAACAGAGAATATTGAACTGATTCCAATCATAAATGGACAATGAAAGGCTCTCCCAATTTGAAATCATCAGCATTACAATGGTTCACAACAAGATAGTGGGGAGATGACACTATTTCTTCATTGTTCAACATTTTTACATGAATTCTTTTGGGTATTTCGACCTGAGAGTATTCTGAATGTGAAATACAGAGGATATACATCATAACATAAGATAATGGGCATTAGAATCTTCCCAAAGAGATCAATAGCTCACCCAAAGTGCAATCCCTCCATTGGCATGAATATGGTGTGAAAACTGGAAATAGTTGAGAGAGAGTGCTGCAATAGAAGAATCCACATGATTTCCTGTAGCTTACACCTGCAAATAAGACTCCATTAAAGCTCCATGAAAGACCTAAGTGGCCTCTCCAAACACCAACTAGGATGAGAATCTCTCACCCTCGAAATTGGCTAAGGCATGAACTAGTCATCCACTAGCTCTTTTTCTTCACAATAGCAAATTTCACAAATGATCAAAAAGCTTCTTCTCATGGATGATCCTTGTATTTTATAAACATTATTGGTATTCTAAGGTTCAAAATCCATCCATAAACCCAAGCCAAGTCGAATTGGTGTGGCTGCTCATGCTATGCCATGTTGCCTCTCTCTTCACCTTCCCTCTTCTCCCAAATTTGAGTAGGAGCCTCTTGGCCTTCTCCAACTCCCAAATTCGACCTTTGAGATGCTCTATTTAGGCCTGACATGTCAGTATGTCAGCCTTCATATCTGACTTGGGTCATAACTGTCATAGAATCTCCATCATTGGTGTCATAGATGTCATAAATGTAAGGGGAATCTAGCCAAGTGTCCATGAAACTCCCATTTGGCTCTTCCTCTCTCATGTAAGTTACAATTCATCCAAAATTTGACCTATGAAGTATATTAACGTCATAATCCATCCCAAAACATTAGGCTTCCCATAGATTCAAAAGTACAAAAGGAGGATGCCATTTAACATATGAATTCTAGCTTGAGTGGGCCCCACAGTCTCCATGTGTCTCCATTCTCCACAACCATTTCATTTTTCACTTGCATTGATTTAATTAACTCCATTAAATAAATATTTATTCCTTCTAATGTCTAAATACCATTTATTAGCTCCCTTATTAACTTCCCAATGTTTCCACCCAACCTAGGGAACTAGTAGGATTGATGGAATTTTCCTGCTATGCAATTATTTGAATGGGGACATTACAATTAACATCTTAGAATCAAAGACCATAGTTTCTGGGAAGACTGTAAATTTATAAAAAAAAAAGAACCTGAAAAATGCCTCTACAGTCTTAACAACCAATTGGTCGAGCCATACGGCTATCAATTTTACCCATTAATTACAAGCTTGCAAAATAAAACCCTAACATATTTTAAAAATCGCAACACTTCACAACGAAGTCATGACCTTATGGCCTGTCCCAAAAATAATTACTATAAATCAAGTTACGACCATATGGATTTACAAGAAATTCATCAAAACATTCAAGTCACGGCCACACGACCATTCCAAACAAAACATTGTACAACGTAGCCACAACAAGGAAGTCGAATCTCGGTGAAACAACATCATCCAAACCCTACACATCATCATAGAAGGAAACCTCAAATCGTGGAGTCGAGGCTTACCAATCAACTGAGCAAGGTAGGCAACCCCAGGTCGCAACTTTGTTGCTAGCTTATTTTTCACCATGCTCAGTTGGAAGTCATATGTCGAAACCTCCACCCTTCAACTCTGCACATTCAAGAATTAAACAACAGTAAATAACCTATTACTTACATTTTCGTTTACAGTTAAAAGTAAAACTAGATGACAGTTAAATTAAATAGATAAAAAAATAATGAAAAACGTTACATGTTCCAAATTCAGTGCCTACTGTCGTGATTAATTCTTTAGCAAACATCGAAAGTTACAACCACGTTGAAAGATGGGAAATGAACCCACGGAGAAAACAACATTACAAGAGCTGTGAAGAAGAAAATACTCCCTAAGGACCTCAACGAGAATAGGGGAAAAAAATAGAAGCCACGGCGAAACCCAATTCCTCCACTTTGTCAGCGAAAAACTCCTAGGTGAGTTGTGAACTAGAAACAGAGACCACACTACTATCAAGACAGAGTTCACAGTTGGGAAAAAACCCGGAGGAAGGCACTCACAGAGCTAGGTTTGGCATCGAAGGCCATCACACACAGAGGCAGAATAATGGCATCAATGGCCATGAGGCCATGAGCCTGGTGGCACCTTCAACAAGCAGCGAAGGATAGGGAAATAATGCGAAAATTTAGGGTTTTGAGACTTTTGTAGTAGGGTTTACAAAGGTCAAAACCCCATCCATTAAGCGATGACCACGTGGACTCCACTTTGATTTTGATAATATGGGTTTTTACTCTATAGTTTTCGAGAGCTTGAGGAAACCTGCAAAAAGGGTCACACATAACCTTTGTTATGATCTCCTTTGAAATACATATTTACACTAGATTTCTTTTTATTTACAAGATGCCTTAGTATATATGGTAGATGTATTATTAGTTTTAAATTTTGCTTAGATAAGAACTTTACCTATAAAATAAAGATTATATAACTAGTGTTAACACATGCAAAGGTTTTGGGGTTTATGATTATTCTCTAGGTAATGAAATTCCCACCCATGTAAACAAAGCTTTGTTACTTCATTTATAACCTTATAATGTAGTCTATAGCATCTTCTTTTGGTAATTACAAGGCAATTAATAAAATTGTATTCTGCATGAAATAGCTAGTTCCATATATGTATAAATGTTATTTCTATTATACCTTATGACAATGCCTAGACTTAGCTTTTACTTGTTTATATAACATTCGAATGTATGTTGAGACAAATACATAAAAATTACCTTGGTAACTAGTAATAATGTATCACAAGACTTAGTTTGCAAAATTATCCTTTTCTAGAGTTGTTTGTAGGACTTAATATAACAACAGATGGATAAAAGTAGGAGGTACAAGTTATAGTCGAAGCTAGGTGGAAAACATCTAGTTCTATGTTGTGTTTGCATTCCAAGTACTTACGCTTATAAATAAATAAATAAGAAGTAAATATACAGGTTTGACAATACCTTCTTTTTCTCAAAGCTGTAAACTAAACAAATATTCTAGCATTTTACTTATGCTGGTTGAGATAATTAATCTTGATCCTGAAACTGGAATACAAAACGTCTTATAGGTAAAAAGACATGTACAAGAAGCATCGCTTCACTGCATTAGCTAAAAAGTTAAGTAAGCCTCGGACATGAACTGAAGTTCCTTCATTTTTAAACAGAAAAACAAACTTTAGCACTTAGTAAACAAACAGTTGTTTCAACTCATATTACTTCAGATCATCACTTGCTAAATCAATCTTTAGTACTTAAATATGAAAGCAGACAGTGAAGTATGCAGTTACATAAATTAATATAGGAATTGGTTTTAGTTTCAGATTAGACTCTTTAAAATGTTAACTGTTAGCGGTTAAGTTACCCACGTCAACGATGTTTTTAAACATTATTAGTTGCAAGAAAAGTTTTAAATTTTTATGAAATTTTGGAGTATTACACCTCCAGTCCTTTAGATAAGATAGAATGGCACAAACAGACAACAAAAGTGTTTTCTTGAGGTATTTTGAGATCCACCATGAGCGCCGATAAGCTACAAGGCATAGTGAATAGGTTGTAGAGACAAATGGGGAGCGAGAAAGTGACCAACAATGCCAAACAATTGAAAATTACAGAATTAGAGCACAAAGCAGTGTAAATGGGTGTAGATCCTCTTGACCTTGCCCCTTTACAAAATAAGTTGAAAGAAAAAAGATAATGAAATCCAAATTGTAAAGAAGAAATTGAAGGTTGGTGGTATAGGAAAGAAGAAACAAATGGAAAAGGTGGTCCAAGAATACAAGGTAAAAGTAGAGAGCCCGGAGAATCACATTGGCTGACATGAGCTTCAAAGAGGAAGAATTGAGTAAGGTGAGGGAAGACCTTAGGAAGAATAAAGAATAGGTTGATATTCTACAACATATGGAAATAAAGAGAGATGCAGTGATCACTGATCTGCAAGACACTAAGTCTAAGTTGCAAAAAGAGGTTGGTCACATTTCCAAGAAGCATTCATGGAAACCCCCTTTGAAAGGGGCCAAACACTTAGCCTGGGACCATTTATTAGTGGTACTGACACAGAACTGGAATCACTTCATTATTGCTCAAGATGAATGGAAATTGGTATCCATTTCATTGCAGGAGACCAAGAGGACCTTCATCGAGCTAGAAAACAAGCCAAAAATTGCCACATCGGTCATGGATATTGTAACACCCCATATTTTCGACTAGGCTTATTTTATGTTAGACATAATGCGCTTTATTGCTTATTATCTTTTGGACCTTGCTCGGTTGAGTAACTTTACTTACGATGTGATGGGACCAAGATTATGATGTTACTCTGTTTATTATGACATTGTGATTATGATGTTACTATGTTTATAATGTCACCATGATTATTATGTTACTATGTTTATGCGGTTACGATGTGTTGATTATCATGGGATTACTGTATTTTACGATGATAGTATATGTTGAAATGTTTTCATTTATCAAATGTGAAGTACATATGATGCGGTACGTGGATACCATATTACGATGTGACCAATTGAATTATTAGATGTCGTGTGTACCGATGATGAATTAAATTATTACATAAAATAATGATGAGGATGATGATGTGATCAATTGGTTATCAAGTGAAATTACTTGTTATACATGTGTATTTGTGAAGTACTAACCCACAGGACATTGGCGCTACGTGATAGTCAAATACTTCATATGATATGTGGAATAGTGACTTGTTACGCAGTAAATCTTAGCGACCAAAAATGATGATACGATGACACAATCCAATAATCATGATAGAAGTAGAGTATGAATTGATAGGGTATAGAACTAGTATGTTGAGGGGGTGGGATGTGTTGCCCACCCTATGTCACTATGATACCTAGGGTTGTGGGAGCATTAGAGGAAATTTCAACTCAAAATGGGCCTCCTAAGGAAAATTAATAAAATAATAGTTAAAATAATAAAATAATATTTATTAATTTTGGAGGAAGAAAAGAAAAAACTACTTTTTTTGTTCATATTTTCGACATATCTCCCTGTGTTTTTACTCAAATTTTGATTGGGAGAGCTCGTTGGATGCATAATTAAATTACACATCCAACGAGTACCCACTCGGCATACTTTTGACGAGCCTCGCTACCCCAAAAACAAGAAATACCTGAAAAAACGTGATGATGACATTTTCATCATGTTTTTTCAGGTATTTCTTTTTTTTGGGGTAGAGGTGGTCGTCAAAAGTATGCCGAGTGGGTACTCGTTGGATGCAGAATTTAATTTTGCATCGAACAAGCTCTCCTGATCAAAATTTGAGTAAAAATACAGGGAGATATGTTGAAAATACGAGCAAAAAAAAGTAGTTTTTTTTACGATACCTATCCCTAAATTTATATTAAAAAATTGTTTAAGAGGTGCTCCCTTTTTGAATTTTAAAGCATTTTGATTGGAGAATACATGATGACATGGAATTTGTATTGTTTTTGGAAGGCTCATTTTAAATTGAAATTTCCTCTAATGGGTAGTGTTGAGACACAGTCCCCAAGTTGTTGTGATGATGACGGTCGGATGCCTGCTAGGAGAGGTTAGGTCCACTATTTAGCTGACGCTACCGCTCTCAGGTTCTATGTGGTCAGGTCAGTATAGCTGACGTCCACTTTGTACTAGCAAATGAAGTAAAGGGAGGATGGAGATGTAGATTAGGATGAGAGGATATGTTAGTTAGTATTGTTGAGGGTTGGGTATTCCCTGATCTAGAGTCAGTGGTAGTAGGTACCCATCTTGGTTGACCGGTTAAATTAATAAGAACATACAGATAATGATATTAAATCATAAAAGGGATCAACTGTTAAATAACTGAGAATGTTAAAAACATAAATATGCTTTCTTTTTCTGCAGGGAGAAATTACTATTATTAGTTAACATGTATCCATAGGTGGGATGACGCTTGCTTATAGTGCATATATGACTTGTGCATACGCTGGCCACGCATGCACACTTGGTACATGTACAATAGTATTGATGTACAACATACGTGTCACGGTTGAATAATGATATAAATTGTGATAGATAACTTAGTTAAGGATGTACTAATCAACTTAGGTAATGAATGGTTTAATTATTAATGTGTAAAATAAGTGAGATAGTCGGTATATCTAAACATCGTAATAAGAAATTAATGTAGTGTCATTATTTGAAAGTATCTTCAATGTGAGGTGTCGTAAAAGAACATTAACAACAAAGAATCACCTTGTCTGACTGTTAAGCATGATTAATTAACCCATTAAGGGTACCTTGTTCATTAATATACAGATACTATGTTTATATTGATTTACTTATTGATTAAACAAATAAATGTTACTATTATTATTAACCATTATTAGTAATAATAATTATTACATATTACCATTGATTATTATTAGTTTAATAATAAAAATTTATAATGTTATAACTATTGCCAGCTACACCTAAGCTTCATAAGCTTCATTGAATATGATCAAAAGAATTATTTAATTGACCAAATTGTTCTACATGACTTGTAAAATATATATTATTACCATCATCATTATTATTAAAGGTTAACCAAATGAAATACGATGATGTAACTTAATGTTATTATGTTATCCACTTTAACATTATTATTTAATATTTATTTTTGTAAACGGAAACATGATGAATGAATCAGACTCGATTGAGTAATAATAAAGTAAACATCCTATACATGAAGTTCGAGATAACTTTTATGTTACCTACAACATTTGAATATTGAAGCGATGCATTGAGTTACCATTAAATAAAAGTTCCATAAACAAGAAGGTAATAATGATTCTACGAATAAATAAACATAAAAGTCAACTCAAAAGTACCCACTTCATTAAGCATTAAAAGTATTTAACTACTCAAGACAACCATGAATTGGATAACCACATTAAATCATTATTAAATATTTTGAATAGTGTAAGGATATTAATAATTTATAGTCCCGATACATTAGAGGGAAGGTGATGGAGTAAGGATGAAGAAAGGAGGAAAATGAGTATAAGTTCAGGTCTCACAAAGGAGAAGGGGGTTTTTGGTTTTGGAGGATTTATGGGTGAAGAATAGGACTGACAATTGGGAGGAGAAAGGAGCCATACCGAGTAGGGGGTTAACTTGAGGACTGAGGAGGTGGGAAACTCAAGCAGGAAGGGAAATTGTGTTGAAATGTTGTAACTTTCAAAGGATATTCTAAATGTATTTTACTGATGTAACCCAAGGGAGATGTTATTATTCCTTCAGTGGGGTGTTACTATTGTATTTGGTCATCATAGAGTCATGAGGTAAAGCCTCCATTGTAAGTTAGGTCATTAGTACTCTAATGAATAATATAATATACTGTTTTGAGTCTTCCTAGGTGAAATCGACTGAGACAGTTTAGTGGGGCCGACTTGTTTAGGGTAAAAGTCAGTTGGATCAATGTGTATAAATAGGAGGGCTGTGATTCGTATTTGAACACAAACTCACTCACTTGAGTAGCGCATAGGAGAGAGAGAGACATAACAACAAGGAGGAGAATACCTGTTTTTGGGGTTTATCTTATACATAGAAAGTTTTGGCTTGGTTTTCTTCCCCTTAAGGGTTTCCCAAGATAAATACCGTGTCTATCTTGTGATTGTGTTTCTTTTAGTGATTCTGCATATGCTACTGTTGTGAATTTGAATTGAACACTAATGATATCTAGTCTAGCATAAGAAATCTTAACATGGTATCAGAGCTAGTTTGAATATGACAACTTTCACAAAGGTGAAACTCCCTCTCCTCCCTCTCCGAAAGAAATTAGGGTTTCTGCAGATTTTGGAGTTTGGAAGATCTGCTTGCATAAAAAGTTGTGCCTCCCTGGAGGGCATCTATTGAGCCCAGGATCAAAGTTTTTGGGTGGATGAATTTTCGGGAAATCCAAACCCTAGTTTGGCCCTGAACCATAACACTGCAGAAAACCAGAACCATAAATTCTGTAGAGATGCAACCTCACAAGTAGGATTTGAAAGGTGAAGATTTGGGATCTCTAGGAATCAGTTGGACCAACCAACTCGCCTCAGGAAAGCACATCTATTGGTAAGGTCAACTTTCTATTTTGAGAAATTTCATTTTTTAGTGACCTAGTGGACAAGATGGCCCCAAGCACTAAGCTTGAGGACAAATTGGAAAGCATAGAAAACTTCCTAGCTTGGAAGTATAGGATTGGTCTCATTCTGAAAGAGAATGGTCTTGAGAAGTACATCAAAGATGAGATTGAAGAACCTAAAGAAGATGAAGCTAAGGAGAAGCATGAACAAGACCTAATCAAAGCAATGAAGATCATTGTTGATTCTATTAAGGATCACTTGATTCCTCAAGTGTCATCTAAGAAGACACCTAAGAATATGTATGATGCACTTTCCAGAATGTATGAGGGAAGGAGCATCAACAAAAAGATGAATCTGAGAGCTCAACTGGAGGGCACCAAGATGAGCAAAGGAGAATATATTCAAGATTACTTCACAAGGGTCTCTTAGTTCAGACAACAAATACGTGTTATTGGAGACACCCTTGATGACGATGAACTAGTTATGACTGCTCTCAATGATCTCAGTAGACCTTGGGACTCATTCATTCAGACTCTGTGTGCCAGAAAAGAAAGTATGAATTTTTACATAGTATGAGAATATTGCATACAAGAAGAAGCTAGAGTAGCCAACAGAAAAGCTCTACTCATAGAAGATGATCAGGCTCTAGCCACCCATACTAAAGGAAGAAAACAATCAAACTTCAAGAAGAGTAATCATAAGCCTTCAAAGAAGAAGTTTCAAAAGAAGAAGAAGGATTACTCAAAGTATCAATGCTACAACTGTCATACGATAGGACACCTTGCTAGAGAGTGTCCATCACCAAAGAAGAAGAACAACAACAAAAGAAATGATGCTCATCTATTTGAAGATGAAGATGAAGAAGAAAAAAGACCTTGAAAGAAAACTAGAGGTGAAGATGTAGAAGAATATGTGTTATTCTCTACACTCTCTGGGTCTGTAACACCAGGAGAAGATACATGGATTATTGATAGTGGTGCTTCAAAGCACATGACAGGGAAGAAGCAGACTCTGTCAAGACTTGAAGACAAGAACTCTCCCCAGAAGGTATCATTGGGAGATGACTATCAATATCCCATCAAAGGTATTGGTGGATGAAGCTACAAGCTTGACTGTGGGACTTCCATGAAGATGAAGGAAGTACTGTATGTACCAGGTTTGAAAAAGAACCCACTTTCCATCTCTGCTCTAGATAAGAAAGGATATAGAGTTGTTTTTGTATATGGAGAAGTGCTTATGTGGTCCAAAAGAAAGACACTTGAAGATGCTGTGGTCATTGAAGAAGAAGACAAAGGACTGTACAAGCTCTAAGGACATCCAGAGACAACCATTGTCCATGAGACTACCGACTCGAGTGAACTGTCACATAAGAGACTTGCTCACATCAAATACAAAGCATTTCCCTGTGTGAGCAAGGTGGTAACAGGGTTACCAAATCTGAAGATCGACCATGAGAGAACTTGCAAAGGATGTGTAAGATGAAAGAACATCAAGAATCCCTTTCCGAAAAGTGAAACAAAGACTAAAGGTATGTTGGAACTAATTCATTCTGATGTATGTGGTCCTATGCCCTCCATATCCTTAAGTGGATATGAGTATTATGTCACATTTATTGATGACTATTAAAGAAATACTTGGATATACTTCTTGAATAATAAGAGTGAAGTGTTCGGGAAATTCAAGGAATTCAAAGCCTTGATATAGAACTACTCGGAAAAGAGAATCAAGACACTGAGATCAGATAATGGTGGAGAATACACTTCAAAGGAATTTGAAGCATTCTGTAAGGAGGCAAGAATCAAGAGGGAACTAACCACTCCCTATAATCCCCAACATAATGGTGTTGCAGAAAGAGAGAATATAACTATCGTGGAAGCAATTAAAACCATGATTCATGACCAAGACCTCCCTATGCACCTTTGGGCTGAAGCAACAAGAATAGTCGTATATGTGCAAAATAGATTATCTCACAGTGCTCTTGGATTCAAGACTCCTGAAGAGATGTATGCAGGAAAGAAACCTGAAGTGAGCCATCTCAAGATATTTGGATGCCCAGTATATGTACATATTCCGAAAGAGAAGAGAACCAAATTGGATCCTTCTGGAAAGAAGGGAATATTTGCTGAATACTGTGAAGTCTCTAAAGCCTTCAGGGTGTACATCTTAGGATTCCATCATATCAATATTAGCAGGGATGTAACATTTGATGAAGAGACAACTCTTAAGAAATCTAGAAGGTCTCATCTTGAAGAAGTACATGAAGAGGATGTACCTCCCATAATGGTAGAAGCTGAAACCTCTCATGAAATAGTAGCATCTGAAAATCATGACATGTTAGTACCTCAGGAAACCCCTACTATGGATATCTCTCGAAAGATAAAACTTGCTTGGGTAAGAGAAATCATACAAGAAGTAGAAAAATATGGAGCTCCAGAAGGCTCCAAAAGAACCATCAAACGATCAAAGCCATATTCCATTTATGTTTCTTTTATGTGTGACCTTGTAGATCAAGAACCCACCAACTATGAGGAAGTTGCACAAAATATAGAATGGGTTGAAGCAATGACGGAAGAATACTAGTTGATAATGAAGAATTGTGTTTGGGATATAGTTTCCAAACCATAAAATATGAGCGTGGTATCTTCTAAATGGATCTACAAGATAAAACATGCTGATGATGGAAGTATTGAAAAGTACAAGGCAATATTTGTGGCTAGAGGATTCTCTCAGAAATAGGGGATCGATTATGAAGAGACATTTGTTCTAGTAGCAAGGTACACTTCCATAAGAACCATCATGACACTTGCTTCCATGATGAAATGGGACCTACACCAGATGGATGTAAAGACAACCTTCCTTAATGGTTTGATTGAGGAATAGGTTTACATTGAGAAGCCACAAGGATTTGAAGTCGAAGACATAGTGACTCATGTATGCAAGTTGAAAAAGGCTCTGTATGCACTGAAGCAATCTCCTAGAGCTTGGTATGGTAGAATATATAGTTTCTTGACAAGCTTGGGCTTTACCAAGAGGAAAGCCGATCCTAACCTTTACATGAAGATTATGGATGATGAACCTATCATGCTATTATTGTATGTGGATGATCGATTTCTGACTGGAAATGAGAAACAGATCATAGGTTGCAAGAAGAGGCTAGCTGAAGAATCCGAGATGAAAGATCTTGGATTGATGCATTATTTCCTAGGGCTGGAAGTGTGACAGAGCCGAGAAGGAATCTTTCTGAATCAGGGAAAGTATGCAGTAGAAATATTGAAAATATTTGATATGCTGGATTGCGAAGCCATGGCCATACCCATGGACACCAACTTGAAGCCGTTGTTTGATGAGACATCAAAATTAGTGGACATGACTCAGTACAGACAGATTATTAGGTCATTAATGTATCTGACAAACACAAGGCCAAATATATGCTTTGCTGTGAACACTTTGAGCCAGTATCTAGTTAAACCTAGACGGGTTCACCTGATCACTGTATAGCATGTGATGAGGTACCTAAAAGGCACGATAGATTTGGGAATTTACTATGGGAGAGATCATGACTATAAATTGTATGGATATACAGATTTACATTGGGCAAGAAGTGCCGCAAACATGAATAACACCTCAGGTGGATGTTATTGTCTGAGATCCACCATGATCTCATTGTTTAGTAAGAAACAATCCAATGTTTCTCTTAGTACAGCTGAAGCAGAGTACATTGCAGCTTGCTCTGCTTGTTGTGAAGCGATATGGCTTCGGAAGTTGATGTCAGGATTATTTGACATGGAGTTGGACACCACAATAATTCTCCGTGACAACCAGAGTTGTATAAAGATGATAGAGAATCCGGTGTTCCATGAAAAATCAAAGCACATAGAAATCTGATATTTTTATATAAGGGATATGGTACAAAAGGGAGCTATAAAGCTCCAGTATGTGAGTACAATGAGCAAGTTACTGATGTACTTACCAAGCCTCTATCTCGAGTAAAGTTTGAATATTTTTGTGACAAGCTTGGTGTAGTTCGAAAAGACTTTCCTCTCAAGGAGGAACAGTGATGGGACTACAGATGATGAAAATATGGACCTTCTTTGAAAAGGAAGATCCTGTCGAAGACATGAGCCCTCCTCGGACAAAGGGGGAGCATGTTGATAATATGAAACTTCCATGGAAAAGGGGAGTAATGATGAGACTGATATCGATGATGGATGATAGTAATGATGACAAGGTCCGACATTCACTTGTGGACGATAGTGTCCTCTCTTGAGGATGGAAGGTATAACACTCTGTTCATGAGAGTGGTCCTTACTAAGGATGGCCCTACAGATATTGCTCTCGCATGGAGGTTACCCACATTCATTTGTGTATATCATAGAATAACACTCACTCAGGAGTGGTCATAACCTCAGTGATTGGAATTTTGTATGTAGTCGAGATCTGCTTTGCAGACAATACTCTTGTATGGAGAGTATGCCTACATTCATATGTAGATGCCATAGAATAACACTCACTTAGGAGTGGTCCTAACCTCAATGGTATGGATGCTCTATGATGAGTCCTCACGGACGCCACAATATAACACTCACTTGGGAGTGGTCATAACTTTAGTGGTATGGATGTTCTACGATGAGGGTCGACATTTTGTATGCGGTCAAGATATGCTTTGCAGACAATACTCTTGCTTGGAAGAGTATGTCTACACGTAAGTGTAGATACCGTAGTATACCACTCACTTGGGAGGAGTGGTCCTAACCTTAGTGGTATGGATGGTCTACGATGAGTCCTTACAGACGATAGGGCCTGCACTGGGTGCGGGCGAGATCTACATTTAGTTGTAGACGATTCAACTGATCGATATCATGGATCAAGCTGATGGAGGATTGCATTGTCTTTGGACTCATGTCTTAAAGTGATAGGGATTGATCATCCCACAAAGAGATCATGTGTATTGCAGGTAGCATGGTTGCAAAGGATCAAGAAGATCGAAGTATTGCTGAAAAGGATTGAAATGATCGAAGTGCTGCTGCTACAAAGGATCAAGAAGATTAGAATATTTTTACAAAGGATCGAAGATCGAAATACTACTACAAGGATTAGAATATCAAAGTGTTGCTACGAAGGATCGAGAAGATCGAAAGTGCTGCAAAGGATCGAAGATCAAAGTACTATTGTAAGGATCAAGAAGATCGAAGTGCTGCTATGAAGGATCGAAAGATTGAAGTGTTGCTACCAAAGGATCAAGTGATCGTGTGATGCAAAAGATGAAGATATTGAAGAGTAACTATTCCAGTTACTGATTGTGAAAACTTCCTATGATGTATAGATGTATTACCTCGATACTGCTGTAGATATTGTCTCTCTATTTTCCTATAGTCTATGATGATGTTGTCAGTAGAGTAATCTTCTTGTTAAGGGGCCAGAGTGTTGAAATATTGTAACTTCAAAGGATATTATAAATGTATTTTACTGATGTGACCCAAGGGAGATGTTATTATTCCTTCGATGGGGTGTTACTATTGTATTTGGTCATCATAGAGTTATGAGGTAAAGCCTCCATTGTAAGTTGGGTCATTAGTACCCTAATGAATAATATAATATATTGTTTTGAGTCTTTCTAGGAATTGAGACAGTTTAGTGGGGCCGATTTATTTAGGGTTAAGTCAGTTGGCTCAATGTGTATAAATAGGAGGGATGTGATTCTTATTTGAACACAGAATCACTCGCTTGTGTAGCGCATAGGAGAGAGAGAGAGACATAACAACAAAGAGGAGAATACCTGTTTTTGGGGTCTATCTTATATATCTTATACAGAGGAAACTTTGGCTGGGTTTTCTTCCCCTTGAGGGTTTCCCAGGATAAATACCGTGTCTATCTTGTGATTGTGTTTCTTTTAGTGATTCTGCATATGCTACCGCTGTGAATTTGAATTGAACACTAATAATATCCAGTATAGCATATGGAATCTTAACAAATTGAACTATGGATGGAAAGATCCTAAATTAGTGAAGGATGCTATTCGGATTATTGGATTGTGGGCTTGAGGGCCAAGAAATCCATCGATTTGCTCGGGCCAACAGGATGGGTTGGTTGCCAAGGGTGGTTTATCTATTTTGGCTGCTAAGGTTTTCCAGGGAGGAGAAACTACAGGAGCCTAAGGAAGCCTACTGCAATCTAAAAAAAACATGTATTCTACTTAATCAAAACTCTCTAAATTTCAGTATGAAAAATCGAAAGTAAAAAATGCATTTTATTTTATTTTATTGCTAATGCTGTTAAAATTATGGACCGAATGAAATTGCCATGCTATAAGAACTTAAATTTCATAATTTTTATTACTATTTTGACAAAACAACTCTTGAGGAGCTAGATAGATACAAATAGAAAATGATAAGAACTTAAGTGCCTGTCTCTAACAAATGGGCACTACAGAATGGTATCAGAGACTAAGGCTCGAACACTTGGACCTTAAGGCCTGTTCACCCCTAAAACTATCCCTAAAATAAATAAAATGTAGGGTATTAAATCTACAAATTAATTTAGGAAAGGAAGATTTACAATAAATCTCTCATTAGATGGCGCTGAAAACTACCCTTATGTCATAAAATCGAGCTAAAAACTACCCTTCTGTCATAAAATCCAGCTAAAAACTACATGCAAGAAATATGAAATTGTTAGTAAACTCATATTTAATAGTGAATAAATCAACTATCAAATTAAATGACAGAATAAAATATATATGGTAACAATATCTGGGAACAATAGGAAATCCTGGAACTACACTGATAGGAACTATTACGTATATGGTAACATAAAGACTTGTCGGGACATCACATCTTATTACATATATAAATATTAGAATTGCAGACCGTGGCAACACTACTTAGATCTAACATTGCTTATGGTCGCATGTGCAGACCGTGGCAACACTACTTAGATCTAACATTGCTTATGGCCAGCGTGAACAGATCCGCCAACATCACTTAGAGGGCAGCCTTTTCCTGAAGGGATGGAAGGGAAGGAGCTGGAACGCGAGGAGATTTATTTTATCAATCACACTTATATCAACAACATAAGGGGATTTCTTTTAATAATCACACTTATATCAAAAGGATATGCACATGATATGTAATCTTTACAATTAGTTTTTTTTAATCCATATTGGTAAAAAGTGAGCTGCTATAAATCTATTTGAAAATAATCCTGCTAGTTTTCTATATAACTCTCCATTTCTACTCCATCCCTTGAGTTAGATACAACTAAGATTATCTGACACGGATTTCTCTTTAACATTTAGTGTATCAGATCTGGGATACTTCATTACCTATTTTTCTCTAAAACAAAATTTCTATACAATCATTTAACTTTTTTTTCTTTGGAATAAAAAAAAGAAAAAGAAGTACAACCATATTACCTTTCTGCCTCTTGTCGATCAATCTTTTGTGACCTTACCAAGTCACTCTTGTTTGCAGCAATTGCTAATATTATATCCTTCGAGGCCATTGAAGTTCCTTCACCCAATTCCTGACTCGGGTGAAGCTATCTTTGTCCATGTAATCATATACCAATAATGTTGTTGCAGTTTCCCATCATAAAATGTAATAATGAAGCAATGCCATAGATCAGATCTTTGAAATTGGAATTGCAATGAACAGGGAACCGAACAAGTATTCAAGATTTTGATATTCCTTAAAACCTAGATCATATGCATAAATCCCCAATAAGATATCTTAGAAACTCGCCCAATATAAATCACTAACACAAAGCTTTGCGAAGACGAATTTACAATGGTTTCCTGAGAGTAGTTGCAAAGGTTAACAACCTTATAAGTGATTGTAGAGTTAACAACAATAGAGTAAGGGCCTGGATGTCTCTAGAAGCCCTGGATAATAATATCGGGGCTTCTGGAAAGTTATCAATGCGTTGTTTGTTATCAACGCGTGCTTGTTATCAACGCGTGCTTGTGAGGGAGAGGTCCACGGTTCAAACCAGGATTAGCGGAATAGCTGCCTTATAGCAATTACTAGAGAAAAATTATTGTACATGCAGTTGCAGATTGACACTATCTATTCACAAAGGGAAAGGGTCTTTGGATTTTCAATTTATTCTGAACTGGGAATGGAAATTCTCAGGCATGTCGATGGGACCCAGAGTTCGAGTCTGCTTGTAGGGAATTTAGTGATAACGAGTTGAAAGACTTAAAATCCCTCTTGATTTCACTGGCTTCTCAGTGCAGGAGTAACGGGAAATTCATCACATCTTCAGTCTTCCAGGCATACTATGGAATTCATAAGGCTCTTGGAGAACTATTGTTTGATTTAACCACTCGGATGAGAAAGAACCAAAAGCTTACCTATGAAGACCTCGTAATTGTTAAAAGCATTTAAGAGAAACAATGCCAGAATAAAATTGAGGATTTCATCTTTCATTTAGTTGATTTAACTCGAAATTGCCATGGAAGGCGGAGCATTTACACTGGGATAAATCAGGCATTCTTTCTTCTTCAAGAATGCAGACTTCTCTTGCCCGATTGCCTCGCCTAGAAGCCTTTTTTCCCCTTTGGCGTCACCATTATGGAATCAAACCCTTTCAAACCAACTAACATCACTAGAGTCCAAAGGAAGCGACAATGGAGAGAGAGCTCACGATTGAGCCCACGTCGGAGTTAAGGAGAGAGTGGATATTCGGGGAATATATGCACCGCATGGCAGGTATGAGTTGTGATACTACTTAAATTATGGTAGATAAAGCTGTTACTGCAATTTAGGGAGAGCATATAAGAGAAACTCTCATACACACAAAGCATTCAATAGCACAACAGTGATTGGCATGACGTGATATCATTCCCTTAGGTAAGTACGGTAATCTTATCTTTGTAGGGATTTCCTAAGCTTGTCTCTGTAAAGCTTTCCCTCCCTCTGTTTGGTTGGTAAATCCTTTGTTACTCTAACTTTGCTCTGACGAAGTTATCGTTCCAACATTGTCGAAATCCGGAATTTAGAGAGATAAAATGGCGCCTACTGCACTCGTGGCACCTGCGTGATCGAAAAAAACAAAATGTATTACCCAGTTAATGCTAGATGAAGACAACCCTGAGCATGTATAAATCCCTTCCTAATGCACATTTATTCTTTGTAAACTCAGACGCTTTCTATGATTCATTTTTTTTTACGATTTTACCTAAATTATAATGTGTTCTACCAATTTATCTAACATTATATGTTGGAATCGCTGGATGGTTTCTTGAATTGCACAGAAAAGAAGGAACGTTCAATTGTGATTTGTTCCTGATCCCTTCTAAATATGGCTCACACAATTATTTCTGAAGGTCTTACATTTTTATTTTATTTTATATGTGAATTGCAATTCTCATGTTGACTTTATTTTATGGTTTTACCAAAACATAAGAATTAAATAATCCCTAATATATTTGCGGATAATCAATGATCTGTCTGCAACAAATCTGTGACAATTTTAGGCATTTTACCTAAGAAATTCACCGCAATAGCTCACTTTTCCAAATAATATGTTAAACCCTAATAGTCCATACCAATAATATCGAAAACTGTCGCAATGGTGAACTATCTCGAAGCTGCTATAGCGATTGTCTTCTTTGGGCTACCTATCTTCCATGGGTGATATCGTCTGCCTCATCTTATTCGTTCAGGGCACATAAGATTAAGTCAGAATTAAACAATCCGATGCAATTAATCGCTTTGGAAAGATACCATGACAATGTCTAGCAAATGGGGTGACTATTCTACAAAACACTTTATTCAAAGATCTCATGTGTTTCTGTGACCCGCATTTTTCAATATTCATAAAAGTAATTTATAAAAAAAATCTGATGAGATGGGCTACGCATGAATGATCATTATATATGAAGCTGTTGGCTTAGAGGTAGGGGTAATCCTCGTTACCTTGGAAATATCATATAATAAGTATTTCTTGCAACTGTAATGGGTGTTATTTACTCCAAATGAAGGGAGTGTGTGGGGTTTGGGGTTACCCCGTTATAGTGGGTGGTGTGTGTTAATGGTGGTAAAGCTGCCAGTTGTGAGTGTGAATAGCTCCTACAATGGTTCAATCCTTTGTATTATTATATATGATCAATATGTTCCTAGTGTAAACACGCTTATGTTTCCAGACATCAATTAACCGACAAAACGCTCTTTTCAAAATGCTAGCCTGTAAAAGTTTGAAAGATATATAAAGGAGGTTATCAAGAAATTAGATTTCACATTGATATGCCAGTCAATCGTTTTTCACAGAATAATATTTATTAATTGGTTAACTTGTTTATTGATAGTTTATTGACGATTAGAAATAATTTTTCTTATTGGAGAGATTCTATGTCAAACGACTGTCAATGGAGATATTCCAGTGTTTAAAACCGTCTGTTTAAAATAGGAATAGTACACCCAATTTTTTTTCTTCAAGCAATAAAAATTCATATGGGAAGCCACAAGCATCCACAGTACAAGTATTGCTCAAATATTTTTTTTTATTCTGTGCTTGTCTGCCCATGCCAAAACGAAAAAGAAAGATTCATGAGGTTCAAACTTGGACTCATAGATTATCACCTTGTCTGAAACCACCCTGCTACGCAAATTGACGACAAATACTTTATAGCCAATTAATATTTATAGCTAATCATTATAACGAAGCCCCGATTAATCTTTAATATTATAATAAGGGAATTTAATGGTGTTAAATTTAAAAAGAATAGGTTGGAGGTGCTTCCTACTTAATGGGGGGGAGATATGCGAAATTGATTGCCTTTCCTTCATCGCTGAAGGAATCAGAAGTGATTGAGAGGTTTATGTGGGGTTGAGCTCTACAACCTGATAGATAACATTTTTACCAAGTTAATGTACGACTCTCTAAGAAAACATAGAAGACAAAAAACAAATATAGGGCTATCCCTGAGATCTCCAATAAAACAATTTCACCGCATAGGAAAACAAACTCTATTACCGTCAGCACCAATATCAACACACAGATGGGAAAATGGATAAAATATCATCTGGGGGTTTAAACCCTTGTGTTAGCGGACTGTGCTACTTAAAAGCATGGATGAATGCAAAATAATTGTTCAGATCCTATAAAACACAACCAGCTCCTACCTTATACAACAGTTTTAGTGGAAATATTAAACAAACCCTAACCTTAAACATGTTTTATGAGTGACAGATTAAGGGAACCCTAAGCCTCAAATTTGCACAATCACATACTAAAACACCAATATAATCCACTCATTAGAATTAGCTAGGCATTAGAGACCTTCCAACTGTAAATTCATGTAGGCAAACTAAATGTTAAATGGAAAAAGAAAGAATTTGAATAAACCTAAAAATAAACCAGCAACAACTTGTAAAACAAAAACTTATATGGGAAGAAAGGTTAGAAGGGCTGCAATGCAAGAGAAAGAATGTCACCCTTTGGTGGAGACATCTTAGTGAGCTAGAGCCTTTGCCATGAAACTTAGCTCAAGTTGCAGGTTGCAAAGCTCCTCTGTCTGGACATGATTGAAAATATGAGAGATTGGCACGCCCGCACTGAAGGAGTGTCACCTTTTTAACAAAGTCATCCTTTTCAGCTTAGGGCTCGTGGAGTATGGCACGTGAGCTTCATGCATGCATGTGTCCGTTTGGCTTACATGCACCGTACCCTTCACGTGGGTAAGGTAGGGAAACTGTGTCGAAGGCCAAGGGAAAGTTTTTATATATGCATATATGTAACTTTATATTTAAGTTGAAATTCTAAAATCTAAAAGTCCATAAGTTTATTAAGCTCTATATAATTAATGAATTTAATTAGTTTATAATTTATTTTAAAATTGGATGTTATAAATAGTTTGTAATTCAAATAATGTTATAATTAATTTATATTTTATTAGTTAAATTAGATGTTTATGATCATTGATTTGAAATCAAGCTTATCGTTAATTTAGAGGTAAAATTACTTAAAAGCTATATTAAAATGTTACATTTGATATTGATGTAATATTGACTTTTAATGTTACATTTGAAACTTTAATGCTAAAATCTAAATATTAGTTTAAATGTCTCCCTAACATCCAATGTTAGGTCTAACTTCTAATACTTAATATTAAACGTTAAAAACTAGATTATATCACTTAACTTAAATATTAGACGAATGTTAGAGTGCGATGTCAATTTACCCTAATCACTTGGGAGCTATCGGGTCGTGCCGAGTTAGTATGGATTAGACGAGGTACCCTTCAACATTTAACAACAAAGGTCTCGATGAAAAAAATGGGGATTATGAGAATATGATGGGTATGCATGCCCAACAACTAGCCATATGTATTATATAGAGTATATGCGAATGGTTTTAGTAAGTCCAATAGGGGCATGTCCATTTCCTTGTAGGGATATACTTACATATAATTGATGATCCAAGAGGCTTGTAGGTATATAGACATGGCAGGTTGAAATTCATGGTGAACATGAGGGGCTTGTATTCTAGAAAAAAGTAAGCTTGTATCTGATGTAAAAGCACGTTGTCATGTGAAAGGGTATATATCAAGAATCATGGGTCTGAATTCTGCTTAAAAGTGCGTTATAATAATGTGCAATTTATTAGCAAGTAATGTTGAAAAGATGTTAACTAAATATGTGAATTNATATATATATATATATATATATATATATATATATATGTGCGCGCGCACACACACACACACACATATAAAGGTTGTATTTAAAAATTTAGATGAAACACCATGTGGAATAGTACGATCAAATTCAACAATGGCATGACTTTGTGGTAAACACATACATTCAGAAACCTTGAAGAAGAAACCAACCTCATGTACAAATATCAAATATAATATAGTAGCACGTATGTGCTAATAGAAGTAATAAGAATTGAAGGAGAAATGGTTTCCCTTCATACTATATTAGATTGAGCAGGAGAACACAATTAATGAACTTGATAACATTTGCATTTTGATAAGGTATAGTCATGAACACCTTGTAAACAGTAATAGTTCTCCTAAATTTAATGATTGTTATACTACTTTTGCTTTTGTGAATACGATTGCTTAATACAAACAAGGAAGTAATAAAGTCCAACCTTAAGATTTAAAAGACCCATTGGACCTTCTTCACTTAAGAGAGGTACGCTAACCTTAAGGATCCTTGGTATTTGCATGTTGAGCGCATACAAGTTATGAGTTCTTTGACCTTCATTTCAAAATCATTGATTGATTTCATGCTAAGTTGGATTAATATATATACTTCTATTCAAAACTTCGTTGAATGACAAGTAGACCTATCTGGATGATGTAACTTAAGGGATATTGTTAAGAAGTAAGAAGTAGGATGCTAAGGTAGATAACACTTGATTATAACCTTTAGGGATTCTTGATATAATATTGTGATTCAATAGAAGGATTAATTGAAATGTTCTTTAATTATTAAAACACATCATGGGATACAATCAGTAAAACTAAAAGATAACATTGACGTGTTTGGTTAAGTTAAAGCTTAGCAGGATACACATACCCCAAGTTTTGTTACCTAGGACGACACAGAGACTATGCATTGAGACTTCCTCACTATTTTGACCATAAATTCAGGACGAAGTTTCCTGAAGGGTGGGTGTATGTCACGCCTCGCATTTCCGACTAGGCTTATTTTCTGTTAGACATATTGCGCTTTATTACTTATTATCTTTTGGACCTTGCTCAACTGAGTAACTTTACTTACAATGTGATGGAACTAAGATTATGATGTTACTGTGTTTATTCTGGCATTGTGATTATGATGTTACTATGTTTATGATGCCACCATGATTATTATGTTACTATGTATATGCGGTTACGATGTGTTGATTATCATGGGATTACTGTATTTTACGATGATAGTATATGTTGAAATGTTTTCATTTATCAAATGTGAAGCATTGATGCAGTACGTGGATACCATGTTACGATGTGACCAATTGAATTATTATATGTCGTGTGTATCGATGATGAATTAAATTATTACATGAAATAATGATGAAGATGATGATGTGATCAATTGATTCTCAAGTGAAATTACTTGTTATACATGTGTATTTGTGAAGTACTAACCCACAACACATTGGCGCTACGTGATAGTCGAATACTACATATAATATGTGGAATAGTGAATTGTTACACAGTAAACCTTAGCGACCAAAAATGATGATACGATGACACAATCCATAATCATGATAGCAACAGAGTATGAATTGATAGGGCATAGACCTAGTATGTTGAGAGGGTGGGATGTGTTTCACACCCTATGTCACTATGATACCCGGGGTCGTGGGAGGGCAGTGCTGAGACACGCTCCCCAATTTTATTGTGATGATGCCAATCAGATGCCTGCTAGGAGAGGCTAGGTTCACTAGTTAGCCGATGCTACCGCTCTCAGGTTCTATGTGGTCAGGTCAGTATAGCTGGCGTCCACTTTGTACTAGCAGAGGAAGGAAAGGGAGGATGTAGACGTAGGTTAGGATGCGAGAATATGTTAGTTAGTATTGTTGAGAGGGTTGGGTATTCCCTGATCCAGAGTTAGTGTTAGTAGGTACCCATCTTGGTTGATTGGTTAAATTAATAAGAACATACAGATAAGGATATTAAATCATAAAAGAGATCAACTGTTAAATAACTGAGAATGTTAAAAATATAAATATGCTCTCTTTCTGCAGTGGAAAATTACTATTATTAGTTAGCATGCATGCATAGGTGGGATGGAGTTTGTTTATAGTGCATATCCGACTTGTGCATACGCTGGCCACGCATGCACACTTGGTGCATGTACAATAGTATTGATGTACAACATACGTGTCACACTTGAATAATGGTATAAATTGTGATAGATAACCTAGTTTAGGATGTACTAATCGTCTTAGGTAATGAATGGTTAAATTATTGATGTGTAAAATAAGTGAGTTAGTCCAGATATCTAAACACCGTAATAAACAATTGATATAAGTGTCATCATTTGAAAGTATCGTCAATGTGAGGTGTCGTAAAAGAACATTAACAATAAAGAATTGTCTTGTCTGACTGCTAAGCATGATTAATTAACCCATTAAGAGTACATTGTTCATTAATACAAAGATACTATGTTTATATTGATTTACTTATTGATTAAACAAATAAATGTTACTATTATTATTCATCATTATTAGTAATAATAATTATTACTTATTACCATTGATTATTATTAGTTTAATAATAAAAATTTATAATGTTATAACTATTGCTAGCTACACCTAAGCTTCATTGAATATGATCAAAATAATTATTTAACTGACCAAATTGTTCTACATGAATTGTAAAATATATATTATTATCATTATTATTATTATTAAAGGTTAACCAAATGAAATACACTCGTGTAACTTAATGTTATTATGCTATCCACTTTAAAATTATTATTTAATCTTTATTTTTGAAAACTAAAACATGATGATTCAATCAGAATCGATTGAGTAATAATAAAGGAAACATCCTCTCCATTAAGTTTGACATAACTATTATGTTACCTACAACATTCAAGAATATTGAAGCGGTGCATTGAGTTACCATTAAATAAAAGTTTCGTAAACAAGAAGGTAATAATGATTCTACTAATAAATAAACATAAAAGTCAACTCAAAAGTACCCACTTCATTAAGTATTAAAAGCATTTAACTGCTCAAGACAACCATGAATCAGATAACCATATTAAATCATAATTAAATATCTTGAATAGTGTAAGGATATTAATAATTTATAGTCCCGAGACATTAAAGGGAAGGCGGTGGAGTAAGGATGAAGAAAGGAGGAGGAAAATGGGTATAAGGGTAGGTCTCACGGAGATAAGGGGTTTTTGGTTTTAGAGGATTTATGGGGGAAGAATAGGACTGAGAATTAGGAGGAGAAAGGAGACATGTAGAGGAGGGGGTTAACTCGGGGATTGAGGAGGTGGGAAACTGAACTATGGAGATTGAACTATGGAGGGAGAGATCCTAAACTACATAAGGATGCTATTCGGATTATCGGATTGTGGGCTGGGGGGCTAGGAAATCCGTCAATTTCTTAGGGCCAGCACGATGAGCTAGTTGGCAGGGTGGCTTATCTATTTTGGATGCTAAGGTTTTCCAGTGAGGAGCAGCTATAGGAGCCTAAGGAAGCCTATTGCAATCTAAAAAAAACAAGTATTCTACTTAATAAAAACTCTCTAAATTTAAGTATGAAAAATCGAAAGAAAACATGCATTTTATTTTATTTTATTGCTAATACTGTTAGACTTATGGATCGAATGAAAATGCCAGGCTATAAGAACTTACATTACATAATTTTTATTACTATTTTGACAAAACAACACTTTAGGAGCTAGATAGATACAGATAGAAAATGATAAGAACTTAAGTGCCCGTCTCTAACAGATGGACACTACAGATATTTTGAACTCCAAGACTAATGAAGAACTGGAGGCATTGGAAATCAGGGACAAGACTAGAATTATGATGGAAGCAACCAAACTTAACACAAAGCAAAAAATGATACAAATGGTGCATGAAAAGTCCCTCTAGTGTGCCAAAGATGTTGATTCTTTCAAGGCAATTTTCAGTGACTGCCTAAATCAAGGACTTCCATCCCCATGGGATGGAAATGGATATCTTTACCCCAGGGAACGCGATGATTCCTTATAAGTATATTGTAGAATGGATGACCTCAAATTTGAGGATATTAAAGGTGGAATCAAGGAAAACTATTATGGATAAATTGCTCAATAATTTAGGTCTGCTATCTAATCTGCAATCATTCTTGAGAAGCTTGTCTCCATCTTGTTATTCCCGTGTAATATCCTAAATTTTGGACCTATCACTTATAGGCATGAGCCTATTGATCATGATGATTATATTGATGTTTTATTTATATTGGGTCAAAGACCCCACTGCATATGAACATGATCATTTGTTTTGTATATTGGGGTAAGCCAATTGTTGATGATATATATATATGTATATATATGTTGGTTGCGTTGGGCATGGACCCTGAAGCACATGATTGATGAAATGTTTTGTGTTGGGCGTGGACCCTGAAGCACATGATCGGTGAGATGCTTTATGTTGAGCGAGAGGCTCTGGAGCACATGAGTACTTACATTTGTGTTGAGCATAAAGCTCTAGAACACATGAAAATATAATTGGAAATGTTGGGCATAAGCTCTGGAGCATTCCATGTTGATGTTGAGCATAAGCTCTGGAGCATCGGATCCTTCGCCATTGTATCCCTAGGTGTATCGTACAAATACATCCTAGCATTTAGTGTTGAGCGAGAGCTCTGGAATTGCACTATGTTTGTAACTCCCTATTATAAGCGTTGAGTATGGGATCTTGTAAGCACTAGGGGTTACTGAAAAGAATTTAATAACTTTCGAGTGAAAACAACTCAAGAAAAATATTGATCTCATCATACTTATTTATAAGTGATTAAATGAAATTTTGAATTTCCGTATTCTCATCAAGTACTGAAGAGCTACCACGTTATACGAGGGAAATCCAACATGCAAGGATGTTTAGAGTTGCCTAGCCCAGTAGACCTGAACCATCTATCTACTTGACCTTTATGAAGAAGTGTCGTTAAGTCTAGGGATCATAATACATGATGCCCAAAGATAAATGTTAACAAGTATTTTAATACTATGTATTTTATACATAGTATGTATAAAGAATTAATTATGATTAATTATATAATTGAATAAAGAAAGAAGAGAAGCTCAACCAATTATTATTTATTATTAAAGGATTAATAAATAGTGAAATATCTATGAAAGACTAACTAGGAACTAGTTAAAAGTTCCTAGGTTAAGAATTTAAAATTACCTCACTAAATTAGAAAAGGTTAAATCAAGAAATCAATGATTTCTTGGTTTAACTGCCCCTTTGACTAAAAAGTATGTCTATAAAGACTCAAGCCAAGGAAAGGCTTGGGGTTTTGATTTTTTTATTATTATTATCTTGGAGAATTATTATTCTGCCTGTTTTTGGCTCTCAAGTGTTTTCCTGGAGAATTTTCTCCTGCAAGGAAAATAGGACTGATTCAAAACTGAATACCAGTTAGGAAACACTACCTTAGGAGCTCTAAGCTACTTGCATGTTAGAGTCCAGCTCGGGGGGATCCATATTAGAACCAGGAACGGTTTCGAGTCATGGTTGGGAGGAACGTGGTAGTTCCCAAGTGATTTGGTCATCAAATTTAGAGGTCAGATCTATCTTAAATTGATAATGTTGGTTATTAAAAAAGTGTGTAGGTTCAACCATTAAAGGAGATCCAGGAAGATAAAGTACAGGTATGAGTTCTTAGTATGTCAAAATCCAAACTCTAGGGTAAATGTTGGCTGCTTTATGTAAAAACTTTTATATATATTATTAACCCTGGAATTGAATGGTTCTGTCCATATCTCCTAGGGTTACATTTCTTAAAATCTAACCCTGGACTGTCTATGCTATCTTCTAAATTATATAATGAATATGTTATATGAATGTTTCCAATGAATTTACTAACCCTATGTATTTGATGTTCTACTTAGATTCTGCTAGGGTTTTTATTCTCTTCAAGACTAACTAGGATGGTAAATATTATCATAGGCTATATATAGCTAGGTTTCTATCTCTAAAGTTTGTTTTCTGTATTCATTTAATATTCAAAAATTAATACTGTAAAATAGGTAAATCTAGACCTGCTATTTAATGGTAACCTATTATTTATATCTCTACTAACATATTACATTTGTTAGTAGAGACATGTTTTAGATTATAGTAGATTTAATCATAGGAGTAAGTTTAAAGAAATAAATATACTAAACAGATACCTTAAGGTATTATTTACAAACATAACGACTTCATATATATATATATATATATATATATATATATATATATGTACAGATAAGGCCATCAGGTATAAACATATATGACAACTATCTATACACTTAAATTCCAAAATTAAATAACTCATCTAAGACCTTTCAAGGTCTGTATCCATATACAAATTACATTAAAAATACTCCACATAAATGAAGCAACATTATAAATAATCAGAGGAGGCATCGTGACCATCCACGTGGTCCTTTACAATTATTTGATCATAATTCATATAACAAAATCCACAGTTCTAACTTATCCATCTATACATAACCATAAACAAAATCACATAACTCAACAAAAATTACCTTATTCAAATTAAAATAATATATCTTATACAGTAAATCATATCATAGTAAAACAACATCAAAATCATATCACAAATCCATATCTTGCAAACAGTAACATGAATTGAATCCTATGGGCGTGCAAGCCCGGTTTGTTTTATTTATTAAAATACATTTCATTTACAACTCGTTACAATAAAAACCCTTTTTATGCCAACAGAGGTCGTGACATCGATCCCATGGATGTCCGAAACCCAAGGAAAAAACACTAATATTAACCATAGTATAATATAGTAAACAAAAATCCAAATCGTATAACCTTACGGCGGGTTCTCAAAAAAAATAAAAGCCAGATCATAACGAATTGAACAAGAATCAATCCTTTTTATAAATCCGTTGTTTATATCGCTACACATGTTGTAATTTACAAACACATCAAATGCCATATAATTAATAATGCATACGCTAGCAGTGAGGTCGTAAGACACTAGCTACAGCAAGGCCTCGACCAATAACATTTTTATATACACAGTTCATTAACATATACACCTACTGCAAGCATTGGACATCGTGGTTTCCAAACCCATGGATTTCCACAGACCATTTTACGCAAGAACCGAATACCATAAACAACAATATACAAGCTATTGCAGCACTATGGGAAAGGCTCATGCCATTTACCCATTTGTCAACATATTACATTATCCAAGCTAATCAATGGCATTACACACAGAGCATCCGATTAGGCGAATGCCTCTGTTTTTAAAAACCCCAACTCCTTTTAAATATAGCACTCAATAAAAACGTAGAAGGAAATTGCATACACAAATTATCAAGTTAACCATTACCATTTTATAAAAACCATACACATATCTATTTTACACAGAGATCCCAAGTCTGGTACACAGTCGCCATTAAAGGCCGAGAACGAGGTTTACACAGGCGTGCCAATGGGCTATGGCACCATTGCAAGCAATGGTGTAGCCCATGGCTATAAAGCCCAAAACCAAAAATATCGATTTACATAACGAAAATGAAATTACACAGAGCTGAATGGCCTAAGAATCGATTCACGGCATAACGCCTCAACATTTAAAAACCAAGTTTGTAATCATAAGCCCGAAGGAAAAATCGAAATCGCTATAGCATAAAAACCCAACCAATAACCAGTCGAAACTCAGCTCTGCCCACAGGGTTGAAAGGTGACAAGCATAAGCTTGAAGAGCAGGCTTACTGTGGCCTCAATTGCAATACTTTGGAGCTACAATGAAGAATGGATCCACCCAACCATCGTTACCCTGCTACCTGCAACCAGAATCAAACACGACAGGGTGAGAAGTATAACTACGAAGGAGCCACGAAACCAAGCATAGAATGCACACACAAGACCAGAAGAAGCTTACCTTCATCTCCTTTGCAGTAGAGCCAAGACCCCATTTTCTCCACAGACCCTAACGAAATGACCAAACTGAATCGTGAGCCAAGCCCTAAGTTTGGGGCTGCCACGATTTCCAAGAACGATAAATGCACCAGCTGGTAACCACCTTTGATTTTCCAAACCCACTTTTCCATAGTTCAACGTCGTTGTAATATCATGGGTTTTATTCACCGTGCTAATAGCTTAAACCCTGCTATGGTATGGTTTATACCATATGATATGTCACCACCCAAACTCTAATACACGTTATCTTTTTACAAAGTTTTCTTTAGGATAGAATTACAATATTACATAGTCCATAGGATGCGCTAGTCCAAAGTCATAGAACCATGCTTAAGTATTTAGATAATGTTTAGACCATAGGATTAGAGCTTAGGTTTAAATCCCTTAGTAACAAGGTGTTTATGCTTAAGAACCATGGTATACAAAGTATGCCATGATAACATCTCAGACTATAAAAATCCAAGGACTGCTCTTAAAACCAATATAATAACCTGTCAATAAAAGAAAATAGGAGTTGTTAATAGTTATAGTAAGAATATACATAGAACGTAAAATGTATTAATGACATATAGACTAACGAATTTAAAACACAACGAAGAGTAATTAGTGTACAGGAATTCTAGCCGTAGTAGCTACATTGACGATGACGACACTTACCAAGTTATAAAACCAAGCCGTTAAGCAACATAACAACTAGCAGCAGGTCCTCTAGGATCAAGACGGTCAACATACTTTACACCAGATCCCGTCGCAAAGTAATGAACTGCGTAAGTAAAAGAGAAGGGTGCCTTAGTTTGATTGAACTAAGTAAGCCTGCGTAACCAAGTAATACCTTACCTCTTAGATCGTCACGGGAGAACAAGTCTCGCCACTCCACCACTTTATTTCCATCAATAAAGTTAAGTTAGTTTCTATTAAATAAACAAAGTACACATGTGCAGGAGTAAAACAACGATCTATACAATTCATTAATTCACCTATAGTAATAATGAAGATGTATAAATAGTTTAAATAACAGAATTAAGACATAAGAAGTAAATGAACTAATAATCACTGAATGGATAAGAGATTAACAAGACAGTAAGGGAAGTTTCTGAAGAGATCGAAAGTATAAGTAGCGCATGTAATTCCACATGAGCAATAATGATCCCCTTTGGGAAGTTTTCACTAGCCTATAATTTTTTTTTTATTTTCAATTTTTGGGGACATTACATCCCACTACACAGAACATGTGCGTCCTAGAAATGAGGTTGTTCGATTACCCAATGGGGAAGGGCTGGAAAACATTGCTGAATACATAGCTTTAATGTTTGCTCAACATGATCTGTTGGCTATGCCTCAAGGAACACCAGGGGCCTCGTCTTCACAACCATGTTAGAAAGCTATTTAGTAATTAGAACATCAACCACTTCAAAAGCCAATTCAACACTCAGGTCAAAGGACAACTCAACATTTAAGACAACAAGGCGGTCAACATCACAATTGTTGACCATAATAGGATGAAGGTGCACCTTGATATTTTGATTTAAAAAGAAAAGGGGGAAGTGACATACAATCATAATTAGTTTAACCATAATGAAGTTTAGAAGCTATAAAGAGTAGCTACACCAAAACATGGATCGACATTTTTATGAGGAAAGTGTAACTCTCTTATCTTTGTTTTGATCAAGAGCTATCGGAGACTGCAACTAAAGATTTAGTTGTAACTGGGATGGGTAGATTCATACTTTTTGTCTTATCAGTCTCTAATATATTTTCTATTTTGTACCATTATGTTGTAACTTCATATCCTCCATCTACATGTAAATAATATTTGAATGTATAATGAAATCTTTATGAGTCACCCTTTCATCCTTTTTCCTTGGTTGTGATGTGATGAATGCTTTTATTACTGTTAATATGTTATGAAATGCTCATGATGTGATACATAGAGTAAAATATGTTTTCCTCATGATTATTGTTTGTATAAACAATTACATTTTATCTCAAACTGTTGAATTCTTTAATGCTCAAAATGTTTTCTTCCTATTGCGGAAATAAGATTTACTATCCATAGTACCTTGTGTCTCAATTTTGTTTATTCTGTCATCCCATATCTCATCAAAGAAATATGTAATATGTCTGATATTTCAAGAACGATTCCCGCCTAGTCTGTTACATCTTATGCTTCAAATGCTCATAATCTGATAACTCAAGCAATATAGAAAGGAAAGCACAACATGTTTATGTTTCTTAAACAATAAATCTCAAATACAAGAAAATACAATTTTATTGATGCCCTAGCATAGTTCCAAAGTGGCCTTTGAACATCTTAGGGACATAGTTGGAAATCATGTAGAAAATTTTGCAAGAAATTAACCGTAAATATTAGAGAAAATGGTAGAGACAAATATGCAATGTCTTTAATGCAATGCCTAAAATCTACATTATGAATGAGGGCATATGGTATTATGTCCTCTTAAATGTCTGGTTGTTCCATAGATTTTAATTTGTAGTTTCTTCATTAAATGTCTCACTACAAGTATCGTAGATGGGATCCACAAGATGTTCCTTACAATCATGTCTATTGCATGATTATTAAGCTTAAATATTGCAGCTAAATTATTGCAAAAAAGAGAGACATGCATCGATATCCACATCATCAAACAAGGGATTATATTTTACATTTTCTTTTCCAAAGTTACTACAAGATAAATCATCAATTTTAGATTTCTTTGAAGAATTTAAGCTCACCAAACCCTCATCAACATGAGAAAGAGAAACATATGCTTTAATGTCTTCATTATTAATTTATTCACATTGTTGGAATTATTATATATTTAGAGGGGGGAAGGGGTGAATCAATATATTTCGCAGATTATTACAATTTTAGCACTTAACAAAATTGCACCATTAAAAGCTTTTCTGTAGAAATAACAATGGACACAGTTGTGCACAAGATCTGTAAAAGTATATATATATATGAAAGCTTACATGAGTGGAAGACAACAATCTTCAATCCTGAGCACCAACTCACTCAAGCGCCAACTTGATGTGCAAGTATCAACCTATTGATTACACACATCGACTAGTAAATACTTATATTTACGTAAGCATCGACTTGCTGAGCTTCAAGCACAAAACTAAATATATATCTGTACCTTTTGCACCAGCTCCAAATCGCAGTATTTAGGCATCATCTTGTTAAATACTGAGATATATGTTTCTTTAGCTACAATTGAATGGAAGCACCGATTCCTGATTATATTCACCAGCACCGATTGGAAGGAGGATGCAACCCCATGATTGTTTTACTAGCTCTGACTGGAAGGAAGATGCGACTCCCTAATTGTTTTAACAACTCCAACTGGAAGGAATATAAGACTCCCTGATTGTTTTACCAACTCTAACTGGAAGGAAGCTACGACTCCCTCTCTTTTCCCCTTCCTGCCTTCATGATGAGTTTTACCAGCACCAACTAGAAGGAATCTATAACTCCCTTTCTTTATCCATTCTTTCCTCCCTGATAAGAAAGTGTTTATGTATTAAATGAAAACTAAACTCAACAATTACCTTTTCTGTGATGTGTGTCTTTCATTAGAGAGAATTTGAGGTCAAAAATGGGCCTCCTAAGAGATGTACTACAAAAATATAAGATATATTAAAATATTATGAGTTAGGGGTTTTATGGGGTAGGTATATATGACAACTCACATCCTACACTACTTTTTATGCACAATATAAATAACCAAAGTTGAGTTACTTTTCTAAATTGACTATGAATAAAATTAATAAAATAACTCTAGAATGATGTGACTAAGATTCATTGTAAATTCCCAAAAATTTATTGTACTTTAACATTTATTTGTCTTGAACTTGTAAATAAAATTAAACAAAAATGAATTTAATTTATATGCATAACTAACATATTTTTTTCATATAAATATCATTCATGAATTTAATTTATTTTAAAAGTACAAGATTATATATATATATATATATATATATTAGTTTGACATTATGATATTAAATACAATTGAGTGAATATATAATTTAAAATTAAAAAACATGAAAATGACAATATGATTATTTTATAAAAAAATGTGAAAAGACATTTTTATGAATTATGAGTACTTTACTTGAAAATGACAATAATATTATTTTATGAGAAAGTGAATTGTGAGTACTTACTTGAAAATAACAATAATATTATTTTATGAGAAAGTGTGAAATGACTTTTATTGTGAGTACTTCACTTTATGACTTAAAAATACTTGTACCACTACCTTAGTTAACTATGGATTTTCATCCACCATAGAAAATGTGACAAATATGCATTCTTAACTCATGCAATGCCACCTCAACCATGGGGGATGATGTCATCTACTAGAATGTAATTGGTTGATTTTTATAGTACATTTTGGTCCTTTTGAGGCCCATTTTTTACCTCAAATTCTCTCTAATGTCGGTCTATGATTGGTGTAGCTTCTCTGATAAACGTCTTAGCCTTCGTTTCTCTGCGTCACAACAATCTGTGATTTGTGACAATGTTTGCTTCTGACTTTTGAACTTTGCAATTTTTGAATATTTTCTATTCTGCAACTTCTGTCACTTCTATGATAGTGCGATCTGCATCATTACTAAGTAAAACCTTCACACCTCCTAATTCCGGGTATCCTCCTAATTTGCAGACTTCCCGCTTTTCATCTTCTTTGTATCTGCACAATTTGGCTATGCTATATAAACTTCTTATGTGGTCAATGAGCCATTGATACACCAAAAATAAGAAGCTTTCCCAAACAAATTATCTTCAAGTCGTTTCTCCACAAACTTACTTTAAATGCTTCCATATCTTGCTTATTTATACTTTTTTCTAGTTGAAGATATGTGTGCACAAGTTGAAATTCCTTGTACTCGATGACGCCCCAACTTGATTTCTTCTTGATCAAGTTAACCACCCTATTTGTTCTATGTTGGAGTGTGTCCTTTGGTAATACATCTTTGTGGGGTTTTGTGCACCAATGCCTATTAACTTGGTGGCATATGCGCATATATGTTCTATGCCTTCGTGGAATTTGTGCACTTCCCAATCTTCCACATTTCTTCTTTATCTATTTCTTCAAACTGGATTTGTACAGGGAGAAGCTTGACATGATGGATTCATACACTTTTACTGCTTTTGGATTCATCTCAAATGTTTGACATCAAACTCACAACAAACTTGTTGTTTTATCTTTTAACATTTATGACAACACAAAGGTTCAACGATGTTCATTCTTTGACATTTTTATCAAGCTTGTTGATTGATCCTTTGACATCTTTATCTTTTGACATCAAACCTCGTTGGTTCATCCTATGACATCAATGACAACACAAATGTTCAACAATCTCACCCTTTGGCATTGATGTCAACACTAGCTTACAACGAGTTCTCCTTGAAAATGAGCTCTTCTTCTGTCCGCAATAATGCTCCCGCTTTGTTCATGCCTTTTGAACTTTGTTTTGTTCTTTTGTACAAATATTTTTTTCAGTTCTAATTCTTCCCTTTTTTTTATTCTCCTTTATTCTCCACTTTTGAAATCAATGACAAAGGGATGTCTTTGGAAATCATTTCCCCTTGGAGTTATGCTTCACATCAAGAAAAATTTTAGGGGCGAAATTTAGCTCATGGGCTATTTTTCCATGTTTTTTTCAAAAAAAAGATTCACCCATTTGCCTTTTTTGAATCCCTGTTTCGTTCAATTTTGATGGGGTAAAATTTTTCACTCTAAAAATCGCTAGATTATTAGATAAACTATATAAATTCCTTAGAAATTGAAATATTTTTAGAAAAATATCGGCAATATTTTATAGTTGACACTTTAGGAATTGGTAAGATTCTCCAAGGTTTATACACTTTTAAATAAGTATGAATCCATAAAATTTTCCCCGCTTCGCATTTATTTCTATATACATTGCAATTTCATAGATCTTTTCTTTTTGCATCTGACTGCACCACAATTTCTTGTTCACATGTGTTACCTTTCCGCGTCTTCAAATCACTGACTTTTAATGTTGTTTGCTTCTTAATTAGTGTTATATGCATATAATATTTCAATGGGATTTCACACGTGGTTTCAACCGTAAGCTTGCATGGCAATGAGACGATGCGTTCATTAGCTCATCCATAAATTTTTGACCTGTCACTTTCATATTTGAACCTTTTGGGAAACATTATTTTGTTCATACTAGATCAATGAATTCGATTTCTGTTTTTTGTCCTTTTTCCAAAAGCATTAACTCATGCAATTAAGTTTTGATGTCTCCATAACCATTTCGAATCACACGCGCATGAACTCCATTAACTTCAATGTCTCTTTGTAACATGTCCAATCTACTCATACTATTTTAGAGAAAAAGATGTAATTTTTTAAAAATCCTCCAATAATATACAACTTGTCAATAATCATAATCTTATACAAATGTAGTTTCATACCTTTACACACCATCTCCTTCCTGAAATTTAACACCATTAAATACTTACTTATAGGGGATTGATATTATTATTACCTTGTTTTCTGTTTAGTCAAAATGACAGTGGAAGGTAACTCCTTTTCCAAAAATTCTAAGAAAGGGAAGGATATGAACCAAGTATTCAAATAATTGTATTTCAACAAAAATATGTTGTAGGATATCTCTCAAGCATACATGCTATGCATAATTTCTATACCAAATCTTAACATAGATTTCTTTCTTAGCTTCATAATTGCGGATAAGTGGAAAAGGCTAAGCACATATCTCGTATCTTAAATGGAGTTATTCAATCACATACTAATAACTTTCTCGTACTCCATATACTCTTTTATTGAACATAATCAACTTTATATATTCTCTACTTATTAATTTAGTTTTAAATAATATTTCAAATCCTTTGCCATGCTTGGCACCATTTATACACTTGGTAACATTACTAATACTTGTCATTAAATCAATACCATGATAATATTCCATTTTGCAAGGTAATAATTATTTTCCTTGGATCAAAATATCAAGCAGGGGGTGATAGACCACTTAAGCTTCTTGTGGAAGTTTGCACACAACGATTATTCAAATATATAATTTTGTGAGAGAATATTACATGGGATTTCTAACATTCAAATGTATATAATATATATCATCTATTAGCCATTGTAAATTATTGGTAACACAATCTTCTATCATAAAAAACCATATGCATATTGTGAGTAAGTCTTATCCTATATATAGATGAGAAGGCTAACAACTTACTAGTACTTTTTATTATGCAATGTCCAATAAAAGAAAATTATTTAAATAACATGGTTAATATTCCATTCATTATATATAAGTAAAGGAATGGGTAATATATTAGAAAGACATAAATGCACAACGATAACATGAATCAAAATGCATAATTGAAATGCATAAAAAATGAGTGCAAGAGAGAGACCAATATACGTGGTTCACCCAAACACGGGCTGCATCCACCAAGGATTGTGAATATTTTTATTATTTGATCTCACAAAGAGAGTTACAATTCTGCAACGCATCCACTGCAATTATTTTCGTTTTCTACAAGGTATCTTTCATAGAGAGCTTATCAAAAATTTTATTCAACCATATTGCAAGGCCTTCTTTTTAACAAGGAGAAATACCATCTAAAATTACTCAAAATATCTTCACTGTATTCTATTGAAGTGAACTATACAAGTGAAGATAATTAAAGACTACAACTATAAACATACTAAGTTTTCCATCACTTCTTAACTAAAACATTTAAACACTTAGTCGTTGACCATCATTTTAGACTTTGTGGTCAATAAAGGATGAAATTTCAAATGTTAAGGTTCATGGCGTAGGAGTTTACCTTCCTACACTAGACATATAGTAAGCATTCATTCTTCTCAACTTATTCAAATACCACATGTAAGATAATTAAAAGTTGAGATAAATATCCCAAAAGAGGGTTTGCTCTCTTGCAAAACGAATGAAGAGACAATGTTTTAAGACCTGAGGCAGATCTCTGGAGAGAGAAGACCATTTTTCAGCATAATGATAACACCAAGCAGAAGTTACAATCAGAAATAGATTTCCTTAAGATAGAACCATTTTTCTAGCAAGACATGTTCCAGAAAATTGAGTTCTTGACTTTTCATAAAGGAAAAATATAAATGGGAGAATATATGTTATATGACATATACAAGTTGTATCTAGTGAATCGAATTCCTTAATAGAGAGAGACCGTTCTCCACTCTAATATGGGAAATCAAGAGAAGCGCTCTTGTACTCAAAGCACATTGTAACAAAGATTTCCCAATAAACTCTCACATTGGAACTTTCATCCACTAGGCCGGATAAAAAAAAATACTTAGTAACAATAGAATAGGTACTTGAAAAAGATACGCCCTCTGTGATGCAGGAGCATCGTGGCATGCTAGCAATGTGATAAGTTGGTCACATATTGTGGCATATTTTTGGTTTTGTCGAGTCATAGTCTGTTAGCACCGATAGGAATAATTGCAGGTCATGAATCCCTTTGTAGAGATCAAGCTGCAGTCTGTTTGTTTTGGACATGGATGTTTCATCATGTGTTGTAGTGTTTTGTTTTTAGGTTACAAGACCACTCAGGGATGGGGGTAACAATTTAGGTTAAATAGGGATATTAGAGAAGTAGAGGGGGTTCTGTTCTTCAGTTGTGTTCTTTTGGGTTAGAATCCCATTTGCAGAGAGACGGATAGACTTGCATCTGGTTTTGCTTGTAAATATTTTGAGAAGATGGAGGAAGGTGAGCCGAGTGGTGTGCGTGTGTGGTTGCTTAATATGGATAGTAGCCATGTGTTTACAGTGTTATTAGCCTTTATGCATTTACTATTTGAACTGTGTGTGCAGAGCCGACTCCAACGGTTTTATGAACATCTGTGTATTTCTGTAAAATCATTGATTCACGAATGAAATTGTTGCTTGAATGGTTGGAATAGTTCATAGATGCATGCATACTAGGGTTAGGCTAATTACTCTTAAATTTTGCAGGATGAATTGATCAATCGATGCAACGCACAAGTTTTCTTCCTTAACCAGTTTATTGCAGAGAACGAACAATGGAGATCGAGTCTGCAGACGAAGATCTGACGGTTTAGGAGATATCTGCAACGGAAGTTAGGAAGGAGATAATGGATCTTAAATATTTGTGAGATCCACTCCAAAGTGTAGATTGATGGTCGTGGAGGAGGTCACAAAGATCTGACGGAGGAGAACAATTGTGGAGGAAAAGTTGCGGGAGGAAAGTTGTGGGGGAGAAACTTTGGAAAGTTGGCCACACATTACGCATCCTGCAACCCGCTTCTGGAAAGGAGGTTGCGGAAATAGTGCTGCAGGAAGGCCTGTTGCGGAAAGGCGGTTGTAGAGACAGTGCTGCGGGAAGGCCTATTGTGGAAAGAGAGTTGCAGAGAGGCAAATCTAGCACAGAATTTGGCCGAGGGATAAATTTGGCAGTCCTGCTAATTGTAGGAGCCACCAGATCCTAGAGGTGCTGGTAAAGTTGGCTGTGGTCGACCCCTCGTGCACCTTTTTTGGTATCAGAGCGGGTGCAAAAATATTTGCACACTATGGAGAGGAATCTTGCAATATTAATTTGCAATTTGAGTTTAGAATGTTGATTTTTGAATAGAGGAATGAAAAGGAGGATATGGTAGGGGAAACCTCATAGCAGAGACCTGTAGGAAATGAATGCAAATCTCAAGCTTGTAGAGAGCATAGGAAGTTCTCAAAGATTCGGTCTAAGAACCAGAGAAATGCCAATAGGTCAAGTAGGAGGAATGTTGATGAGGTGTTGAGAGGGTAGGCTTGTTTGCAGTTCATCATGAGTGTGGGAAATCTCATGGAGGAGGTATGGAAGGTGGCTACTGAAAGTTATCTAAAGGGTTCAAAAGGAAGCCGCAGTAGAACAAAGGAATATGCTAGAGAAAGTGGTGTTAAGAGGATGAGTCAAAGTGAATTTGATAGAGAGGTTACTAAGCTGAAAAAGGGGCTTAGTAAAGTGGCCGAACTGTTGCATGAGGAAGCTACAGAAGGTTAGTATTATGAATGAAGTTGAAAAGGAGGGTGCACTGGCTTGTAAAGAGGTTATGTGCGAGGAACCTCAAGCACAAACTTAGTGTTTGGGTGAAGAACGAGGAAAGACTTAGGGCAGCTGAGCATGAGGAAGAAGTTCACATGATGTGTAAACCTGAGTAAGGTGTGTACCTTGAAGAAGAGAAAGAGGATGCTGATACAAGGTTTGTTGAAAAGATCGTGAACAAAGAAAATAGTTCATGTCATTATACAAAGGAGAATGAGGGTGTTGATGCGAAGTCCATTGAGGATTTCAAAGGCTATTTCATAGAAACAAATAAGCATGGAAGAATGGAGGAGAAGGCGTCGGTTGAGGCTGAAGTGCCTTATGTTTTTCAAACTGACAATATGTGCTTAAATGTAGGTTGCACATTTGGCACAGAGGGACAATTGCTAAATATTGTCCAACAGTTTGAAAAGGATGAAGATGAGCGTAAAAATATGGACATATGGAATGCCTATGTTTTACATATCTATTTGCTGATTTTATTGTAGGAATTATGCAAGTGGATAACTGGGACGGTGGATGATGAAGTAGGGATTGTCTTTAGAGACAATATGGCAGCTCAAGATCGGGCTGAAGATGATGGGGGAAGTAGCAACAGTGAACTTGTTGTATAGTAGAGGGAGAAAACTTTGGAAGTTCTTTATTCTTCTAGGCAAATGAAAGTTGTAGTGGAGAAAGGAATCTAGACAAAGATGTTTTAGCAAAGAAAAATACTGGATGAGGAGATAGATGAGTTATGGCATCTCATGTCGAGATGTAAGAGGAACAATGACATGGAGGTTGAGATAGTTATTTGGATGACTGTGGAAGAATGGGAATTTCATTACAGGACTAATGAACAGCAGTAACTACAAAATATGATATGGGATCCAGGAGGTCTAAAGATTAAAATTACATGACCAAGAGGTCATGGTTTCTTTTAAAGATCACAAGGATCATTGATGGATAGTGGTCTGTTTTGATTTCAAGGTCAAGTGAAGGGTGAATATGATTTTTTAGTGTAAATAGGACATGCATTGGAGGAACTAAAATATTTGTTGCTGACAAATGATGGAAGGTATGGTTGAAGGGGTTGTTCGAGATGAGAAAACTGCTCAAACTTACACTTTGAGTATCTGCTGCAAGCTTACATAAAAGTAGCAAGAAGGGATCTCATGAACAGGAGCCCATGGAAATTTTCAAACTGGGGAGTCTGATGCAGGAGCACAGTGGCATGCCAGCAATGTGACGAGTTGATCACATGCTGTGGCATATTTTTAGTTTTGCTGAGTCATAGTCTGTTAGCATCGATAGGAATAATTGCGGGTCATGACTCCCTGCGTGGAGATCAAACTGCAGTCTATTTGTTTTGGATAGGGATGTTTCATCATGCGTTGTAGTGCTTTATTTTTAGGTTACAGGACCACTCAGTGATGGGGGAAATTGTTTAGGTTAAATAGGCATATTAGAGAAGTATGGGCGGTTTTGTTATTCTGGATTAGAATCCCATTTGCAAAGAGACGGACAAAGCTGTGTCTAGTTCTGCTTGTAAATGTTTTGAGAAGACGGAGGAAGATGAGCTGAGTGGTGTGTGTGTGTGGTTGCTTGATAGGAAGAGTAGCAGTGTGTTTACAGTGTGTTAGTGCCAGAAATTGTTCTCAGACTACTAAAGAACAAGCCAACACAATCTCATGAAATAAAAATAAATAAGCAGGTTTTTAGGGTTTTGGTTTTGCAGTTTGTAAACAAGAGGGTGAAAAATCATAAGGCTAAGACAAATACTAAATCATGCAACAATATAAGACTAAGATGTATAATATATGAAACATAAACCTGAACAACATAAGAACATTCAATGCGTTTCATCCACAGTTCATAAGCATTCCATGAGAAATAACCTTAAACAAGAAATGAATTTATAAATTGAGTGATCACACCAATCATAAATGAAACCAGAAAATAGGATAAAATGGGCTTATAGATTGCATATATAACATAATCAGTAATCCAAAGTACATAAGAGTTTCTGAACTTAGCTCTGTATACAGTAGCATGAAAGCCTCCCCTTGTACAAAAATTCCAACCACTTCTCTGTTTCCCCCCCACCCTTTTATATAATTACAAAGAAGTAGTTCTATCTTCCTTTCTTTAGGTAGAATTTGAAACTACTTAGCAGTTATATGAACCAACTTTCAACTAATTGACTAAAAATAGCAAAATCAGATTCTTGGTAAATTTGGCGAATTTCTGAAAAATAGGTCTCAAAGAAGCTTCCATATCTCTCGATCCATGACATCTGTGTGAAAAATGAGAGAGGTTTGTGTGAATGGGTCTGTGATGGACAAAAAACCCTCTTGGTTTTTAAAAATTCGTCTCCAATCAATCAGAATATGCCCCGTAAGATGAAAACTAAAACAGGAAAATATTAAATATTTTTAAACCCTAAAAAATAGGCTGTAAAGATTAAATTGAGTATTTCAAACATTGACAGCTGTTGCAAAGATGAGAGAGGTTTTTGGGAATGGTTCGCTTGTGAACAAAAACCTCTTTTTTTTTCTTCTAAAATTCATCTCCATCAGCTCTTAATCCGTGCTCAATTGCAATGACCAAAACAGGAAAAATTGAGCAGAACTATGCATTTTATTTTTTATTTCAAGGCTTCTTTTGCTACTAGCTTCTGGTCTCCATCTTGCTTCAGCTCTTCATAACATTACTAATGATTTTCCCTGATACCTAACAGCTGAAAGTTGTACCATTTCACATTTTAATCCCGCTTCAAATGACTCTTCTTTAGATTTTTCACATGAACTTTGTGGGTTATTGGCTTTCAAATTATCTATGACATGAAATTCCAGTATAATTTCTTGTATACCTGTGATATTTTGATTATGTTCTAAAGGAATTTTACCACCTTCCTTCTTTTTATCAACTATTTGAATTTCTTCTTCAACAAAGAGTTAAAATTACTTGAAAGTATGTTATTTTAACAGTCAATCAGAAGCTAAGAAAATTAGAACCCTTGATATGAATTTTCCTTCAAAAAACTGATAAGTATTTCAGAACAATTCCACTAACAGAATAGCTTAACAATTGAGCAAAAATCGGGTTCATAAACTTGCACTTCTTAATCAACACCAATAACTAATCCTTTGTCAAAGCGAGTCCGAATTCATGGATGATGTCAGCAATCTGTTTCATACCTGTCATAATAATGGATTGAGTTTCTAAAAATCTGCTCTCTTGTCTTCCTAGGTGTCCAATAACTTTCATAACTCTGTCTTCAACTGCCATGATTGCGCCAATCAATTACTCTGCAAACCCTAAACCTCTAACTGCCTTCATCACAATCTCTTCCAATCACAGACTTCCAGATATTAGCGTGGTCTCTATAAGCTTTCATACATTCAAGAAATTCGTAACTCACAATGAATTACTCCCACCGTGCACCATCATTACTGTTTTAATGGATCTCAATTTTCCACATACCGGACAACTGCAACTCATGTGAATCATTCTTGCCTTAACTCAACCACTTGTCAAAATTATTAGTAAGGTTTAAACACATATCATTTTCCTTTACAGATGTGGGAAAACTCCCCTCATTTGAAAATTTTAGAACTCACAAGCAAACTTACGATTTTTTGAAGGCCATGACTTTCTTGTAGCGCTCTAGTTCATTTTTTATGCCTTTGCGCTATAGGGATGTCTGATTAATGTTTTTTGATAAAATGCTTAAAAAAGAAAGGGTTAAATTGTGTAATCAACCTTTGATAAAACCTTATGATATCTTTTTACAACCTTTCAGAAACACATACACCTAATAAGCCCATTAAAAGTATGAAAACAACTAAGTAAAGTAAATTTAAAATAAAAACCGATAAAATCAAAAAATAAAAATAAGGATGCTATCAAAATACTTCAAAAACCAAACTCAGAATCTTAAATCAATAAGAGAAACCATGTTTTGAAAATAAGCATAAGGTCTAAAAATAGAAAATAAAAACTAGCTATAACATCTGGCTCATGCTGCGGGATGAAGTCCTCCTTGTGAGGCTTCAAGAACTCGTAGATGAGTGCCTTCTGTCATTTAACTGAACCTATCTTCTACTCTGCAAAACATCCATTGGGCTATGGAGTCTTTATTCAATCCTTCACACACTGGTATATACAATGAAAATCAAATCTCTTTCCTTCAAAGAATGTAAAAGTATTTGAGGAACCTTTCATTTACTGAATCAAATTGTAAACCCATTTCCAATGTAGCCAGAAAAAAATTCATCAACCCACCAAAACTTGCTTCCAACTTTGAATATATGTATAATCATAAATATTGGAAAACATGAAGAGAAACGATCTAGCAACTTGTACTCACTTTCATCAAATGATGTCTCTAAGATAACAGATTTATAATTTAGTGTTGACTCTAAATAATCTGCCATTGGATCATAAAAATTTCCAAAAGTTACCTCTTCCTGTTTTATAAAAAATATAGGCTGTCCATAAGAATATTTTGTTCCATGAATATCAAGAAAGCATTGGCAATAAAAGACATCGGGATCAGCCTGAATTTGCTCCAGAATTTTTTGGATAGTATCATCAATAATGTCAACAAGCTGAACCTCCTTTTCCACACTGTCTTCAAATGGATAACTATCATACATTGGCTTCAGCTGTTCAAGGATAATGGACTGAATGCATTCCTGAATTTGCTGATAAGATTGTGCCATATCACATACCTCACACATTTCTAGGTCTTTCTTTTCAATTTCATCATCATATTTATAAACAATTAGAGCATCTTCATAATACTTTTGAACAACATATTTTTCATAACCATGAATATAAGAAACTTCTAATATAACGTTAAAAATGTCAACAGCCCGACTTTCATCAATTTTAATATCAAAACAAAAAGGAATAGAATATAATTCATCACATAATTCTTGTCTTGGAACCCCAATCTCTTCATCATAACGAGGAGCATTATGAGAAATTTCAAATGATGATGCTGGAGGTTCGTGTTTTTCTTTATTACAAGGCTGATTTTTAACACAACAATGATTTCCAATAGTTTGTTGAACAAGAGACTGATCTTCAATAGGATTATCATTCAAATGATTATTAAGACTGTTGAAATCATTATGAGAATATTCCAAACTATCTCTGCTGATCTCATCACTAGAATAATCTTCAACCTGACTTAAAACAACAACTTGATTATCGTAATGATCATGGAATTCTTCCTTGACAGCAGTATCTGAAAATGTTACCTCTTCATCTTCAACAAATTCTGAAACTACAACTTCTTCATGATATGTTTTGAATCCTTGATTATATTTATCATCATGATTTTTTGAATCAAAAATTGTATTATAAAAATCAGCTTGCTCACAACAATCTTTAAAAAAGAATTCAGCTGAGAACATATACTTACAATGTTTCCGAAAACATGTGTGGAATTCTTTCAGTGAGGAAATACTAGCAGCAGGAAGAGAAAAATACCATTCTCGTGCATCTTGCTCGAGTGAATACATGAACATCTTCATGAGCACATCTTCATGCTGTATATTTAACTGAACCATATATTGATGAAATCTGATGAGGTGATCTGAAGGATTATCCTCTTTGCTTTCTCTAAACCGTGGAAGACAATCTCCCCAAACATCCATAGTAGGTATTGGATTTGGAAAACCTGGAACATTGGAAAAATTGAAAGGTGCAAACCTTCAATCCAGAATGGATTCCATGGTCTTCGGCATCTACATCTTGAACTAGTGGAGTCACTAATCGATTTGTCAAGATAGATTTTGTTTTTCCTCCTCGAAAAGTGGAAAGGGTGACAGTAGGTCAAATTAATTAGGTCTGCATAAATTTGGGGATGACTGTGATCTCCTAATTTTCCTAGATCATTTCAAAATTTTCTCTAGGTGTGAGACACCCAGGTGTAATGGTGAACTAGGTCTACCTCTTGTCCCAACTCCCTTAGTAGCCACTGTGAACTGTTTGGTGAAATGTAGTCTTAATGATTTCCTGGTTTTGTTCACCTCTCAAAACCAGTTGAATGATGAATAACCCAAGGAAAGTATGCTTCAGCTTCGTCCCTGGCAACGACGCCAAAGATGTTAGTGCCAGAAATTGTTCTCAGACTACAAAAGAACAAGCCAACACATTCTCATGAAATAAAAATAAATAAACAGGTTTTTAGGGTTTTGGTTTTGCAGTTTGTAAACAAGAGGGTAAAAACTCATAAGGCTAAGACAAATACTAAATCATGCAACAATATAAGACTGAGATGTATAATATATGAAACATAAACGAGAACAACATAAGAACATTACTGAGTTTCATCCACAGTTCATAAGCATTCCATGAGAAATAACCTTAAACAAGAAATGAATATATAAACCGAGTGATCACACCAATCATAAATGAAACTAGCAAATAAGATAAAATGGGCTTATAGATTGCATATATAACATAATCAGTAATCCAAAGTACATAAGAGTTTCTAAACTTAGCTCTGTATACAGTAGCTTGAAAGCCTCCCCTTGTACAAAAATTCCAACCACTTCTCTGTTTCCACTACCCCTTTATATAATTACAAAGAATTAGTTCTATCTTCCCTTCATTAGGTCGAATTTGAAACTACTCAGCAGTTACATTAACCAACTTTCAACTAATTGACTAAAAATATCAAAATCGGATTCCTGGTAAATTTGACGAATTTCTCAAAAATAGGTCTCAAATAAGCTTCCATATCTCTCAATCCATTACACCTGTGCAAAAAAAGATAGAGTTTTGTGTGAATGGGTCTGTGATGGACAAAAACCTCTCTTGGTTTTTAAAAATTTGTCTCAAACAATCAGAATATGCCCCGCAAGATGAGACTAAAACAAGAAAATATTAAATATTTTTAAACCCTGAAAAATAGGCTGTAAAGATTAAATTGAATCTTTTAAACCTTCTTAGCTGTTACAAAACTGAGAGAGGTTTTTGGGAATGGTTCTCTTGTGAACAAAAACCTCTTTTTGTTTTCTAAAATTCATCTCCATCAGCTCGTAATCTGCACTCAATTGAAATGACCAAAACAGGGAAAAACAGAGCATAACTATGCATTTTATTTTTTATTTCAAGGGCTTCTTTAGCTATTGGATTCTGGTCTCCATCTTATTTCAGCTCCTCATAACATTACTAATGATTTTCCTTGATACCTAACAGTTGAAAGTTTTACATTTTCACATTTTAATCCAGCTGCAAATAATTCTTCTTTAGAGTTTTCACCTGAACTCTGTGGGTTATCAGCTTTCAAATTATCTATGACATGAAATTCCAGTATACTTTCTTGTATACCTGTGATATTTTGGTTATGTTCTAAAGGTATTTTACCCCCTTCCTGCTTTGTATCAACTATTTGAATTTCTTCTTCAGCAAAGAGTTAAAACTATTTGAAAGTATGTTATTTTAACAGTCAACCAGAAGTTGAGAAAATTAGAACCCTTGATATGAATTTTCCTTCAAAAAACTGATAAGTATTTCGGAACAATTCCACTAACAAAATAGACTAATAATTGAGCAAAAATCGGGTTCATAAACTTGCACTTCTTAATCAATACCAATAACTAATCCTCTGTCAAAGCGAGCCCAAATTCATGGATGATGTCAGCAATCTATTTCATACTTGTTGTAATAATGGATTGAGTTTCTAAATATTTGCTCTCTTGTCTTCCCAGGTGTCTAGTAACTTTCATAACTCCATCTTCAACTGCCATTATTGCGCCAGTCAATTACTTTGCAAAACCTAAACCTCTAACCACCTTCATCACAATCTCTTCCAATCACAGACTGCCAGAGATCAGTGTGGTCTCTGTAAGCTTTCATACATTCAAGAAATTCGTAACTCACAATGAATTACTCCCATCGTGCACCATCATTACTGTTTTAATGGATCTCAATTTTCCACATACTGAACAACTGCAAGTCATCTGAATCATCCTTGCCTTAACTCAAACACTTGTCAAAATTATTAGTAAGGTTTAAACACGTATCATTTTCCTTTACAGATGTGGAAAAACTCCCCTCATTTGCAAATTTTAAAACTCATGAGCAAACTTACGATTTTTTGAAGGCCACGACTTTCTTGTAGCGTTCTAGTTCATTTTTTCTGCCTTTGCGCTACAGGAATGTTTGATTAATGTTTTTTGACAAAAGGATTAAAAAAGAAAGGGTTAAATTGTGTAATCAAACTTTGATAAAACCTTATGATATCTTTTTACAACCTTTCAGAAATACATACACCTAATAATCCCATTAAAAGTATGAAAACAACTAAGTAAAGTAAATTTAAAATAAAAACCTATAAAATCAAAAAATAAAAATAAGCATGCTATCAAAATACTTCAAAAACCAAACTCAGAATCTCAAAGCAATAAGAGAAACCATGTTTTGAAAATAAACATAAGGTCTAAAAATAGAAAACAAAAACTAGCTATAACATGTTGTTATTAGCCTTTATGCATTTACTATTTGAACTGTGTGCCTGTGCGGAGCCGACTTCGACGGTTTTCAGAACATCTGAATATTTCGGTAAAATCGTTGACTCACGCATGAAATTGTTGTTGAATGGATGGAATAGTTCGTAGACGCACGCATAGGAGGGTTAGGCTAATTAATCTTCAAGTTTGCAGGATGGATTGATCGATTCCATGAGCAATCAACGCAGTGCACAAGCTTTATGCGTTAACTAGTTTATTGCAGAGAATGAACGGTGGTGTAATATCCTGAATTTTCGACCTACCATTAGGCATGATCCTATTGATCACAATGATTATATTGATGTTTTATTTTATATTGGGTCAGAGACCCCATTGCATATGAACATGATGATTTGTTTTGTATATTGGGCATAAGCCAATTGTTGATGATACATATGGATATATATGCTGGTTGTGTTGGGCGTGGATCCTGAAGCACATGATTGATGAAATGTTGTATGTTGGGCATGGACCCTGAAGCACATGATCGATGAGATGTTTTGTGTTGAGCAAGAGGCTCTGGAGCACATGAGTACTTACATTTGTGTTGAGCATAAAGCTCTGGAACACATGAAAATATAATTGGAAATGTTGGGCATAAGCTCTGGAGCATTCCATGTTGATATTGAGCATAAGCTCTGGAGCATCGGATCTTTGGCCGTTGTATCCTTAGGTGTATCGTATAAGTACATCTTAGCATTTAGCATTGAGAGAAAGCTCTAGAATTGCACTATGTTTGTAACTCCCTGCTATAGGCGTTGAGTATGGGCTCTCGCGAGCGCCAGGGGTTACTGAAAAGAATTTAATAACTTCCGAGCAAAAACGGCTCGAGAAAAATATTGATCATCATCATACTTATTTTTAAGTGATTACATGAAATTTCAAATTTCTGTATTTTCATCAAAGTATTGAAGAGCTACCACGTTATATGAGGGAAATCCAACATGCAAGGATGTTTAGAGTTTCCTAGCCTAGTAGACCTAAGACATCTGTCTACTTGACCTTTATAAAGAAATGTCGTTAAGTCTAGGGATCATGATACATGATGCCCAAAGACAAATGTTAACAAGTATTTTAATACTATGTATTTTATACATAGTATGTATAAAGAATTAATGATGATTAATTATATAATTGAAAAAAGAAAGAAGAGAAGCTTCACCAATTATTATTTATTATTTAATAAATAGTGAAATATCTATGAAAGACTAACTAGGAACTAGTTAAAAGTTCCTAGGTTAAGAATTGAAAATTACCCCAGTAAATTTAAAAGGGTTCAATTAAGAAATCAAGGATTTCTTGATTTAACTGCCCCTTTGACTGAAAAGTCTGCCTATAAAGACTCAAGCCAAGCAAAGGTTTGGTTGGGGTTCTCATTTTTATCTAGGAGAATTATTATTCTGCCTGTTTTTTCTCTCAAGTGTTTTCTTGGAGAACTGCTCTTGAAACAAAAGGAGGATTGATTCAAAACTGATTACCAGATAGGAAACCCTACCTTAGGAGCTCTAAGGTACTTGCACGTTGGAGTCCAGTTCGGGGGGATCCAGATTTAGACCAGGAATGGTTCTGGGTCATGGTTGGGTGGAATGTGGTAGTTCCCAAGTGATTTGGTCATCAAAGAGAGGTCAGATATGCATTGAATTGTTAATGCTGGTTATTTAAGTGTGCAGGCGCAGCCATTGACAAAGCTTCAAATTCAGGTATGAAACCCTGAAAAGCCTATTCTATTTTATTTCCTAAAGATTTATTATTATTTATATTAATTAATGGCTGCAATGTAATTTCTAATCCTAAGGGTTAAGTTTTATGATTAACAAACTGCTAGGGTTTGTAATTACCATTTACTAATCTTATGCTGGAGAAGTTTTATTATATGTTGTTTATGTTCAGGGTGGTATCCTTCATAAATGTTATTGTATTAACTAGGTGTTGATCTTAGTATTATGTTTACTACTGGGTTTCTTTGTATTTAATACTCTGCTGACATATATTTCATTTGTCAGCAGAGTCTTGCCTTAGAATTTTAATAAACTAGTTCGGTAATAATTAATTAAAATATTATTTATGCTAAACTATACATGTTTATATTTTAAACTAGATCTACTAAGAACAGAGTTCATATAATAACCAAGCTAAAACGAATTATTAAAGAGCTTCCAAGGTCTGCTTCATATAATTATTTAAAACCAAAGTACTTTACATAACTAGATTAAACATTAAATTTAATTAGAGGGATATCATGACCATCAATGTGGTCCTTATCAAGACTCTGCCATAAAACCTACAGTCTTAACATCTGTATTAAAATACCATAAATCACATGCATTATATATTTAAAAATCACATATATGATCCATCTATACATAACCATAAACCAAGTTACATAATTCAATATCATAACATAAATCCAGTTATTGCAATAGAAGCAGGAGTCAAATCCTGTGGGCATGCAAGCCAAACTTGTTTTATTTATCAAAATACATTTCATTACATTACATTAAAACATTGTTTCCAACAAAGGTTACGATGTCGATTCCCATGGATGTCAAGACCCAAGGCAAAGTCATAATAAACAACCCATACGTATTATATATACCAACGACAACCAAATCCTATAATCATTCTCACATAGGCCACACTTTACAATCGTATGTGGGCTGTGGTTTATAAATAAATCCATTAAAATATATTACAGAGTCCAATTACATTAAGAAAAACAAATTCCATCGAGGGTCTGCATACCTTGGCCTCCCAGGGAACCGCTAATGCATAGTGCTCACATAAGTCATGGCCTGAGCCAAATTTTAAATCCAATACACAGTCTCTACCATTTTAAACCCTACGCTATACTATCGCAACACTGTGGGAAATGCTCATGCGATTGATGACATGGCCTTTACCCACGCTGTCAAGATATTACTTTAACCAAGCTAATCAATGGTAGTTACACATAGAGCATCTGATAAGGCATATGCCTCTGCTTTCAAAACCCCAACCCCATTTAAATATAGAGCTAAATAAAAAAAATGCAGGAGGAAATTGCATACACAATGTATCAAGTTAACCATTACATTTTATAAAAACCATTACATATATCTATTTACACAGAGATCCCAATGTCTGTACGCAGTCACCATTAAAGGTCGAGGACAAGGTTTTACATAGGCGTGCCAATGGGCTATGGCACCATTGCAAGCAATGGTGTAGCCCATGGCTTTAAAATCCCAAAACCAAAACATTAACGATTTACATAACTGAAAAAAATTACACAGAGCTGAATGGCCTAAGGAATGATTCATGGCATAAATCCTCAACATTAAAAAGAAACCAAGTCGGTATTCATAAGCCCGAAGGCGAAATCGAATTCGCTATAGCATAAAACCCCAACCAACAGCCAGTCGAAACTTAGCTCTACCCACAAAGCTGAAAGGGGACAAGCACAAGCTTGATTTGTAGGCTTACCTTTGCCTCATTTTTGCAATGCATTGGAGTTACAGTGAAGTGGATCCATCCCACCATTGTTTCCCTGCTACCTGCAACCACAAACCAACATGACAGAGTTTAGGAGTAAACAACGAAGGAGCCACGAAACCAAGCATAGGATGCAGACACGAAGCAGAGGAAGCTTACCTTCATCTCCTTTGTAGCACAGAGCCAAGACCCCGTTTTTACCCATAGACCATAATGAATGACCAAACTGAGTCATGAGCCCAGCCCTAAGCTTTGGGGTTTCCACGAATTCCAAGAACGATAAATGCACTAGTTGGTAACCACTTTGATTTTCCAAACCCACTCTCCTTAGTTCAACAACATTGCAATATCGTGGGATTTTAGTCACCATGCTAAAAGCTTTAAACCCTGCTATGGTATGGTTATACAATATGATATAACGCCACCCAAACGATATCGCCTTTTACCACATTACAAAGCTTGCACTTTGATAGTGTTACAATTTTACACTTGTCCATAGGATGCACTAGTCCAAAGTCATAGAACCATGCTTAGTATTTAGATAATGTTTATACCATAGGATTTAGAGCCTAGGGTTTAAGTCTCTTAGTAACAAAGTGTTTACGATTGAGAACCATGGCATACAAAGTATGCCATGATAACCTCTCGGACTATCAAATCCAAGGCTCTGCCCTTCAAACCAACATAATAACCTGCCATTAAAAGAACATAAGAAATGTTAAAAAGTATAGTAAACAAATTATACATAGTATGAAAAAAAGATATTAATGACATATAGAACGACGAATTTAAAACCATAATGAAGAATACTCAATGTACATGAAATATAGCCATAATAGCTAAATTGACCATAACGACACTTACCAAGTTGTAAATCCAAGTCGACAAGTAGCATAACAACTAGCAGCGGGTCCTCTAGGATCAAGATGGTCAAACACACTTTACATCCGATCCCATCTCAAGTAATGAACTGCGTAAGTAAAAGAGAGGGGTGCCTTAGTTCGATTGAACTAAGTAAGCCAGTGTAACCAAGCAATACCTTACCTCTCAGATCGTCATGGGAGAGCTAGTCCCGCCACTCCACCACTTTATTCCCATCAACAAAGTTAAGTTAGTTTTCATTAAATAAACAAAGTACACATGTGCAGGAGTAAAAGAATGAACTATACAATTCATTAATCCACCAACAGTAATAACTAAGATGTACAAATAGTTTAAATAACAGAATTAAGACATAAGAAGTAAATGAACAAATAATAATTGAATAGATAATAGATCATTAAGATAGTATGAGCAGTTTCTGAAGAGATCAAAAGTTTAAGTAGCGTATGTAATTCCGCATGAGTAATAATGATCCCCTTCGGGTAGTTTTTACTAGCCTATAATTTTTTTATTTTTATTTTCAAGTTTTGGTGACATTACAGGTGGAGATCGAGTCTGCAGACAGAGATCTGACGGTCTAAGAGAGATACGCAATAGAAGTTGCGAAGGCGATAACATATCTACAAAGATCTGAGAGATCCATGCCAAAGTGTTGATCGACGGTCGTGGAGGAGACTGCAAAGATTTGACGGAGGAGAACTATTGCGGAGCAAAAGTTGCGGGGGAGAAACATTGGAAAGTTGGCCACGCAACCCACATCCCGCATCCCGCTTGCGGAAATCCTGTTGCAGAAAGGTGGTTACAGAAACAGTGATGCAGGAAGGCCTATTGTGGAGATAGTGCTGCGGGAAGGCTTGTTACGGAAAGAGAGTTGCAGAGACAGGATTGCGGAGAGGCAAATCTAGTGTAGAATTTGGCTGAGGGCTAAATTTGGCAGTCCTGCTAATTATAGGAGCCACCAGATCCTGGAGGTGTTGGTAAGGTTGGTTGTGGTCAACCTCGCCTGAACCACTTTGTTTTTATTTGATAGGAATGGAAGATAAGATAAAAAAATGGGCATTAGAAATACATCCCTCACCACACAAAACATAAATAAGGAAGTAAGGACCTACAAATGCTAACCAAAGATCTACACAGAATGCCTCATACGACTTAAAAAAATGTAGTGATTTGTGTTCTCTTATATTTTCTCAGGATATACAATTATGGGAGTATACTAACTAGAATCAGTTTTATAAAGGAATTAAAAATACTATCATGTCGCTCATTTTCTGCAGTTACAATGTGAGGTCCATCTCTTGGAAAACATATACACATTCATACACAATGGATAATGTCTAAATAATTACAATCAAATATTAAATTATGGGCTTGGATTAGAAAGATTGATCTTTTAATTCTGAAGCGTTAAACCAAAATGAAACACAATTTAGGATAAGTTTCAATTATGAAATAAACCTAGAAATATCACTTCCTTTGGCTTAAGATACCTGGTCGTCTGAGATTGGGCATCATCCCTCCTCTTCTACCCAAGTATCTAAAGAAAATGTTCACATTCATTCTTTCACAGTTAGAGTTTGTTGCCCCCCATTCGGTTGGGAAGATGATCCCCTAAAATGTTCAGCTCACCCATGAAATCCCAAGTACCAACCCTAACTGCCTCCAACAAGAGAATCAAAACCCAATCTTGAGCCACCTTTCTCTTCGACGAACCCTTAACTAACAACTAATACCATGTTATTTTAATTACAATAATTGTAATTATTTCTTATAGTTTATAATGGGATTCGTGCCATATCAATAATTAGTTGTAGAAGAATCGAATTAGTAGATGGGATGTTACATCCTCCCCCCCTTACAGTTCACTGTCCTCGGTGTTGGTGTCTTTTAAAGCCTTTAATGTATTCAATGTACTTTTACTCTTCATCTATCTTTACTTGTTTTATCTCTACTTCAGAAAGTCTTTAATGCTTTCCTTTCAAAACCCGTCCTTACACAAATGTTGCATAAGATTTAAAATACTTATCTTAAACATATGCATAAATATAAATTTTCAAATCAAGATAAACCTCTTTTTTTTGGCAACATATTGCTATTTCTTTTCATAATAACCCTTTTGAGATTAGTATTTTCCTCAAGATGCACCTGCATCATCTGTCAATGGCACACATCATATATAAAAACCCATAATCTATGGCCAACCATTCATGCATTTTAATTTTACTATATTCTTATAACAATCTTGCAAAATTTTGCTTTGAAAGTTTTACCTCATGATAATGAAACAATATCTCTGGAACTATATAAAATTTATGATCTAAAGTATAATCATCCCTGTATTAGTATCTCATGGCACATAACATTGCCATAATAACTTGTTATCTACTTATCTCTGGTATAGAGGTACTTCTTCTCAAGTACCTTTAATCATTTACACTTTGCTTCACAACATAAGTAATCATTTCAAGCTAATATCACATGTGCATATTCATAATTTTCTCACATATTTTCTCACATATACTAACTAAAAATCATTACCAATGCACATAACAACAATCATTTAATCACATCTGTCACATGAAGATTCACCTCATACATAACTTTGTAGCCAATATTTTCATGATTCATCATACCCTGATTCGTAAAATACAAAAAAAAAACACATACCTTTATGTGGCATTGATGTTCCAAGCACTTCTTGGCTGAAATATTCTTTCAAGATTTTTTTTCATGCATATATACACGAGGGTCATCTCCTCATGAAACCACTAGTTAACATGCAAGCCTCCTCAACATGTATATATTATATTCATCTGATCATCCGATACAAGAACGGTACCCTTCATCGGCTTTTTACAACTCTCGGGTGTATCTCCTACAAAGAGACTAGAACCTCTCAAGGCTTGGAAGCCCACATATCTCTAAACCTAAAAGCTCAACATCACAAAGGTTGTCACTACAAAACCTAACACCTCACCTGGGTGCTCTCTGGAATTTCTTCTTTAGAGCCTAATACCTTCTCTGTGTGCTCATTGGTAGCTCTTTGCCTATGAATTTAACATCATAGAGCGCTCAACAAATCCTAACACCTCACAGGGGTGATGTCTTGCATCTCTATACTAATTTATCAAAAAAATCAGAGACTAAACAGTTTACGTGCTCTAGAGCCAACATGCTCAACACCAAATTCAGTTTCTCTTGCTTAATTACATAGTTTAAATATCCAATTTTTTTCTTCCTCTTCACGAGTTGGTTGATCCTGTATACTTTATCTTAAAAATATATGTTTAGCGTAGAAACGTTTTCTTAGAAGTTAGAGCCTTATAACCTAGGGCGTCCCCCGTGGTCAGCTAAAAAATTTTGTAACTCTTTATCTGATTAGTCTTTAGTTTCATTTTTTTATTACAGGTGTCATATATTCATCTTCAGTTTTTCAGTTATGGTCTTATTGGATATGCCATAATTCATTACCTACAATAATTGCAAGACACTGTCAGTCATAATGGCATATATTTAATATCATTTCAAAAGAAACATTGAATGTATGAAATATCATAATCATCATTGAGCATACTCGATGTTCTAAAGACTACCATCTCCACATCAAATAAAACTTTTAATAATTTCAAACATTCTTGATGTCCCTGAGCCTCAACACCATTCAACATGATAACTCAATAATCTTGATTCTCTAGAGCTTACTCGCTCAACATCAAAACATATTTATCTAAGTCTTCCAAGACTTGATTAACATCATTACACATCCAACATGTCTAAACAACACATTATCACTATGCATAACTTGGTACTTCTGGTATCTATGCATGTAAAAACGAATTAAAAAATTCTATGAATCAATTGCCTTATCATAGATATTCCATACACACAACTGATCATTCTTAAAAATGCTATGATTACCCCACTCAAGTATTTCAATAGATTTTTTCAAAACTTTCGACAATGTATATTCTTAACATGTCAAGTTATTCAAACCATGCTTTTTCCATAATGCAATTGTTCAATCAAATGATAACATCTTTCTAACCTTTCATAATAATCAAGGATTCATATTGATTCTAGATGTTACCCTTTTCCATCGTGAAATTTATCTTTTGCTTTCGACTACCATACAGATTCCCATTCAACAGTGCTTCTTGCAACCATGTGTACCTGGATTCCTTATTCACAACTTCTTTCCAAAAATTATTTGCATCATAATCTCAAAAAGAAAATTATAAAATATAATAGCAAGTTACTTTTCAAATGCTCATAAAACCTTGACGCAATAATATATTCTTTTGTCTAATGCATTATGTTCTCTGTGACTTAGTTGTAATTACTTTCCATTGACTTGCACTTAAACAAAAAATCATACCTTGTTTTCTATAATATTGAATTTACCTTAAACTTTTAGTGTTACAACGATCTTTACTTCATCATGTATTATGTTCAACATCCTTTACTCAGTGTATTAGTACCTTGCATTTAACCTTTTTAGCAACCAAGTTATACACATACTTGCACTTACTCTATATTATGCATGTAAAATAGCATAAGTATGTTTTTACATAGGCATGCCAATTTAAGCTATTCTTACCATGATAATGTATTCTTTTTCTTGTTCACAAATCTTCACAATCAAATGAAATCAAACATATTACACTGTCTATATTCAGACAAACTTCACTCTTCATCCATTTATTTATGCATTCAAATCTATGTAAACTTGCTTACTTGCAATTGAACACGTGTTTTCGAAGCATCCTAGTTTATATACTTTGACGACTATAACATTAAACAATGGTTTTTCTATAGCATGCAAGCCAATAAGTACATAAAATATTGTATTCAAATCACAAAGTTCACAATGTACCTCTATGTAGGTGAGTCCTTTAGGACCGAGTATTGAAAGCCTGCTCTGATACCATTTGTAACATACTGGATTTACTCATTACCATTTTAGAGAAAAAGACGTAATTTTTATTAAATCCTCCAATAATATACAACTTGTCAAAACAACGTTTAGAATCATAATCTTATACAAATGTAGTTTTCATACCCTTACACACAATCTCCTTTCTAAAATTTAACACCATTAAATACTTAATTATAAGAGGTAGATATTATTATTACCTCGTTTTGTGTTTAGTAAAAAATGATAGTGGAGGGTAACTCCTTTTCCAAAAATTCTAAGAAAGTGAAGGATATGAACCAAGTACTCAAATAATTATATTTCAACAAAAATATGTTGTAAGATATTTCTCAAGCATACATGCTGTGCATAATTTCTATACCAAATCTTAACATAGATTTCTGTTGGAATAGATAATTCCTACTTATCTAGAATCAATCTAAGTGAGTTGTGTGATCCTAGATTGGTGTGTGTGGTTGAGACATTTGCTCAACCTACTTTCCTATCATTGGAATAAGTTAGATCTTATAACAACCAGTGAGCTCTATATAATGAGCCACACATGTATTGTAATCATGTATTCATTTTTCATTAATTCAATTGATAGTGTTTGTTAATTTGGTATCAGAGCTGAGGTTGGAGGAACTCACCCAGCTGCCAGAGAAGAAGCAGACTGTGGAATTCGTGGGATCCGAGATCGCAAGTTTATGTGAAGGCAGAGAGACGTGACCTGTTGAAAGTATCCAGTCGCCCAGCTGCCGCGTGAAGGAGAAACCGTGGAGAAGATCGACAGGCCGTAGACCTGGAAATCGCTGCCTATAGACACCGTGGAGGAAAGCTGTTGCCGGTGAGTGAGAATACTTGAAACTGTTGTTTGCATAATTGTTGTCTCCCACCATCCCTTGAAGAGAAGAGAGAGATCGTCGCTAATATACTAGAGCTGCCCAAATCGCCTAAGGAATACGGGTGAAAGGAGATTGCAGACTTGGATCTTCCCACCTGGAGACTCTCGCTGCTCAATTTGAGAGATTGTTTCCATAGACCGAGATGTCTGCCACCAATCAGATCTCATGTCTACCTGGTTGTGGAACTTCTGTCAAATAGAATGAGCCACGCTTCTGTTCCATGCCCAGAGAGAGAAAAAGTCCAACTTCATTTCAAAGAATTCTCCATTAGGGGCGCCGTACTGTATTTTGTTGCTGCGATCTTCAGTGTTGAAGGTAATTATTCCATTCAAAATGGACTTCCTCATGAGACTTGCTTTTGAAAGCATCTTTGAAGATTCATTTGCAGATGAAGAGATTCCGCTGGAGCAAGAGCAGGTTATTGAAGATATGGAGAACGTAAATGCATTTGATGAGATGCTCATCAATTCAGTTCCATTGGTCTCTGCTATTACATTAGCTGAAGCACCATATTTCCAGAATGTAGCGAGTAGTGCACCTACTAATTTCACTGTTGGAATTTCCAAGCTTAATGGTCAATCGACCTTTGATGAAAATGTTTGGGATAATGAGTTTGGACGCATACTTGCCGATTCTAGTGTGAATGATCCACCTATCAGAAAATTAGCCAGCAAATTAGCCAGCATAAGTGATAGAATGCCTCATGGAAGAATTTTTTCCAGCATTTATTTCCCTACTGTTGGTGTGGACAATTCAAGTGAAATTATTAAGAAGATTCCTCCTGAGCGATGTTTGTTGGTCAATCTCGTTGCTTCTAATGACAACGCATTACTCTCAATTGAGAATAGTTTCCTGTCATGGTTATCTGCGCGATTCAGAGAAGGAGCTGCAAGATTCAGAAGGGGAGCTACAAATCATGCAAGCATATTTGCTGAAAGTCTATTTCTCCATTAAGGGGGAATGTTAGAATAATAATGGAGAAATACTTATGTTAGTATATTGTTAGGTTGTTTGTGTACGTGTAGTTCCAGATCCACTATTGTAGGAGTCTGTTGAAGGCTCTCTAAACCTATATATCTGTAACTATTACCTATGAATAATCAAGCTGTGTTGAGCGTTAGGCTCACCTTCAGTCTATGCTACTGTGCATGCTTTGTTGCTCTCTGTTTCTGTTAATTTGTTGAGTCTAATTTTTTTTTGTAGACTCTGTGCTGAGCGTGAGTGTTGGGCGTGCTGAGCGTGAGGATTGACGCTGCCGTGGAGAAGAGTCTGCTGGCTAGTGTATGCGGCCGTGAATACTGAACACGCAGTGTGACAGATCACCGTTTAAGCAAAAAGATTTTGCAGCAGCCGTGAAGGTAATTTTCTCTGCCATGACTGAAGAGCTTGGTGAGCATGGAGAAGCCTGATTTCCTCCCTCTAATGCTGTGTGGCCATGAATGATCTTAATGATCCCGGCGAGTGTAAGCTGTGTCGACTGTAAGCAGATCGCTGGTGCAAATCGATGTGACTGGAGCAGATCTATTTTTTGTCCCCTCTGTGCGTGAGAGAATTCAGTGAAGTATTCTGATAGACCAACCGAAAAGGAAGAAAGTCTCAGTGGTGCACTGTCCCAGAGTCTAGAGGACACTATTTATTTGGTGTAAATATTTATGTGCTGTGAAGTGCACATTATGTTGTGAAGCAGAGATATCGCTGCCAATGGTAAATCGGATTATTGCCTGCAGTCATGTTGTTGTTGCCAAGTTGGAGTTCATTGTTCTTGGAGTCATTGCTTGGAGGTGTTATAGCGAAATGAAGTGAGGTGTACGTGCCCATTCCGTCGGACTCACACAACCTTCAGTTCGAGTAAGATGGTGTGATTGAGTTGTTATTGATCTTTCTTGTTTGAAAGTGTGATGATAGTTATTTTTGTGTGAAATGGTTTTGTGTCTCTTGGTCATTAATGAAATGATGTAAAAGGGATTTGAAGTTATTGTGAGGTGTTTTATGTACCTGATTGAAATGTTGTAGGGGTGCATGATCGGTTGTACCCGACACTCCAGGTTATGGTCCAAGTTGTAAAGCTTAGCCATGGGCAAGCTATTTCCCCAGGTTGTAGTAAGACCTGTTAGCAAGGCATAAACAAGCATACGTGTTTTAGCACAGAAGCGCATGATACTATCTCATGGGAAGAGAGGATATTGAATCAGGTTGTGGAGTTAACCACTGTGAGAGGTACGGGGGTGACATGTGAACCCGTAACCTAAAACTTGATAATGAATCGAAGAGGCGAGAAACTTCGATTCAAGGTGGGGATGTGAGATGGAAAATCTCAAAAGTGCGAGACCAAGTTGTGAGTCCCAGAGTATAAAGGACCAAGTTACATTTAAGGGAGAGTAACATTGATGAATCATGTAGCTGAAAACAATTCCTAGAGAACTGGCAGTTACAGAGGCTGGTGACCCATGTATTCCGGTAGATGGATTGTGTTTCATATGGACATCAATAATCATATGCAGGTACAAGGTGCAAGATGAAGCCCGTACTAAAGCAAGCTCAAGAAGGATTGAAGCCATGACAGAGATGAAGATATGACCATATAGATATTTAGATAAGTAGTCATTAAGGGAGAGTGTTGGAATAGATAATTCCTACTTATCTAGAATCAATCTAAGTGAGTTGTGTGATCCTAGATTGGTGTGTGTGGTTGAGACATTTGCTCAACCTACTTTCCTATCATTGGAATAAGTTAGATCTTATAACAACCAGTGAGCTCTATATAATGAGCCACACATGTATTGTAATCATGTATTCATTTTTCATTAATTCAATTGATAGTGTTTGTTAATTATTTCTTTCTTAGCTTCATAATTGCAGATAAATGGAGAAAGCTAAGCACATATCTCTTATCTTAAATGGAGTTATTCAATCACATACTAATAACTTTCTCTTACTCCATATACTTTTTTATTAAACATAATCAACTTCATACATTATCTAGTTATTAATTTAGTTTTAAATAATATCTCAAATCCTTTGCCATGCTTGGCACAATCTATAAAATTGGTAGCATTACTAATACTCATCATTAAATCAATACAATGATAATATTCTCTTTGCAAGGTAATAATCATTTTCCTTGGATCAAAATATCAAGCAAGGGGCGACAACCCACTTAAGCTTTTTGCAAAAGTTTCCACACAATGATTATTCAAATATATATTTTTGTGTGAGAATATTACATGGGATTTCTAACATTCAAATTTATATAATATATATCATCTATTAACCATTTTACATTATTGGTAACACAATCTTGTATCATAAACAACCATATGCATATTGTGAGTAAGTCTTATCCTATGTATAGATGAGAAGGCTGAAAACTTACTAGTACTTTTTATTATCCAATGTCCCATAAAAACAAATTATTTAAATAACATGGTTAATATTCCATTCCTTATATATAAATAAAGGAATGGGTAATATATTAGAAAGACATAAATGCAGAGCGATAACATGAATCCAAATGTAGAATTGAAATGCATAACAAACAAGTGCAAGAGAGAGACCAATATAAGTGGTCCACCCAAACATGGGCTAGGTTCACCAAGGATTGTGAATCTTTTTATTATTTTATCTCACAAAAAGATTTACAATTCTACAACACATCTGCTGCAATTATTTTTGTTTTCAACAAGGTCTCTTTCATAGAGAGCTTATCAAAAATATTATTCAACCTTATTGCAAGAACTTCTTTTTAACAAGAAGAAATACCATCTAAAATAACTTAAAATCTATTCATTGTATCCTATAGAAGTGAAGATAATTAAAGACTACAACCATAAACATACTAAGTTTTCCATCACTTATGAACTAAAACATATTAACACTTTGTCATTTACCATCATTTTAGACATTGCGGTCAATAAAAGATGAAATTTCAAACGTTAAGGTTCATGGCGTAGGTTTTGCCCTTCCTACACTAGACATATAGTAAGCATTAATTCTTCACAAGTTATTCGAATCCCACATGTAAGATAATTAAAAGTTGAGATGAATCTCCCAAAAGAGGGTCTGCTCTCTTGCAAAACGAACGAATGAAGAGACATGAGGCAGATTTCTGGAGAGAGAGAAGATCATTTTCAGCATACCGATAACAACAAGTAGAAGTTACAATGAGATAGATTTCCTTAAGAGAGAACAATACTCTAGCAAGACATGTTCCAGAAAACTGAGTTCTCGACTTTTCATAAAGGAAAAGTATAAATGGAAGAATATATGTTATATGACAGATACAAGTTGTATCTAGTGAATCGAAACCATTAATAGAGAGAGACCGTTCTCCACTCCAAGATGGGAAATCAAGAGAAGCGCTCTTGTACACAAAAGCCACTGTAATAAAGATTTCCCAATCAAATCTCACAGCGGAACTTCCATCCAGAAGGACAGATAAAAACCAATACTTAGTAACAAAAGAATAGGTTCTTGATAAGGCTACAACCTCTGTTTTTCTTTGATATGGATGCCCTCACCACAAAAAAAAAGGGCATTAGAAACACGCCCTCACCACACAAAACATAAACAAGGAAGCAAGGACTTACACCTGCTAACCATAATATCTACACAGAATGCCTGGTACGACTTTTAAAAACAAAACACAGCGATCTGCGTTCTCTTATCTTTTCCCAAGAGATGAAATTATGGGAGTATACTAACCAATATTAGTTTTCTAAAGGAATTAAAAATACTATCATGCCGCTCATTTACTGCAGTTACAATGCGAGGTCCGGTTCTTGGAAAACATATACAAATTCATACACAGAGGATAATTCAAGTAATTACAATCGAATGTTAAACTATGGGCATGGATTACTCTGTTAATTGCAGTAACACGAAATTAACGAAGTAATTTCCGATTTAAACGAGAATAGCTTAGATTGATCTTTTAATCCTGAAGTGTTAAACCAAAATGAAACACAATTTATGATAGGTTTCAATCATGAAATAAACCTGGAAATATCGCTATTAGTTGTAGAAGAATCAAATTAGCACAGGGGATGTTACACTATTCACTTTACTTTCAACTGCGTGGAGAACCACCTTCCAATTCTATAAGTGAACTGCGTACTTCCTAATTCATTACCTTGGTTTGTTCTCCCTGGTTTTTGCTGCTTTGAGTTCTTCTTCTTTATTCATCATGTATTCCTATTTTTAGACGTTATTTAGCTCAATTGACATCCTTCATTCAACAGTTCAGTCACATCATGCAGAGTTTGGAAGGATGAGAGTAGAGATGAGAGTTTGAGAGTCTCAGATGAAAGAGTCTGAGTTCATGCATTGGAACCAACAATCACAAGTCAATCAAAGCACTATAGAGAAGCTGTCCAATTTAAACAAAAGGATTGATCTCCTCGAGTGGCAACAAGAACAAAATTTTGAACTTCTGAACCTAATTCGGGATGAATAGTCTACTCCGAGTTCATCATCTTCAACTCTACAACTTTATCCATTGCTGTAACCACAGAGTTCATCGAGACGAATTCAATAGATTTAGAGCTATGCATTTCACAACATATTGTCGGTTATGATGTGTGGTTGGATCTCGAACTTCGGCTCGAAATCAGTTTTGTCTTGATTTAAAACTTTGGCTTCTATCAACTTTAATTCTATGCACCAATTGACTGGTTTTGCAATTTTTGATAGACATGTCTTGATTTAGAGTGTATTCGTAGTCTCCCTTTTTGTATGCCATATATGGCATGTTGCAACATGAGTTTTGAACCTTTTTTTTGTATTTTGTAATCACTTTTGAATATAATACAAATCTGAATTTTGTTTTTGCGCAATCCTCAATCCTCGTGTGTGTTTAAGCAACAAACATTCATATATTTTCTTTTACTATTTCATTTCAACATATTCACTCACATAAATGAATAGATGCACATCACATTAATGATTCAACCAACTTCGATTCCTTTGAACTGCAATACTTCACTAACTTGGTGCTTGAATTCCTAGCGAACTCATGTTGAATTCAAGGTTCTTTTACTATTTCATGTATGACAATTTCAACATATTCACTGACATAAATGAATACATGCACATCACGTTAATGATTCAACCAACTTCGATTCCTTTGAACTGCAATACTTCACTAACTTAGTGCTTGAATTCCTAGTGAACTCATGTTGAATTCAAGGATCTTACTTAACTTTTTAATGGTCAACCATTACTAGCCTCTTCAACGGTATTTGCCTGTGATGTTTTCTAGACCCATTGTTTGATGTGTGGAGATTACCTTTGGATTTGTACATGATACTTCCCTTTTTCTCTCCTAGGTATGATTCTTCTTGGTTGCTTTACTATGTTTGAACAATTTTGAGACTTATGTCCGAATCCGTCGCACATATAGCATGTTATAGTATGACAATATTTTGCCACATGGCCAACATAATTACATCTGAAACATTTCACTGTATGAAATTAATTTTTGTAACTAAAAGGATTGTCATAATCAAGTTTTCGTTGTATAGATATATCATATTTCTTCTAAGATGCATCTTGGTGCTTTGAAATGAAATCTTCATTTATGTTGCAAATAGATTTCGTCACTCCTGGATTCATAGCCAAGACCCTGCTTTATTGTCAAGGGAAATTTGGTTGCTTAGTATTTCATCCAGAATTGTTGAGCTGTTGAATTTTGCTTGAGTTTGTGCATCAAGACACAGTTCAAGCGCATATCACTTCATTTTTTAGATATAAAATCTCCTCTTCTTCTTGTGCAATTTTTTTGTCACTATGCCATTCTTTTGTTTTGTTTCTTCTAGAGATATTTTCAGTGTGAGATTGTTTTCTTCAAGTCTTTCGATCTTGTTCTTTGCACAATTCAAATGTTCTTCAAACTCCTTTTCTTTGTTTCTAATCTCTCTCTCCAATGTTTCTTGTATGACCTTGGTCTCCTTGACTTTTTCTTCTTCCTTTGTCAATTGTTCCTTTAGTGCTTTATTGCCTTTTCTCTACTTCTTCAATTCTTCTAATGCGCTGATAAGTTCTCCTTCCCAATCAATATCTACATTCCCTTCATCTTCAGATTTGCAAATTTATTGTGTACTACTTGATCTCTCTTTTGCTTCAGATTTTGATGAGGACATACATAATCCATTAAAGGAACATTCAATTTTCTACACTTGTCTTGGATTTGGAAGTTTCTTCTATGCTGCTTGATTTCTCTTTTGCTTCAGAATTTGGAGGTGACATATAGATTCCATTGTAATACCACATCTTTAATGGGTTTGATGTGTTTTCGTGTATCCCTTTGACTGTTGAGCAATTATTTCCATCTTTTGAGTTTTCATCTTGAATCAATGCCATAAACAAAACTTCCTTTGAATTATCATGGTTGTCTTCTTTTTTCTGTTGAGAAATTGTCATATTTTGAATATAGACTCTTCTTTTGCTTGATAAATTTCTTCTTGTTCTCTACTTTGCTGTGTTGATTTCTTTGTTTTTGATAGTCCAATTCTTCATGACTGTCACTGTATTTTCTTTCCTCAAAAGTACATTTGGAGGCGAAGTGACCTATTTTACCACATTTCAAGCATTTAAAGGGAAACTTACCTTTATAATTGTGACTCCCCCTTTTCAGCTTCCTCATGAAATTTTCTTCTTCTTCATTTAATATGTCAGGTGGATCCTTTTGTTCTGGCTTGCTACATTTTGATCTCCTTGTGGCCTTAAAAAAAACTTCTTTTCTGGTGCCATTTTATTTTTTCCGTCCTCATTTCATATGCTATGAGAATCCCATGTAATTCATCCTTTGTTAAATCGTCCAGATTGGATTTGTCCTATAGAATTGATACTTTTGAGTTGAAACGAGGTGGCAAGGTTCTCATTATTTTTTGCACAATTGACGTTTCTTCGATGGTTGTTCCCAGTCCTTTGATAGAATTGACAATCTCATCAACTCCTAGAAAGTAGGCTGTAATATCTTCTTCTTCTTTGATTTGCAGTCCTTCAAACTACGTTGATTAGGTCTGCAACTTAGCCTTTTTAGTTTTTTCAATTTTTCCCAAATCTCCTTAGTTGAAGCACATTGCATGACCTTAGTAAACTCAACATCTGTTAGCCCACAAAGTATTCCATTTATGGATTTTGTGTTGTACTCATATAGTCTTTTATCCACTGGTTCAAATAGAGTTATTTCAGGATTTGTACAACGATCTAGTACTGTATTCCATATATCTACCCCAAGTGATTGTAACTATACCTCCATTCTATATCTCCAGAAGGTGTAATTCGAACCATCGAATCGTGGTGCTCCGTTGGTGGACAATCCTTCTTGCTAGTCAATATTTGCGCAATGACCAATCTTCCAGTGGTCAAACTACCACTGAATACACCTTCTTTGATATCAATTGTTGGAATTATTATATAATGAGAGGGGGTGAATCAATATATTGCGTAGATTATTACAATTTTAGCACTTAACAAAATTGCACCATTAAATTTTTTTATGCAGAAATAATAATGGACACAGTTACGCACAAGATCTGTAAAATTAAATTTGCATATATTATATATATATATATGCAATATTACATGAGTGGAAGACACCAATCTTCAATTGTGATCACCAAATCACTCAGGCGCCAACTTGATGTGCAAGTATCAACTTGCTGATCAACTTGCTGATTATAAGCATCAACTTGTAAATAATTCTATTTGCATACGCATCAATTTGGTGAACTTTAGGCACCAACCTTAACATATATTTCCCCCCTTTTCACAAGTTCTAACTCGTAGTATTTAGGCACCAACATGTTGAATATTGAGATCTCTTTTTCTTCAGCTGCAACTGAATGGAAGCACCAACTCCCATTTATATTTACTAGCATCGACTAGAATGAGGATGAAACCCCATGATTGTTTTACCAGCTCCAATTGGAATGAAGCTATGATTCCCTGATTGTTTTACCAGCTCCAATTGGAAAGAAGTTGCGAGTCCTTGATTGTTTTACCAGATCCAACTGGAAGGAAGATGTGACTCCTTGATTGTTTTACCAAATCCAATTGGAAGGAAGCTACAACTCCTTCACCTTACCTGTTCTTGCCTCCCTGGTGAGTTTTACGAGCACCAACTAGAAGGAAGCTACAACTCCCTTACCTTACCCCTTCCTGCCTCACTGACAAGAGAGTGTTTGTGTATGAAATGGAATATGAACTCAACAATTACCTTTTCTGCGATGTGCATATTTTCGACCGATGACTGCTGTAGCTTCTCTGATTTACGTCTCATCTTTATTTTATTTGCGTCACGACAGTATGCGATATGTGACTGTGTTTTCTTCTGACTTCTGCAATTTGCAGTTTTCAAATATATTTGGTTTTGCAACTTCTGTCACTTCTATGATTGTGCAATTTGCATCATTTACTAAGTAAAATCTTAGCACATCCTAATTCCGGTATCCTCCTAATTTACGCACTTCTTGCTGTTCATCTTCTTTATATCCACACAATCCGATTATGCTGTCTAAACTTCTTATTTGATCAATGAGCCATTGATACCCCACAAATTATAATCTTTCCCAAATAGATTAACTTCAAGTATTTTCTCCACAAGCTTAATTTAAATGTTTCCATCTCTTTCTTATTTGTACCTTTTTTAGTTTAGGAGATGTGTCCATAAGTTGAAAATGCTTTTACTTGATGATGCCCCGACTTGCTTACTTCTTGATCAATTTAACCACTGCATATGTTCTGCATCAACGTGTGTCCTTTGGTAATTCATCTTTATGGGGTTTTGTGCACTAACACCCATTAACTTGGTGGTATATGTGCACATATGTCCCATGGCTTGGTGGGATTTGCACACTTCTTAACCTTCCACATTTATTATTTATGTATTTCTTCAAACAGGATTTGTACAAAGAGAAGTTTGGCATGATGGATTCATACAATTTTATTTCTTCTATCTTCATCTCATATGTTTGACATCAAACTCACACCAAACTTGTTGATTTATCCTTTTGACATTTATGAAAACACATAGGTTCAACAATGTTCATTCTTTGGCATTTTTATCAAGCTTGCTGATTCATCATTTGACATCAAACATCGTTGGTTCATCCTTTGACATCAATGAAAACACAAAGGTTTAACACACATGCTTCTTTAATGGGAAAGTGAAGTGGCTATTCATCAAGGTTCTCCACCAAGGGCTTTGGATTTTCATCATGGGCTTCATGGATCATTTCATTTGCTTCTTCAATAAGATATTATTCAAGGGCTTCCCCGTTTGTATCAAGATGTGGTTTACTAGAAAGGAGGGAAATGAAATCTTCAATAACCTTCTCAATCTTGCTCTATTTTTCATCATTCCAATAATGGAAAAACTTCTTAAAAAAATATGCAATGGAAAAACATGCTTTTCCACTAATATCATAAAACCAATTACTAGAATCATTCTCTAGGGTGGAAGGAAAAATTGTCATTAAATCATCCTCATGAAAAACATTGAAGTGAACCACCAATTTGATGAAAGAGGTAATGTGAAGGGTTTCCAAATCACCATGACCATGAAATGGAGGAGTGAATTGAAGCAATACATCCTTATCAAAATCCTCGTTAGAAAAACCATGGATTCCTAAAGAATCAAGTGGATGAAAAAATTATTTAATCTTCAATTTCCTCATTTCAAAACCTTAATAAATATGAAAATGAACCATGTAATCATCATTACGGGAATTTCGAGGTCTAAAATGGGTCTCATAAGAGATATAATAAGATATTATGAGTTTTTCATTTTATGGGGAAGGTGTATTTACAACTCACATTTTGCATTACAATCTATGTAACCATGGTTGAGTTAAATTGACAAGATGTCTAAAAAAAATGACAA